>JAFBJU010001075.1:4081950-4271632 GCA_016785305.1 Colistium nudipinnis
GTGCTGTCCCTCACTCTTCTATGGCTGCAGAAACATAATCGATGGGCTGCATCAGCACACTTTGCTCCGAGAAACTGGGCTGTTGTTTTTTTGATAGGTGGTATGATTATGAGTATGAAGTTTTCAGGCGCACTCTGTCGGTTAATTCAGAACCACAGTGTGACAAATGCCTTTAATCGGTGGGATAAATACCTAAGTTTACCTTTTGGTTTAAAAATAACATTTTATAAATACTATCATTAATGAGATATTGCTGCTACTACTGCAATGTATTTGTTTTTAACATCAAACATGTTAGAGATGAAAATAAAATATATGTATAAATATATATATATACTGTATATATAAATATTGACTCAAATAGAAATAGCCATTTATAGTAAAAATGAACCATTTGCCCTTCCTGTCCCTTCCTCCCTTGGCATGGATCACATGCTTCGTCTCCCTGGCCACCCCTCTGTCTGCAGAGTGCACCATCTGACGGCCCTCGGGAATATACTTTCAGGCACCAACTCTTGCTGTAAATCACCGCACACTGGCCTGTTTGTTTGTGCAACTTCCTGTCAGTTTACGTCCAATTGCCTCTTCCTTTCCCTGTGACCCGAGCATCCACATTGCTTGGATGCTTCAGCCGCCAAGTCCAAACACGGTGAGGCTGTAACTCCACACCTGCCAGGTTTTCTAATCAGTTTCATCCACACATCGTTGCCCACAAGTGAGGAGAATTTTGAGGAGCTGATGGTTAGCGCCAACCTCGGACAATTTGGTGATAACCATCACCACCTGGATTTAACTCAATGCCAACCATCAAACACAGCCGCATGAGATTAACAAATAATCAGGCCTTGTGATGTGCTTACATTTAAGTATCAGTTGTGCGTCCTTCAAATCTGGAGAGCGGCCTTTATTGATAAAAGGACGAGTTAAGCCCAAGGGTTTGTGTGGTCTTTAAGTCGGCTTTTCACATGGTCAGATTGGACGTGATTTGCACTGTGTGACTTTTGGAAGGACAGGAAAACGCTCTGTGGTTTTGTATGAAGCTCACTGACTCACATTATAATTGTGTGAGTGCCAACAACCACGTTGTGGCAAATGTTTGCTTGTGTGTTTGTGTGCTCAACCAGCCACATTAGCAGGTCGTTTTTTTTGTTGTGGCAGTGGGCTGAACCTCCACAGCTGTCTTTAAGTGCTCTTAAACTGCAGAGTCATTTTTTTTGTAAGGCAAGGCTGTTGTTCCTTGTCCTGCATACATATAAAATACATTATTTCACCATATTTATGGCTTTTCACAAAGGATTTAAATTTGTCTTTTCTGTTTTTCATAAAATAGTTTATAATAACAACAATAGCAAACATAAACATATATATATATATATATATAATTAAATATATATATTGTATTTATATACACATTGTTTGATGTTTTATACTTTATATGATATGTTGAATAAAAATTATGAAGTTCTCAATTTGTATCTGTCCCTGAATACTTGAATCGTGTATTCCTCCTGCCCTTTTTCTGTGTAGATCTTAAAGGTAGAGTGATGAAACAGTCTACTGTGTGTGACTGTGGCTGAACGCTTGGGCATACAGTATATCATCTTTGGTTGACATTCGATCACACATCTTGTCTCGCAGCAATGAGTCACTGGGGCACTTCAGTCCGCTTTTAGACTCTGTCCCTTCTCCTTAATGGGGACTACAGTCTGAGTCTGAATGCACCGTCCCTCAGAACATGGCCAGTTTAGCAAAGCCCATTTCAACTTGCTGATTCCAGGATTCAGAACAGTTTTAATCTGCATGTCGTCTGCATCATGGTAGTAAATATAGATGTCAATCTGAAGCTCAGTTTAGAATTGCTCTAAATGGAGGGTGGTGCTTATTAAACAGGAGGTGAAAAAGATAGACCAACCCTTTTTATTTTAACATGATTGCAAGCTTAATATTTTTTTTTAGCAATGCATCTGAGATTCACTTATTTTGCAGGATAGTAATATTCTAAAATAATATGATATTAATAGTAATATTTTCTTGGTCATACACTTTAGTTGTGCATTGAGAGGGGCTGCTCATGTTTGCAGTGGAGGAGAGAGGGCACACTGCTCCATTTTGTCTTGAGGACAGGACAGAGGAGACATTTCTAGGCTGAGGAGAGATAGATGATAGCTCAGAGCTGAAGGAAGAGAGGACCCACGTGAGCCAAAGAAACAGCAGAGGCCTTTGGGTTTAAGAGAGGGGTAGATGTTATGAGGTCACTGATCCCGCATCACTTTCCACCTTCCTGCTCCGTGCCATAAACACAGGCGCGCAAACTGCCCTCTGGCCCGGGGGCATATTGCTGATTATCCTAAACAATGATGCCTTACACATCAGAGTCCCAGAATCAAGAAGGCAAAAACAGAGGGCATTCACAAACATTTACTTCTGGTTTGACAAGATGGGTGGGTAAAGTCAGGAATCTGCCCAGAGGTAGGGGGGGAATATCAGGCAGGTTAAGTGATGGGTTCACTTGCATAATGACTGAGTAGAAGGAGCAGCTGAGAATGTTGAGTGTCAAGTGTAAGTTCCCCTGTGGTAGAGGGACGAGGGGGGTTAGTAGTGTTTATTGCTGTATTTATACCAGTCCCTGGAGGCTCTGAAACAAATGACTGTCTATGAGCATTCTGCTCGAGTTGTTTGTGACACCAGAATAACAATCAAAACATCATTTCAGCATTCAAAAACGATATAATTGTTTTTTTTCCCAGTTTCTAAATTGTGTAAATATTACTACTTCCAGTTATACATTAAGTTTTAAATCTTTTGAGTTTTAGTAAACTGAACCCTGTCTCTTAGTTAATTGATCTTTAAGTTAAGTTATTATACGTTCCTTTGTGATTGTCTTTTGTTTGCACATAAACTAGTTTATTCACTTATTTCTGTCATTTTTTTCAAAGATGTGCCATAGGGAATCGTTCGTGTTTTACACTTCACAGCTGCACAATAGTTTAGTCATCAAAAGGCCATTTCTGTTCATACCAATGCAACGGGTGCCCCTTTTATTTGGGGCCTTAAAAACATTTTATAGCTAAAACTTGACAAAGCAGGCATAGCTGAGGCAAGGCTGAACTTGAAGATAATTAAAAGGGGGAAATCCAATGAAAGTGATATGTCATTTGCAGCTTATATGAGGAGATGGGAGAGAAGAAACATCAAATAATAATGTGTATGTGAAAAATCAGTGTCTAAAAGTGTTCTTTAGTAACTCTATGTTTTTGTATTGGATGCAGGATGACCAGGTTGTTCTGCAGTGCACTGCCTCTGTCCTGAAGGAACAGCAGATTAAGCTCTGTCTGTCCTGCGAGGGCTTCGGAAACCGCCTCTGCTTCCTGGAAACCACATCCAACGCTCAGGTAGAGGCTCCTACCAATCCTCCCTTTGTTTGTTCTTTCTAATCCTTTTTATGTCATCGCGCTAATAGTATTTTTTTTTTGTTATGTTTGCAGAATGTTCCCCCAGACCTGGCCATATGTAGCTTCATCCTGGAGCAGTCCTTGTCAGTGCGTGCTCTGCAGGAGATGCTGGCAAACAGAGTGGAGATGACCGAGGTAGGAGACACACACAGACCTGAGCAAACGTGTGCAGGGATCAATAGAAAGAGGATGATGGCTTCCTTTTCTTTTTACAGATGTGAGAGATCAAGTTGGCACTTAAAAGCCTTGTGCCTTATGAATGGCAAATGGTAGAGATATATCATTTCTTTGAGATTTTTTTACCATCCTCTCCGACTGATATAAAAAAAACGTTTGTGTTCTTTTTACAAGGTACTTTCCTGTATCGTCTCCTGCCCTCCTCTCTGTCGCAGAATAACACCCACAATTTCAATTGGGATTGCTGACGAGGATATGATAAATATTATCCGATATTGCTGAGACAATATTATTTAAATAATTTAGTTTCGATCTCCAGTATCTTCCAAAGAGGTTTTTAACCTGGAATGTCCATACAAAAAAATGTGCAACTTTTTTCAGCTGCATATCAGGGACATAAGTTCTCTTCTGATTTTAAAGTTTTGGATTGTTCCATCCAATCATCCATCCATCCATCCATCCATCCATCCATCCATCCATCCATCCTTCCATTCATCCATACATCCTTACATATTATTGTCATTATTCAGATATAATGGAAGATTAGCTCTGTAAATCCCCAGACAAGCAACACCAAATATTGAAAACCTGTATAGTGTGTCCACATACTAATTTATCATTTGGAGTCCTTCTTCTGTCCTAGCTTCTTTTCTTTAAATATGGAACAACGGCTCTGCAATGAAGTTTTAATGACAAACTTTGTTTTAAGTTTCACTTGTTGGTTTTAGCATACAGAATAAGACACATCCCTGATCTTCAGTCTACAGTATGTGAACACTAGAGATGCACAAATTCCCTTAATTCTGGTCTGACCCTGACTTGAGATATATTCAAATACATGTATAATTAGATGCCTAATAATAATAATCATCATAATCATATGTTCAATTTGGATGTTTTCCAAAAAAGTGTATTGAAACTGTATATTAATAAGGCATCACGTTCAAGTAGTAAATAGATCTCTATTAATTAGATTTAAAATAATAAGAGAATAGGCACTACTGACAGTCTTTCCAAACGTATTTAATTAATAGTTCATGAAATAAGTAATGAATGTATGCAACATTATTCTGGCTACATGTATAATTAGATGCCTAATAATCATAATCATATGTTCAATTTGGATGTTTTCCAAAACAGTTTATTGAAACTGTATATTAATAAGGCATCACGTTCAAGTAGTAAATAGATCTCTATTAATTAGATTTAAAATAATAAGAGAATAGGCACTACTGACAGTCTTTCCAAACGTATTTAATTAATAGTTCATGAAATAAGTAATGAATGTATGCAACATTATTCTGGCTATGGTTATTAATCACATGATTCCATATTCATAATTCATACAACTATCAGACGATGGATGTATCTACAAATTGGTGTCTGAAAATCTCATAACGGGTCTGATATCAATGTTGGATTGGATTAGTCCCAACTCTAGTGAGCACCATAGATAGACCTATCATTTGCGTTTATTGCATCATATTTTTACTTTCTATCTGACACCCCCTTCCCCTTCCTTTCCTGCTCCACTTTCCAAGCAGACAGTCGATTTGGACAAATGGGTATGTCTGTTATCACGTCTCATGTCCTGTAACTTGTGTCCCGACCAACCTCACAGCTGTCGTCGTCCCTGTCCTCTTTCCTCTGGATGTCCTATAGAATGAAATAGTGCTGTACAGTGCACATGTTTTGATTCACATCTGTTCAGCCCTTTCCCCAAGGGGGTAGTTACTCTGTACATCAGATGGCAATTTTTAGCAACAGACATTTGCGTGGTCCATGTAAGCAAGTCAAGTTATTTAATAAATTTCCTTTATGCTGAGTTATTTGATCTACGTCAAACTTCTACTGTTAAGATGAAAAGAATTTCAACCTTTTCTACTTAATTAATTTGATTACAATGTGTTGAATCTGCAGTTATAAGACTTACACAGCTTACAGCTGTACCTGGTATGACTGAATGAGCTCCCCTAGATTGTCAAACCTAACCAGGTGTCACGTGCATCATTCATTTCATATCTCCATCACATTTGACCTATGACCTAATCATACTCATTCCTTCTGTTTTAAGCACATTGTTCTCTGTTTGTCTTTGATAAAAAATGAACATCTTTGTTCCATCTTTTTGTAGTGTGTTAAACTAGAAATGTTCCTTCTTCAGTGTATAAATAGTTCTGTTATTATTACTCATACAGTTTGTTTTTACAGTTATAGAGAGATATCCATCTCAGGACACATTTCAGCATATTAATCTCATATTATCCGACTCACAGCACACCCAACCAAAGAGAATGTGAGGCAGCCACCGGACTAATTGTGTCACTATTATTATTTTACAACTACTGCCCTCTCTACCTACAGTATACTTAGCAAAAAGGTAATGCTCATCCTCTTGGTTGTCAACAGGCACTGTGGGACATGTTGAACAATATTCTACAGCCATAATCACTTGCAACATTGGATAGTTTTTTATTATATATATTGATAACATTTAAGAGTTCATAATATATGCATCCTTCAAATGCCTTACCTTACTTTTAAAACACGGCAACGTGTTTTTTTTGTTCATACGCCATTTGAGTAACATTTCAAGTTCAGTTACCATCGTAATTAAATACAGTTATTTGTCAAATGTTATTTCTCCTAGTGGTCTGCTTGCTATCTTTTTGGTTTATGTGCTGAAGAGAAATCCCTATTGGCATTGCATTTTGGGAAACAAAGTAAGCTGTTAAAACCGAACAGAAGCACAGGAATTCTTAGTTCTTCTTTTGTGCTTGCGCTCGTGAATAGGGAGGGGGATGTCGGGCAGGAGGGGTGTTGGTGGATGAGTGGGAGCAAAACCGAAGTCTCTGAACTGGAAACAGCGTGTTTCCATGGGAACAGTTGTCAACAGTGTGGGCAAAAAATTATCGACAGTCATTCCCCAACATACATAAACATCACGCGACACCACCTTTAAGTACCTGGTTGCTGAAGCCAATATAACAATTATTTTACAGTAATAGTCACATCACTCTGAATAGTTTGGGCCCCATAGTGAGATGGAAGATGGGGATGAGCAAGGCCAGGGGGGCAGGGGGATAAGAATAGCATGGCATGTAGCCCAGTGGAGCCCCCCCCACCTCTGTCATGGGTACATGGGGAAACGGGACACCCCCAGAGCTCTGGACAGGCCTCACACACATACACACACAGACACACACATCACACACACACACACCTGTCATTGATATTATACACACTCTCACCACCACCTGTCCTAACCATGCCCTGTGGTAAAGCAAACCAAAGCTAATTGTATAGAGCTACCACTTGACATATCTGCCCCAGACTCATCCCAGTGGATTATGGGTACTTAACCCCTGCATAACTGAACGTTATCTGAACTGCTGAACTAAATAGTTGTTTTGGCCGATCAATCTACAACTGCCACAGTAATTGTGTTTTCTTGTTGCATCCTTGATGGATGTTGAGAAAAGGTAAGCGGTTTTGATTTGTTTGCCTTTGTGTCGGTTTCATTCTTTTTAGTTATTTTTCTAATCGCATCACTGTGAAGTTTTCTCAGGAAATTATGATTTATTGCATAGTATCATCCTCGCTCAGAAATATCTCATTCCTGCTTAGTTAGTGATACCGCTCTCTCTGTTTACTAAGTCACTGTTTGGTGTCATTCTTATTGGTTGGCCCATTTTACATACACATACACTTACTCCATAACAAAAGGGATGTTTCACATCATACACCAAATAAAGGGCAATATTCACTTACACTACCTTACAACAATATTCAATTGAACACACCAACACATACAATTAGTTGGTGATAATTTGTTGTGATCCAGTCATTTACATTAACTTAATAATGTCTTCTTCTCTCTGGCCTCTCGATCTTTCAGATTAAGGTATAATTGAAGTCTAAAGTTACTCGTGTAAACATGGTTAGATAAATACTTCTCTATCTTCTCCCGCTGTAGTCGTCCCAAGGCGGAGGTCATCGTACCTTGCTGTATGGACATGCCATCCTCTTGAGACACCACCACTCAGGCATGGTAAGGCTGGCTATTACCAGTTTGATTGCTGTAGTTGAAAGCTAAAAGTTCTGGTCTGACCTGAATGAAAAACTCTCTCCCCAGTACCTGAGCTGTTTGACTACATCTCGCTCACTCACTGACAAGCTGGCCTTCGACGTGGGCTTACAAGAAGATTCCACTGGTACAGGACATATGGACATATTACTGATCCATAGATTCGCTGCTAGTACTGTTAGTGAGCTTAACACAGTCTTTGAATTGTACTGAGGCGGCCTTAGAAATATTAAATATTAGTATAATAACCATTAGTGTGTTAGACTGGGGTTTAGTGATTTAACTGCAACATTTTTTAGCTTTAAGGTACGTTGACTTTAGACATATGAGTTGCAAGTGCCACCATCATCCTCCATTTTCTTCTTCCAGGTGAGGCATGTTGGTGGACCATTCATCCAGCCTCTAAGCAAAGGTCGGAAGGTGAAAAGGTCAGGGTGGGAGATGACCTCATTCTTGTAAGCGTTTCCTCTGAGAGATACCTGGTAAGACCTCTTGTAATCCATCCGCTTCACTGTTGCATACATTGAGGATAAGACATATGAGACATCTGCAAAACAAAATCTTTTCCCAAACGTTTTTCTCCCATGTCCTCAGCACCTGTCCTATGCCAGTGGAGATCTCATGGTGGACGCATCCTTCATGCAGACTCTGTGGAACATGAACCCAATCAGTTCAGGGTGTGAACTAGCTGAAGGTACAGCCCTTTACACAGCTTAATGCTGAGCAGCATTAATAAGACACAGTATGTAAACACACACGTGTAATCAAAAATATATGTAGATGATCTCCACATTTTATACTTCAAAATATCAACTGAGAACATCTATAATACAGAAGAAAGTACTGAAGGGGTTAATTGTGTAATGTATGTTTAAACATACAGTGTGCGTAGAGAAAAAAATAACTACACCCATGTCAACACAGCATACACTCACTGTGGCGTGTGTTTGTGGTCTTAGGGTTTCTGACAGGAGGTCACGTTTTAAGGCTCTTCCATGGGCACATGGACGAGTGTCTGGCCATCTCTACACCGGAGGAAGGAGAAGAAAAGCGCAGGTGAGTGGCACATTTAAGCATACCCGAAAAGAAAATAGCTTAACCTAACGCCACGTGTTATCATTTATACCATATATATATATATACTGTATCTGTCTGCTTCAACTCTGTAACAGAATGGCTCACTATGAAGGCGGTGCTGTCTGCAGTCAGGCACGGTCCCTGTGGAGGTTGGAGCCTCTCAGAATCTGGTGAACACACAGGCCTAAAACATACTTTTACACAGGACAATTACAAGTATATAGTTTATTAACATTTAAAATTAAAATACTTGTTTTATTTGCATGTTCTGTCCGCCCGCAGCTGGAGTGGTAGCCACATGAAATGGGGACAGTCTTTTCGTATTCGCCACATCACCACAGGCCGGTACCTGTGTATGGACGAGGAGAAGAGCCTGCTGGTGGTCGACCCAGAGAGGGCCAACACCAAGCTGTCTGCTTTTTGCTTCCGTGCCTCTAAGGTCAGAACTAACACTTTGAGTGTCCGTGGACATCACTGTCTGTTGTTATGTTATAACTTCCATTCTTAATCAACTTAATGATTTTTCCTCCCCACACCTCCTTTACTCCTGGAAACCCCCTGAGCAGGAGAAGGTGGACGTAGCTCAGAAGCGGGATGTTGAGGGGATGGGCATCCCAGAGATCAAGTATGGAGAGTCCATGTGCTTTGTCCAGCATGTGTCCACAGGCCTGTGGCTCACATATGCAGCCCTAGATGCCAAAGCTGCTCGTTTGGGAATGATGAAGAGAAAGGTATGAAAACATAAGAATCAATGTAAAATTATACTGTTTTAACATTGTAGCTGAGACAGTGAGGAATTTGCTGCATTGATATGCACATTCATTGATTTCACTTGACACAGTCACCAGACACAGGCCTTGTAAGGACAGAAAGCCGAGACAGATCTTCAGTGATAGTATTGTTATTTTTTGTGTGTCCAGGTCATTCTGCACCAGGAAGGTCATATGGACGATGCCTTAACTGTGTCCCGCTCACAGACTGAAGAGTCTCAGGCTGCCCGAATGATTTACAGCACTACAGGCCTCTTCAGGCAGTTCATCAAGTAGGAATATTCTCAGATGTTGGGGAGCTGATAGGAAAATTGCTCTTGTTACAGGAGCCTGTCATATTTGTTCAGAAAAAGACTGTGATGAGGTTGAGGTTTTCTGTCACCTTCACGTTACATTATATTTTAGCATTGTGTGTGACCAAAAGTGGGTCTGGAACAAATAGCAAGGATAACAATGCTTTTGTTGATGTGATTTTGTTCTTCCAGGGGTTTGGACTCTCTGAGTGGGAAGAACAAGTCACCTGGGCCTGTGTCGCTCCCTTTGGATGGAGTCATTCTCTCTCTTCAGGATCTCATCTTCTACTTTCGTCCACCCGAGGAGGAGCTGGAGCATGAGGAGAAACAAACCAAGCTCCGCTCTCTCCGCAATCGGCAAAACCTCTTCCAAGAGGAGGTAATCTGCAGGCTACCTGCTCAGCATCACACACCCTCAGACTTTTAAATTTCACACACTAAACCACACCATATATGTGTGGATGTTATCGTCCTTGTGTCATTTCAAGTGAACATGCGCACATTTGTTGCTGAATGCTTGTGGACTGTAATTGACGTTAAGTCGAGCTTTGAACATGTGTCACAAACACATGCCTAACTTCAGCTCTTATAAGCAGACATCATAATAATAATTATGATTACCGTAAAATTACAGAACAACCACCAAAAGTCATTGTACTAAAAAAAGAATGATGACCTTTCTCAGGGTATGATCACCATTGTTCTGGAGTGCATCGACCGTCTGAATGTGTACAACACTGCTGCTCACTTCTCTGAATTCGCCGGAGAGGAAGCTGCAGAGTCCTGGAAGGAGATCGTCAACCTCCTTTATGAGCTGCTGGGTAGAATCATGATAAACTCTGAAAAGGCAACACGATAAAGTACAACTTCTTTACTGAATACACTAAAATTATTCTCTGTGTCTTCACTAGCTTCTTTAATCAGGGGAAATCGCTCTAATTGCGCCTTGTTCTGTGACAACCTGGACTGGCTGGTCAGCAAGCTGGACCGTTTGGAGGCCTCCTCTGGTATTATATTTGCCTCACCTATTCACAGATAACAACCACTCACCACAAATTAAAGCTGTATCTTGCTATAAAGGTTTTGCCTGATCTATTGCAGATATTATGCATAGCTATTTCAGCCAATAGCTAGACTAAAGAAAAACATGACCTGATAATAAGGTTATTGCACCAATTCTGTTTCTAGGTCTGTATGTGTGGGTATAAGCTTTTATTAGACTTATTCTTGATGTGTGCCACATTATTCACATAATTACATTTTCTTACATAAGTTTGAAAGTAAAGGCAAATAAGTGGTCATATTCCTCTTCTCTATACCTTAAGGTATCCTCGAGGTGCTGTACTGTGTGCTCATTGAAAGCCCTGAGGTTCTTAACATCATCCAGGAGAACCACATTAAATCTATCATCTCTCTCCTTGACAAGCATGGAAGGAACCACAAGGTTTGTCATTGCTACGAACAGGTTACAAATAGACCATTAACTTGCACCATTTTAAATGTTGGTTGATTTGGCAAGTTTTCCAGGTTTTGCCAGTAAAAATAATTAGGCTTGTTATCTCGTTAGAAATAGAACCCAATGAGTGAAAGTGCAAATTGTCTGCTCTGCAACATTTGAACATGAAAAGGATATACATGCCTCTGTTGTTTCTTAGGTCCTGGATGTGTTGCGCTCTCTTTGTGTGTGTAATGGTGTTGCCGTGAGGTCCAATCAGAACCTCATCACTGAAAACCTGCTTCCAGGCCGTGAGCTCCTGCTGCAGACCAACATTGTAAATTATGTCACCAGGTAAATAACTAAACTCTTGTTAAGTTGTTTCACAGTGCAGAAGGTGCTGACTGGTAATTGCTTTTTTGTTCTCCTGATCTCTCTGTCACATGGCTTGAAACTGCTGAAGTTCATTTCTATATCTTATCACCTCTGTGCTTAGTGTCAGGCCCAACATCTTCCTGGGTACATGTGAGGGATCCACGCAGTATAAGAAGTGGTACTATGAGATGATGGTGGACCACGTGGAACCCTTTGTGACGGCCCAGGCCACCCACCTGCGCGTGGGCTGGGGTATGACCGAGGGCTACAGCCCCTACCCTGGAGGAGGAGAGGGCTGGGGAGGAAACGGCGTGGGAGATGACCTCTACTCTTATGGCTATGATGGACTGCATCTATGGTCAGGTAAAAGGATTCCCCTCACTTGCTGAGCGTTTTCTTAACAGTGAGGCTCTGTGTTTTTTTTACACAGCTCGTTTGCTCTCCGCCCTGCTGTTCAGGTACTGTTGCTCGCCAGGTGGCTTCACCCAGTGCCCACACCCTTGCTGCCGAAGATGTCCTCAGCTGCTGTCTGGATCTGAGCGTGCCCAGTATCTCCTTCCGCATCAATGGCCACCCAGTTCAGGGCATGTTTGAAAACTTTAACGTGGACGGCCTCTTCTTCCCCGTCATCAGTTTCTCTGCTGGAGTCAAGTAAGTGTCGAAAATAAACATTTTATTCACAATTCCTTTTTTCTCTACTGGTCAGTTTTAATGATTTGCATGTTGATTACTTTATTTGTAACAATTCATTTCTGCTACAAGTATACCGTAATTTCCGGACTATGAGCCAATACTTTTTTTCCACGCGTCATACACACACCCTCATCAAAGACACAGACAAATGCATGCGATGCAGATTTCAAGTTGAAGGCGACCAGCTGTGATTCCTGGGGGTACAACGTTTTTGCAGCCACTCGACATCACACGATTTGTGCATTTAAGGTGGCACTCCGTGTTGAGTGGGATGAAAGTGACGAGAGCGACAATGAAAACGTGGCGGAGAAAACATTGGATGAAGCTTCATCCTTGGCTGTTCCACTCCGACACCGAATGAGATGAATTCAGTGGTTTCAGTGCGCAGGGGAGGGCAGATAGTGACCAATGACTTTCTTGGTATACTACAGTTTATTAATATATTTTTGTTACAAGCCGTGTTGCAGGCATTGTCTTTCGTTAAAGCCTGAGTAAATTTCATTTGTTTCAATGTAGACACGTGCGGCTTATACATACAATATTTTATTTTTTTTTATTCAGTGGGTGCGGCTTATATTTAGGTGCGCTTAATAGTCCGGAATTTACGTTAATTAAAATGCAGTGTTGTAACTACAACCTATAAATGCGGAAATATCAAATGAATAACACATTTATTAGAACTGGCAGAATAACATGCCTCTATCAGCGCTGCACATGACAATAATTATTTCTATCTTAACTTTATAAATGCAATTCAATCTTTTAATTATCTCTAAAACGTAGTGTGTTGTTTGTTCTTTGTTATGAGAGGTATGAAGATGCTGTTGCCATAAACTGCTTTAGTGGTTTATGAAGATGTCTATGTCAAGCAGATAAAAACCCGCACCAACTTGTTTGTGTCACTTCAGGGCTCGCTTCCTCCTTGGGGGTCGTCATGGAGACTTCAAGTTCATGCCCCCGCCTGGCTATGCTCCGTGCTATGAGGCTCTGCTGCCTAGAGACCGGATGCGCATAGAGCCCATCAAGGAGTACAAGCATGACTTCTGTGGTGTGCGTAACCTGCTGGGTCCCACCCTGTCTCTCAACCACACCTCATTCACCCCCTGCCCCGTGGACACTGTCCAGGTAAAAAGCCCTAAACCTAATATCGGTCTTTGAGCATGTCATGGAAGTATGTGTTATATTAGTATTTTTGCTTGTGTTTTTCTAGATTGTGTTGCCACCCCACTTGGAGCGTATCCGAGAGAAGCTGGCGGAGAATATCCACGAGCTCTGGGCTGTCACTCGTATTGAGCAGGGCTGGACCTATGGGAACGTGAGTATAGAGTCATCACTGAAGTACATAAGCAACAGTGTAGTTTGATAACCTCAGATTTAAATGATTTGGAATTCTTCAGTAATGACAAAAATATTTCAAAATTCTAGAAAAATAAGAACTCTTGTTCATTGTTTATTACATGTCAATCACTATTACCCCTTTGTTTAAAAAGGGGATTGTTCAACTGTTATATTCAACAATCAACTAAAATGAAAACATAATTGTAAATCTAATTACATTTTTCCAAATTGAGATAATTTCAAAATGTAGATTTACCAAAAAAAATTGCAGTCTCTTTGGACACTTAAATAAAGTCTGTTTTGCTGTGAATAACCCATAAATTATTGATGAGTTTTTTTTTTCTCGTTGATTAACCGTTGGTTTTCCTCCACAGTTCAGGGATGACAACAAGAAACTCCATCCTTGTCTGGTAGACTTCCAGAGTCTTCCAGAACCAGAGAGAAACTATAACCTTCAGATGTCTGGAGAGACTCTTAAGTGAGTTGAAGGATGAGAGATTTCAGGCTCATTCGAGACCCCGGACACTGTGGGTGATGCCTGTTTCCTTCTTCTCTAACAGGACTCTCCTGGCGCTGGGTTGTCACGTTGGCATGGGTGATGAGAAAGCCGAGGAGAACCTCAAGAAGATCAAGCTACCCAAGACGTATGGCGTCACTGACACTTTTTGCCCTTTTGGAAGAACCTTCTGTTTTTACCTTTTATGTTCATCTAACTGCAGCCTTTGGTCTCCCCTCCAGCTATGTGATGACCAATGGATTCAAGCCTGCCCCCCTTGACCTCAACCATGTCAAACTGACACCAAATCAGAACCAACTTGTAGAAAAACTGGCCGAAAATGGACATAATGTTTGGGCGAGGGACCGGGTACGACAAGGATGGACCTACAGTATTGTGCAGGTAACCATATTCCTAATCCTTAACAAATACTTTATTATATATGATTATTGTTTTGTTGGAATTGTTTGAACTCATGTTATGTATTCAGGCACAGTTTTTATACATTTTATATTGAGCTGCATTATATTACACCTCTCAGGACATTTTAAATAAGCGAAACCCTCGTCTGGTACCATACAACCTGCTGGACGAGAGAACTAAGAAAACCAACCGAGACAGTGTTAACAACGCTGTCCGCACCCTCATTGGCTATGGCTACAACATTGAACCTCCAGATCAGGAAAGCAGTAAGTCAACTTTACTTCTCTGTAAAATGTTGGATATCAATACATTTTCCAAATTCTAACCCTAACAGGGACATCTCCAGTATCTCCAATGTTCTCAAAATGACTTGTGACTATTTCCTTGCAGCCGGCCATGGCTATGAGAATACCCGAGGGGACAAGGTACGGATCTTTAGGGCAGAGAAGTTGTACGCCATCACCCAAGGGAAGTGGTACTTTGAGTTTGAGGCAGTGACCACAGGAGAGATGAGAGTGGGCTGGGCACGTCCCAATGTCCGCTCTGACACTGAACTAGGAGCAGACGAACTGGCCTACGTCTTTAACGGCAATAAGGTTAGTCTGCATCTTTTAAGTTCTTCATTTATTAAGTGCTGATTCGTGCCAATAATGGTGATAAGTTGGATTGATTTCTCTCCAATCCTTTATACGAAAAAATATATAATTTAAACATTTCAAGTATGAAAAATGCATAAATATAAGATGTCAAGATTCTAAGTTTGCACTGTAGTTTGGCATGAATGTCCGATTTTATCTTTTTGAATCTACACTTTTAGTTGTGTTTTGTACATCATTTACTGATGTAACTCCTTTTACAGGCTCAAAGATGGCATGTTGGTAATGAACCGTTTGGCCGCCAGTGGCAGTCTGGTGACGTAGTGGGTTGTATGATTGACCTCACTGAGATGAACATTATGTTCACACTCAACGGAGAAATGCTGATCAGTGACTCAGGCTCGGATATGGCTTTTAAAGACATTGAAATTGGAGAAGGTACAAGTTTAAAGTCATTTCACCCTATTTGATCAGCACGACAACTGTAAAGCACTTTTAACATTTTTTTACCAATTACTTTCCTCTGGTTTTGCCCTCAGGTTTTATCCCAGTGTGCGCCCTGGGCTTGTCTCAGGTCGGAAGGATTAATCTTGGTCGCAATGTCAGCAGCCTACGCTACTTTGCCATCTGTGGCCTGCAGGAAGGATTTGAACCTTTTGGCATCAATATGAAGCGAGACATCACCATGTGGTTCAGTAAAAGTTTGCCCCAGTTTGTGCCTGCACCCACTGATCACAATCACATTGAGGTGACTAACCAGTGGCTATTTTCCTGTTTAATAATGCTAGAATTTAGTAGATGATTGTCTTTTAAAAACATGTTGTATTTCAGGTCTCCCGTGTGGATGGGACTGTGGACAGCGCCCCCTGTCTGAAGCTGACCCATAGGACCTTCGGCTCACAGAATGCCAACACCGACATGATGTTCCTCAGACTCAGTATGCCCATCCAGTTCCACGAGACCTTTAAGATCACAGCAGGAACCACCCCCCTCACCCGCATCCTCACCATCCCAGAGGAGGAGGTGGTGGTGATTGAGCCCGACTCCGAGTTTGAGGTTCTGAAGAAGTCGGCCAGCCGCAAAGAGCAAGAGGAGGACAAGAAGGAGCCGTCGGTACCCAAGGAGATCTCTGTGGAAAATGAGAAAGACGCCATGTCAGAAAAAGGAAAGAAAAAAGGGTGAGTGTAGCAGGTTTTGGGATTCGAGGAGAAAACATGCCTGCTGAGGATCCAAATCCTTTGGAGTTCAATGTGCTGTCAGTCATTATAATTTTTCAAGCGTTCAGGGAGTGTAATTCAAACCTGATATTGAATGAAAAGCTTTCATAGACTTTCATTAATCTTCACCTCAATATTATCAATCAGTGAGGAAAGTTGATTTGTGCAACCTCAAGGTGCCCATTTCATGAAAACAAAACCCAAATCGAAATTCTTTTCTTTTCTTTCCACATAAGGTTTTTCGCCAAGGCGAAGAAGGCTGCCATGACACCTCTCGCTCCACCTCCTCCTCCTACGGTCCCGCGTCTGGTGGAGGACGTGGTCCCTGATGATAGAGATGACCCTGAGATCATTCAAAGTACCACCACTGTGAGCTAACATTACCCACTGATAATGCTACTTATACAAATTCATTTTATTTGTTGAGCTGGCTTATTAGATTTGTATCATATTACTAACCTCATCATAGGTGCATAAAACAATATTGATGCTTTGAGGTGTTCGCACTGATATTGTACCTGCAGTAATTTACTATCTTACTTTTTATTTCATGCTACAATATTTTTGGGTTTCAGTATTACTATTCTGTGAGGATCTTTGCTGGACAGGAACCCTCTGGTGTGTGGGTTGGCTGGGTCACTCCTGACTACCACCAGTATGATCCCACCTTTGACCTCTCCAAAGTGCGCAGTGTCACGGTTACTGTGGGAGATGACAGAGGCAACATACACGACAGGTTAGTCTATTTCTTTATAGGAACAATAACAAGTAAACATGTTTTCCCCTTTATATATAGTTTCATCATGCCACATAATCCAAAAAAGTGTGTGTGTTTGCTGTTTCTTTGCAGTATGAAGCACAGTAACTGCTACATGGTGTGGGGAGGGGACCTGGTCAGCAATCAGCAGACCCGCTTCAGCCAGGAGGACATGGTGGTTGGCTGTCTGGTCGACCTGGCAACGGGTCTCATGACCTTCACAGCCAACAGAAAGGAGATAAACACCTTCTATCAGGTGAGTACAGTTCTCACAGTATAGGTTGTGAATATGTACCTTTTTATCAGACTCAGCTGAATTTGAGTCTGAATGACTTACAGCATGTTACTGTGGCTATGTTAAACCCAGAGGAGTTTTATTTCAGGTTGAGCCCAACACCAAGCTGTTCCCCGCCGTCTTCATTCAGCCCTCCAATCAGAACATGGTGCAGCTGGAGCTCGGCAAACTGAAGGTCAGAGACCTCCTACCCTTGCTCCCCTACCACTGCTAGCAAATGATATAAAGCAGGGTTCTTCAACGTTTTCAGGCCAGGGACTCCCTACTATGTATATACTGTATATTGTATAAAATTGGGTTTTATATTAAACTGGGCCTACTGCCATGTATTTGCGACAACAATATGTTGGATTCACTTTAATGTGTATTTAAAGACATTTCAATTTGTGGAAAAAAATTGGTTGGAAAAAAATATATATTTAAAAGATTGTCTCATCAACCAAAAAACTTGTCACCCCCCTGCATGGACCCTGTGTTGAAGACCTCTGACATAGAGAGATTAATTCCCTTGTCTTGTTTCTTAAAGAAGCATCCACCCACCATGTTCCTGTCAAATTTTCCGTCTACCTCTGTGATTGGTCAGAACCTCCCCTCTTCACTCTATCCCTCCATCTTTTCCATATCAGAACATCATGCCCATCTCGGCGGCCATGTTCCGCAGTGAGCGCACTAATCCGGTCCCCCAGTGTCCTCCCCGGCTGGATGTCCAGATGCTGACCCCAGTTATCTGGAGCCGCATGCCCAACCATTTCATCAACCCAGAGGTGGGCAGAGTGAGTGAGAGGCTGGGCTGGATGGTGGAGTGTACTGAGCCTCTCATCATGATGGCCCTACACATCCCAGAGGAGAACAGGTCAGATACATGTTATGCCTTTTTTTTCCTTGTGTTTTAGTGAAGAGTTTTCAGGTTGGCAGCAGGTTTGCTAAATCCTAGATCTTATTTCAGTGATCTGATAAATCAATAGGATATGTTTGCTCTTTATTTTTTATCTATGCATTACTTCCAAGTTTGTGCTGTACTTAAACAGATGGTTTATGGGCTAGAAAAATGATATGATTGGACAATGGTTAGTGGTATTTATTGGTATAGTGATTGACATGTTCTCAATAGTTACGTAATCAATATTAATATTTGAGTCTGTGTTGTTTTCCTCAGGTGTATAGACATCCTGGAACTATCGGAGCGTCAGGATCTGATGAAATTCCACTACCACACCCTCATGCTCTACTGTGCCGTGTGCGCCCTCGGCAACAACCGCGTGGCTCATGCCCTGTGCAGCCATGTGGACGAGTCGCAGCTTTTCTACGCCACTGAGAACACCTACCTGCCTGGACCTCTCCGCAGCGGCTACTACGACCTGCTGATCAGCATCCACCTGGAGTCGGCCAAACGGGCGCGCCTGGGCACCAACCGGGAATTCATCGTCCCCATGACTGCAGAGACTCTCAGCATCCATCTGTATCCTGATGAAGAGAAGGCCTATTCACTCCCTGGCGTCGGCCTCACCACCTGCTTAAGGCCCAAGCTGCATTTCTCCTCCATCAATTTCGTCGGCACGGACCCTGATCTGTATACCCTTAGTCCTGTCTTCCCTCTACAAGTAAGATGCAAGAGGATGATTGTATTGTTGCAGGAATGCTCTAAAATGACAGATACCTTTTGCTTATGTCTCCTCGTTGCCCCACAGGAGCTGAAGACCAGGGCGATTAGCATGTTGACAGAAGCTGTGCTGGATGGTAGCCAGGCCATGCGGGATCCAGTAGGAGGCAGTGTTGAATTCCACTTTGTCCCGATCCTGAAACTGATCAGTACATTGCTCATCATGGGCATCTTCAACGACGAGGATAGCAAGCACATCCTCAAGATGATTGATCCCAATGTTTTCAGTGGGAAAGAAAGGGGGGGTGAGGAGGGAGAGAAAACGGAGGAGGGTGAAGGAAAGAGTGAGGAGGACATGGACGAGGATGAGCTCGAGGATGAAGGTGTGGGCGAGGAGGAAGATGAGGAGCTGAAAGACCTGGGGAAAGGGGAGGAGGAGGCCAAACCTAAGGAGGAAGGAGCAAAGGGGGAGAAAGAGGGACAGGCCAAAGCTGAAAAAGTGGATGGAGAGAAAGCAGAGGAGGAGAAGGAGGCAGAGGCAGTCGAGGCAGAAGTGAAAGAAGAAGAGGGTCTGGAGGAAGGATTACTCCAGATGAAGCTACCCGAGTCTGTCAAACTGCAGGTCAATCTGATATATAAAACTTAATCACCCTCCTTCTGTAGAATTCATCTCAACATTGACAATCCATAATTCATATCCAAACATTATATTTCAGTTTTACTCAACTGCAACTATACCCTTTACCCCTGTTTCCTCCTTATCTCCCTCAGATGTGCACGCTCCTGCAGTATTTCTGTGACTGCGAGTTGCGGCACAGAGTGGAAGCCATTGTGGCCTATTCGGACCAGTTTGTGAACGATATCCAGGGCAACCAGCGTGTTCGTTACAACCTGTTAATGAGAGCCTTCACCATGTCTGCTGCTGAAACTGCACGCAGGACCCGCGAGTTCCGCTCCCCCCCGCATGACCAGGTACTAACTATTTCATCAAAAAAAACATCCCTTTAGACAGAATTATGGTTTGTGTCTTCATCCCACAAGACATACATCAACACCCAACTTGGTAGGAAAGTGAGTGCTGATATTGAGATGGCATTGCAGTAAGAATAAAGAATAAAGTTGACTAAAGGGGAAATTGTGCTGTGCTCTTCTTCAAGGTTATTTTGCTGACCAACTTTAAGCACAGCCCAGAGGTTGAGGATTGTCCAGTACCTGAGGAGGTGCGAGACACTCTGGCCGAGTTCCACAATGACCTCCTGCTTCACTGCGGTGAGAGGCTCTTAAATCATCGTCTGTTTTAATTCTGCAGGTGTGAATATTAAAGTTCAACTATTTTTGTTTTATTTGGGCTTTAATTCCATACTCACAATTTAAATAGGCATACATATTGAGGAGGAGGCAGAAGAGGAGGAATTGGATGCCTCACTGAGCGGCAGACTCCTCAGTCTGGTGGACAAGATCAAGAGCCTGCGCAAGAAAAAGGAGGAGGAGACCCCAGAGGTGGATGAGGAGTCAAAACCCAGTGAGATTTAAAGCCAAATTACCTTTGAAATGCTGAAGTTAATAAGCGTTTTTTTATATATATATATTTTTAGAGCCTATGATATTAGTTAGCTTTTATGTTGTTTTTTGGATTATTTCGTTTTGGTCTAAAGTAATGGGGTAACTGATTTTGAATAACTTGGAAATTAAAAAGGTAAGTGATGATATTCTGTTTTTCTACTTCAACAAGGCACCCTTCAGGAACTGATCTCCCACACCATGATCCACTGGGCCCAGGAGTCATTCATCCAGAACCCTGAGCTAGTGCGACTGATGTTCAGTCTGCTCCACAGGCAGTATGACAACTTGGGTGAACTGATCCGAGCGCTGCCCAAAGCGTACGCTATCAACGCTGTGTCTGTGCAGGACACCATGGACTTACTTGAGTGCTTGGGTCAAATACGTTCGCTGCTTATTGTCCAAATGGGCCCAGAGGAAGAGCGACTCATGATCCAGAGCATCGGGTCAGTGTTTGGGGTTTTTACGATGAACCCCGTGTAGGGCACACAGGAATATACAAGAAATATAAAAGGCATCATTAGAAAGTGTAAAAAACATAAAAAAGAAAGAAGGAATTTAAATTAAAGAATAAAAAAAATATATATATAAATATATTCTTTGTATAACTATAATTTCTATGGATTTTTTCCCCCCCAGAAATATTATGAACAACAAGGTGTTCTACCAACACCCCAATCTGATGAGAGCTCTCGGTATGCATGAGACCGTTATGGAGGTGATGGTCAACGTGTTGGGTGGTGGAGGAGACTCAAAGGTAAGGATTTGTTTGTTTATTTGTCTCACTTGGCCAAACCAGTATAATGAGCGGCCTACGCTCCTCTTGACCTCTGCTTTTCTTGCAGTGCACAGTTCATACTACAGCCCCAGATGTCTGTTTTGATTTATTATTTCTAGGAGATCCGATTCCCTCAAATGGTGACCAACTGCTGTCGATTCCTGTGTTACTTCTGTCGTATCAGCCGACAGAACCAGCGCTCCATGTTTGACCACCTGAGCTACCTCCTACAAAACAGTGGCATCGGCTTGGGTCAGTGTCAGCCCGAAATATTCAGGGTGCTACACTATACATATGGGCACAATTTCATATCTGTATCCTATCTGTATTCATTAACAGCAGTAAAATAAACCACTTTCATTTTCATCATTCCCAATAAAAAGTATTTTTCATGTTAGGCAGAGAACACATTTTGACTGACATTTCGACATTTACAGGCATGCGTGGGTCCACACCTCTGGATGTGGCTGCTGCCTCGTGCATTGACAACAATGAGCTGGCCTTGGCTTTGCAAGAGCAGGACCTGGAAATGGTTTGAGAAAATGAAGATAACACAAAAAAAAGCAAGAAAGGGTACAGCAAACTTGTTAACTTATAATCTGTTTTGCTGATATAGGTGGTGACATACTTGGCAGGCTGTGGACTGCAGATGTGTCCAATGCTCCTGTCTAAGGGCTACCCTGACATTGGCTGGAACCCAGGTGGAGGAGAGCGATACCTGGATTTTCTACGCTTTGCTGTCTTTGTCAATGGTCAGTACGCTCATATAATGGTTTGATTTGTAGTTTAGAACTGATTTACATTCGCTTATACTGGCACACCCACTCATCATAGGAGAGAGCGTGGAGGAGAACGCCAATGTTGTGGTCCGCCTGCTGATCCGTCGGCCCGAGTGCTTCGGCCCGGCCCTTAGAGGAGAGGGTGGGAACGGCCTACTTGCCGCCATGGAGGAGGCCATCAAGATCTCAGAGGATCCAGCAAGGGATGGACCAACTGTCAAAAAAGACAGACGCTTTATGTAAGTGATGGCACAGTAGGTGTAATCGTGTAATGTTCAACTACCTGTAAGTTTTGAAGTGGAAATCTGGGTCAAACTACACTGGTAATAAACCTAACATATGCAAAACTAAGATAGGTTGATTCATCAACCTGTTTACTTTGTTGTTTGAAAAAAATCTGTATATTTTTTACTGGCAGGTTTGGCGGTGAAGAACAGCACGAGGAAAACCGCTTGCATCTCGGAAATGCAATCATGTCCTTCTACTCAGCCCTTATTGATCTGCTGGGTCGCTGTGCCCCTGAGATGCATGTGAGTTAAAGGGCTAGTCATACCATGGATTTCTCTTTATCCTTCAGGAACAATGGCCACTGTGGTGGATGACACTCATCATTTTTTACAATATGTTGTTAATGCTCATATCTGCAGCTGATCCAAGCAGCCAAGGGTGAAGCTCTGAGAATCAGGGCAATCCTAAGGTCTCTGGTGCCCATAGAGGACCTGGTTGGAGTCATCAGCTTGCCAGTGCAGATTCCTGCCTACGGCAAAGGTAGGAAATGAAGTTGATATTGTGCATGAACATTATGTGTTCTTTTACAAAAGTGTGACTGTATCCCCCTGCATTCATGATTTCCTCTGTCCAAACCACAGATGGTCAGATTATTGAGCCCAAGATGTCGGCCAGTTTTGTGCCAGACCACAAGGCCTCTATGGTCCTGTTCCTGGATAGAGTGTATGGTATTGATAATCAGGAATTCTTGCTTCATGTTCTGGAGGTTGGCTTCCTGCCCGACATGAGAGCCGCAGCTTCCCTTGACACGGTGAGTGAGGGAAGACACAGAAGACAAGTAGAACAGAGGAGAGAAATGTCACTTCTGTCGCTCTTTTTGTCTTTATCCTGTCCATCTTTCTCCAAAAGGGTTAGCAGTCTTCTTCTTCTCTCATTATAGGTGTCATTCAGTACCACAGAAATGGCCTTAGCACTGAACCGCTACCTCTGTTCAGCAGTCCTGCCTCTGCTCACCAAGTGTGCCCCGTTGTTCGCTGGGACAGACCACCGGGCAATCATGATCGACTCTATGCTCCACACCATCTATCGTCTGTCTCGTGGACGAGCCCTGACCAAGGCTCAGAGGGACGTCATTGAAGAGTGCCTCATGTCACTCTGCAAGTCAGTCATAAAACTAAACCAGTCTCTTGATATATACATGAAAACATTGATATAATATAATATAATATAATATAATATAATATAATATAATATATTGGTATTACTTTCATAGGTACCTACGACCCTCCATGCTGCAGCATCTGCTCAGACGATTGGTGTTTGATGTTCCCATTCTAAATGAATATGCGAAGATGCCTCTTAAGGTTTGTTTATGTTTATTTCA
The DNA here is from genome assembly GCA_016785305.1 of Colistium nudipinnis. NCBI lineage: Eukaryota > Metazoa > Chordata > Actinopteri > Pleuronectiformes > Rhombosoleidae > Colistium > Colistium nudipinnis. The sequence goes on from JAFBJU010001075.1 coordinate 4,105,761, forward strand.
TTTCATCGTGTTTATATTCTATTTTATTTTATATCTATATATATATAATTTTAACTGTTAAAATAAATGTATCATGCAGTTTAAATACATATACTGTACATCCATGAGTTTAAAATCCGTAGATTATGGGTAGCACTAATCTGAGAGTAGTATGCATTGTGTGACTGTTTAATTAAGAAGGACCAGAATCTGTATGTTCCTTTAATGTTAATAATGTTAGAAGGAACCCCACAACCTACTTTATTTATTTGAATATATGATTCCGAATGATTTGCTTTGACATGGTATGACATTATTGTGTTTTCACAATTGCGGCAAGACAACTGGCATCCACCTGTGTCTCTTGCTGCAACAATTACAATAAGATGTACTCAATTGAATTATATTAGCCAGTGAATGTTATGTTATATTATTACTTAATTATTAACTTTACTTTCCTTGATTTTATTCAGCTGTTGACCAATCACTATGAGCGCTGCTGGAAATATTACTGCCTACCCAACGGATGGGCTAATTTCGGCGTGACTTCAGAAGAGGAGCTGCATCTTTCACGCAAACTCTTCTGGGGAATTTTTGAGTCACTTGCACACAAGGTGAGTGACGGATGTCTTGGGGACTTCCCTCAGTGTCACAGCGTTAAAGCTTCAACTATAATGAATGTGACTTCTTTGATGTCTCCCGAACTCTAGAAATATGATGCAGAACTCTTCAAGATTGCCATGCCCTGCCTCTGTGCTATAGCAGGAGCCATCCCTCCGGACTATGTGGATGCAAGCTTTTCTTCCAACACTGAGAAAAAGGCCTCTGTGGATGCTGAAGGCAACTTTGATCCCAAACCAGTGGAAACCACTAAGTGAGCAAATATTCAAGTACAATAGTGTTTCAAACGGACCTACATAAAATAGCTACAAATACAAGAGAAAAAACTTGAAATATTCTTTTATATGCAATGTTTCTATTAACAGCGAAACATAGTGATTAAAAATATCCAACTTGAAGACTTGGTGTAATATTATTATATACAAGAATACAGAAAATCAAGGTTTTGTAAATGATAAGAAACTTGACCGTAGTTGTAATCGTTGAAATGTGTTTGTTTTGGTAAGTCACTTAAGCCTTCAAATAGGCTTAAGTGACCGAAGAATTTACTGAGAATAAGTGCTATTGTCTATAGGTGAATTGAAAAATGGGGACCGTTCATAACAGTGAGATAATCTATTTACAGCACTATCATCCCAGAGAGGTTGGATGTTTTTGTCAACAAGTACGCAGAGCACACTCATGACAAATGGGCTTTTGAAAAGGTCAGTTATGAAAACTGTAAATAATTGCCTTTTGAACAGTAATCATACACTGTAATGATTGCTTTAATTTTTAAATACATTTTTCAGATTCAAAACAACTGGACCTATGGAGAGTTGTTAGATGAGAATGCAAAGACTCACCCAATGCTCCGACCATACAAAACCTTCTCTGAAAAGGTAATGATTTGCCTCCTTCTGTATCTAATCATCCTATATGTATATAGCCCAACAGTTTGCCTCATAGGGTTTTACAATCTTTACAGAGTGCAACATCCTCTGCCCTTAACCCCCTAGTCTCATAATCTGTACACAGTAAACTGTAACTGGGCTATTTTTCTTTAAATCCCTGTGTACTTTTAAAGCTAGGGATACTAAATCCGGATGTCTTAAAATGCATTCCTGAACCATGAACTTTTACCAAATGTAATGAATCTAATTGTTAAATCCTCTTTTCTTTGTTTCTCAGGATAAGGAGATCTATCGTTGGCCCATCAAAGAATCCATCAAAGCTATGTTGGCCTGGGAGTGGACCTTGGATAAAGCCAGGGATGGGGAGGGAGAAGTTGAGAAGAAGGCTCCAGCCACCACACGCAAAATCTCCCAAACTGCCCAGGTACAACTGAGAAGTGAAAAATATAAACATTTTCTGGAGATTACCTGATGCCCTCTAGTAGTAGTAGTAATCGTAAAAAAAATGTTTGTATACAACAGTACACAAAAGCAAGCAATGATGTATCTCACACTGGTCCACTTCGAAGCAGCACTATATTAATATAATCATTTTTTATATTGTAAAGCACTTTGAGCTGCATTGCTTGGACTATCTGTCTACAACCACAATCTCCAATTCTGATGCAACTGATGACATTGCAGCCTCTTTGCAAATTATGTATCTATTACGTTGCTTTATGCTGTTTTCACTCCTAAGATACTCTGATACCCACCAGTAGCTCCTCCCTCAGAGGATACCGATTGGTGACAGATTTTGAGAACCACCTGCAATCCTTTGGGGTAATTAAACCTCCCAGGGAGAGCAACTGTTGCAATGTGTTTTCTGCCTGCAGGCCACTTATGATCCCAGTCACGGCTACAACCCTCAGCCAATAGACATTGCAGGCATGGCCCTGTCCAGAGAGCTACAGGTATGTACTTTCTCTCACCTATCAGTTCTTTGTCACAGAATGTTTTTTTTTTATCTGTTTGGGACTTAACAGTTTGATTTTCTCATCATCTCCCCACAGTCCATGGCTGAACAGCTGGCAGAAAACTATCACAACACCTGGGGCAGGAAAAAGAAGTTGGAGCTACAGTCCAAAGGTAAGATGGGTTTCTATCACACACCTTTCCATTTGGACAGTTTGCAGCCTTTGGATTCCAAAACTGAAATTGCTCCTGTTAGGCGGTGGTAGCCATCCATTGCTTGTTCCTTATGACACTTTGACGGCCAAGGAGAAGGCCAGGGACAGGGAGAAAGCTCAGGACCTGCTCAAGTTCCTCCAGCTCAATGGATATGCTGTGACTAGGTAGGGATGACATTTCACTCTTTTGGTTAAGTATCGGAAGTCTTTTTCATTGTTTTGTTACTTAACTATTTGGGTCATCATTTATGTGTATGGCAAACTGCGACACCGAATGCACCCTCATCAAATGAGCAAATCTTTCCATCTCACTTACTCTTGTTTTATTTCAAGTCCATCTTCTCTCCATCCCCAGGGGTATGAAGGACATGGAACAAGAAATTTCCTCTATTGAGAAGCGCTTCGCTTATGGTTTCCTTCAGAAGCTTCTTAAATGGATGGACATCGCGCAGGAGTTCATCGCTCATCTTGGTAATGGGGTTTTGAGAGCAAGAGAAATTCTCACTGTCACGTATGACGGTGGCCGAACGTAACTTTTGACTCAAGGTTGATATTATTTTTTGTCTTGTCTTTTTAAACAGAGGCTGTAGTCAGCAGTGGTCGAGTGGAAAAGTCACCGCATGAACAGGAGATCAAATTCTTTGCCAAGGTGAGCTACTGGATGTTTTGTTCACAGTTGGTAGGGATTTAAAGTTTTACGTTATGAATTGAAACCAAAATAAAGTTATTGTTTTATGCCATTTCTTGGTTTTTAATCTGGTTTCATACAGATTCTATTGCCGCTGGTAAATCAGTACTTCAAGAACCACTGCCTGTACTTCCTCTCCACTCCTGCAAAAGTATTGGGTAGTGGAGGACATTCCTCCAATAAGGAGAAAGAGATGATTGCGAGGTATGTGACTTTTAGGACCGTACCTTAGTGTGATAGTGTCTGTCCTTTTCCTGTTCCTCCTTTCTTTTCATCTCTCTCCTATTGTGTAATATCCTTCATTTCCGGGACCTTCCTTTTGCTTTCTGTGTCAATTCAAACATCTTTCCTTTCCTCTTTTCCCTTGCTGTTATCCCTCCTTCTTCTTCCCTCCCCTCTTTTTCTCCTCCTACCCCAGTATCTTCTGTAAATTGGCTGCCTTGGTGAGGCACAGAGTATCTCTTTTTGGTAAGGAATCTACATGGTGGTGTTATGCCTTGTCACCATCTCTGTCCCACTCTATCTGTTCTCCTACACATTCTCTTTCATTATTTGTTCAGATCTTTCTTCACATTCACATACTAATCAGCTTTGAATCACAGATTGAGTCCATCTTCTCATGCTCTTATTCTTAACCGGCCTACTTACTGGATCTACTCGTCTGATGCCTCTTTCTCTTCAGCTCAGCTTTTGCTTGGCTTTGATGTTTACTTTTAATCGGGTGTTTCCAAAATCTAGACTGGTACTCACAAACTGGGAGCGTTTAAGCATGAATGTTCGTAGTGGTGTCAGGTACTTACAGATGGACTGTATTGCTCTGTGGTGTGTTTTCAGCTTGGCTTTTACGAGGCACTACATGTGTTATCTTCATTTTCCTCCCTTTTCACCACCATTCCAATAGTCTTCTTTATCCAGTGGTCAGTAGACACTGTCAAGCACTTCACACTTAGTCTGTGCTTTGCAACTTACTTAGCTAGTATCCCATAGTACTCGATTGTCAAAATGCACCACTGTTACAGAGGTACTACTTGCTAGTAGTAGTACTACTTGCTAGTAGTACCCATGCAAAATGGTTGTATTGGATGTGAGACATCTTCTAGTTGAGAATGTAGCACATGGCTCAAGTGTTCCATAATTACTTGTAAAAGTAAAAAATAAATGGTGACATGTATTTTGGTCCATGTGTTTTAAGACTAGAAAGACAGTTCTGACACCCCGTCTTTGTTGTGCCGTTTTCAGGAACAGATGCGAGTGCAGTAATAAACTGTCTGCACATCCTGTCGCGATCACTGGATGCCAGGTAACTCACTATCTCTTCATATCACAAAGCAAGAGAAACACACTGTCTGTTATTAATCTCATTTTTTGGCTGTTCTTGTTTGTCCACATTTTGAAGGACTGTTATGAAATCAGGCCCTGAGATTGTGAAGGCTGGTCTGCGTCAGTTCTTTGAGAGTGCTGCAGACGACATAGAGAAGATGGTTGAGAATCTGAAACTGGGCAAAGTGTCCAGTCGAAACCAGGTCAGGGTGGCTGCCATGTACCACATTGTTTTTGAATAATTTTTTTTTCATGTAGCACTAATACGGGTAGAGGTGGCCTAGTGTTGAGGGAGACAGGCATCGGACCAGAAGGTAGCCGGTTCGAGGCCCAGTCGAGGTGGTCTCCCTCTGGAAGGATTCACGAACCCCCGCCACTAACAAAAGAGGTTCCACCTCTAATGCCCTTGAGCAAGGCACTAGCCCCGAACGCTCTCAGCTGTCCACTGCCCTGTGGCTTGCATGTGACACAGATGGGTCAAATGCAGAGGTCAAATTTCCCCTGACTTCTGTGTGTTTGCATGTGCATGTTTGTGTGGGACGACGCGCAATTCTAAATCTAAATCTATCTGTATATTTGTGCATATGTTTTGTGGTTCTATAGGTTAAGGGTGTGTCCCAGAATATCAACTACACCACCACCGCCCTGCTGCCAGTCCTTACTTCACTATTTGATCATATCGCCCAGCACCAGTTTGGAGACGATGTCATGAGTATGTGAAGTGCCCACTTGTCCATCATGTTCTATTCAGAGGACTGACTCGGAGCTAATGCAATGCATCTCTTCTCTAAAACCTCAGTGGATGACTTGCAAATATCCTGCTATCGTTTGATGTGCAGCATCTACTCTTTGGGCACTGTGAAGACTCCATATGTTGAGAAGTGAGTCGAGACCTGTGGATCTATTTCAATCAAGTTTGTGTTATTTACGAACCCTTGAATGAAATGAAGGCTACATAAAATGCATTCAAAAAACATAAAACATTGTTAACGAATGCTTTCAAAATTGTTGATGCTTTGTTTTCTGCCGGCGTTTTACTAAGGATTCTGTGGTATTTTGCTCCGGTACAGACAGCGACCAGCTCTTGGCGAGTGTTTGGCCCACTTAGCGGCTGCGATGCCGGTCGCCTATCTTGAGCCATGGCTGAATGAGTTCAACACATTCTCTGTATACACCACCAAGACTCCTAGAGAGAGATCCAGTGGGTTCTTACGTTTTTTGTGTTTTTCCTTCCCTTTCATCAACCTCACATTTGTTTTTACAATATGTACATTTATTTTTAAACCTTGTATTTTATTTTTTTTGCCTCTTATTTCCCCCCCTCAGTTCTGGGTCTTCCCAATAATGTGGAGGAGCTGTGCCCTGACATTCCTGAGCTGGAAACCCTGATGAAGGAAATCCATGATCTGGCTGAGTCTGGGGCTCGCTACACAGAAATGCCCCATGTGATAGAGATCACCCTTCCAATGCTGTGTAACTATCTCCCACGCTGGTGGGAGAGGGGCCTAGACAACTTTCCTGATCTGGACGGCCAGCTCTGCACTTCTGTCACCTCCGAGCAACTTAACCAGCTCCTGGGTAGCATTATGAAGATTGTGGTCAATAACCTTGGCATAGACGAGGCCTCCTGGATGAAGAGATTGGCAGGTGGGTGAGCAGAGGTTTCACAATGAGGCAGAAGGCTTCCAGATTATGCAAGACTTCCCGGAGTTTAATTGGGCAAACACAAAGTCTTTGAGATGTTGGTTCTCTCAACTAATACATACTATATGCTTCCCTATACAATTTTCAAAATGTGTGCATCTAAAATTCTGAGAAAACTGCTTAGTATGAATACCACTGACCACCGGCAATTGTATATCTTGTCCAGTGTTTGCCCAGCCCATTGTCAGCAGGGCCAAACCAGAGATGCTTAAATCCCACTTCATCCCCACTATGGAGAAGTTGAAGAAGCGCTCAGGAAAGGTAGTGGCCGAGGAGGATCAGCTGCGCATGGAGGGCAAGACGGAGGTGGACAGTGAAAATGGGACCATCCGAGATGAGTTTGCCGTGCTGTGTCGGGACCTGTATGCTCTCTACCCATTGCTCATCCGCTACGTGGACAATAACAGGTAGACGTTTTAAAATGTGTGATGTGGAGACTGAACCGCGAGAGGTGCCAGTTTCCTGTCAGAATCCAATGATTAATCCGACGTTCATCTGGGCGCTCTTCAACACATCGTCTCACGTCATTGTGTGGCAACTATTTTTCTATTTCTTCCAAAGGTTTAATTTGGGTAGAAAACAACTGAGGGAATAACGACACCTTGCCAAACTTAATTATCTATAAAGATTTATTTATCTGCTGCTTTTAACTGTTTGAACATAGTTTAAATATAACATTTAAAGACCAGCCCGCTCTTTAGCCTTCTCCCTAACTCGGGACCTAAATAATACACTTTTACTTGACAACATTTATTTCTGTCTGTGTCTGTAGGGCAAGGTGGCTCACCTGTCCAGATCAAGATGCAGAGGAGCTTTTCAGGATGGTGGGAGAGGTCTTTATATTCTGGTCCAAGTCCCATGTGAGTTTTCCGGTGCCTGCTGTCTTCTGTTTTTCTTTGTGCAATACGAGGTCATTTTGTTTTTCTTCTCCCCCTTCTCATACTTTTCCCTGTGTTATTTATTGCAGAACTTCAAGAGAGAGGAGCAGAACTTTGTGGTGATGAACGAGATCAACAACATGTCCTTCCTGACTGCTGATAGTAAGAGCAAGATGAGCAAGGTGAGAGTAGTCAAGCAGATAAATAGTGAGGTTAAACATAGCCTCACTTGAAAGAGTTTCTATTCACTTACTACATTTCTTGAGCTGTCACACATCAAGAAACTAAACTCTAATAATTAATATTTCACTAACTCAACCCATTTCAACCTGGGAATATGTAGCTCCTCTTCACCTATTTTAAGCTGTTTCTCTCTTACGTTGTCAAGTGTATGATTAGTCAGGTTTTAAAAATCAATAATTATTCCAGTTATAGGCTGTTACATACCTAATGATACCTATTTCAAGGACAATGTCAAGAGACAGTGTGCCTAGCCTGTCAGCAGTAGTAGGAGTGTTGCTAACTGTGTTTTCTCCTTGTATCCTGTGTCGGGGGTCGGACGCTGGGCCACTAGGCCGGAGATGGAGAGGTTAGACTGTGTTTGTGCACGAGCGCTGTGCTGATCGCATGGCACCCTGAGTTCAAAGGGAGGCATTTCATCAAGCTCCCCCAGGGACCGCTGCTCTATGTACACACAGACCCCAATGCAACACACATATATATATATACACACAAACAGGGTTTTGAGGGTGAAATCATTCTCTGCGTGATGGACGTTGCGTTTAAACTGCTTTTATTAGGAATGTGTGTGTAGGTGCAGCATTTTTGTGTGCGCGCGCGTTTGCGTGAGTGTTAGCAACAACATGTTTAATGTGCGTGTTTGTATATGTGCGCATAGGGGTCTGGAGCAGCTTGATGAAAGATATTTGTTGTAGTGGCCTGAGAGGATTCATGGCGCCCGGTTAAGCGGTTGTGTGCACTCCTGCAGCCGAGCCGAATCACTCTACTTTGATAGATTTAAAAAACAGGTCTGCCGTTTAGGTCTTCCACGATGGATACGGTTGTGCAGCCCATGCTACTCTGCCATCTGTGATTTTGAAATATTTGTTGTTTAAGCTTGGATTTTTTTGAAATGTTTTTCTTTTGCGGTAAAGATTCCTGTACTGGGGGACTCTTCTCTTTTCAATTTGCTTGGTCCATCTGTAGCATATGTAGATGGTTGGGTCTGTCGGGGAAACCTCACCAGAAAGCTGTCATCATATTTACTAACTGGACTCTTCACTCCATGTCTAATTCATTGACATCATTCAATTGTTAAATCATTAAATATATAGTCAGCGTTATTGATGTTTTTCGTGGTCCGTGTAAGATAAATATGAAAAACCTCCTCTCCTTGGCTATCAGTAGAGCATTACTGAAATGAGCCTCTGTTGACTGATCATCACAACGCCTCTCCCTACCCACAAAACCATGGCACTCTGAGGGCAGAGAAGGTGCTGTGAGGCCAGACAACAGTCAGTAATGAGCATTGGCAGCCTCGGGACGGGAGCACTTGAGAAGAGCTCCAGGGCGATGGAGCTGACCCAGTTGACTTGTGCTGTTGTGTATGTTGTCCACGGGACAGGATTTTCCCTTTACTACTGGCCACCGCATTACTAACAGTGAGGCTGTAATGTGTGCAAAAATACAATGTAGCAGCAGTGAAGCACCTGTAAACCTCAACATTGGTTGATTCATTTTTTTTTCAAGAAAATGTTGGTCTGGCTTCTTATGATGTATTATTACTTTTACGCAGTTGTCGATTCAGTGTATCAGCATGTTATCGCTGCATAAAAACGTTCCCGGCAGCTGGTTCTGGTATTACCTTCCTTTTACAATTTGTGTTCTGAATTCGTTTTTTAAACCTCACTTGTATGTTAAATGTTCTCGAATTTTTTTTCTTCTGGGAAATATATTTTTTGTGTAAAAGGTATGGGGCGGTGATAAATCAAACTTTTCTCTCTCTTTTTAGTCTGGAGGCTCAGAGCAGGAGCGCACCAAGAAGAAGCGGCGGGGAGATCGCTACTCTGTACAGACCTCTCTGATTGTGGCAGCATTGAAAAAGATGCTTCCCATCGGCCTAAATATGTGCTCTCCTGCAGACCAGGAGCTCATCAATCTTGCCAAGATCAGATACTCTCTGGTACTTTGATGTTTTGGAAGCTGACTTAGGGACTATAATGTGGCCCAACAGAAAATAATTGACAATTTTTCCATTGTATATATTGATATTTTCAAATCAAAATAAGACATAATGCATTTTCTGTATGTTTATAAACTGTAGTATTGTAGTATTGATTGTTTTTAATGAAAAAGTCAAAAACAAGTTTTCTTCCTTGTAGAGAGACACAGATGAAGAGGTGAGGGAGTTCTTGCACAACAACCTACATCTTCAAGGAAAGGTGAGAACACTTTTGTGTTGTTTTCTTTTGGAACAAATATGAGGATGAAGTAAGCAATATGCGCTTGTGTACCGCTTTACATTGGCTACACATGTTTCTCAGGTGGAAGACCCAGCAATGCGGTGGCAGATGTCTCTTTATAAGGAGATGTCAGGAAAGGCAGAAGACGCCGAAGACCCTGAGAAGGTGGTGAAAAGGGTACAAGAGGTGTCTGCTGTCCTGTACCACATTGAGGTGGTGAGTATAGAGACAGAGCACAAAAGCAAACACTTAAGAAGTATGTATAAAAGGTGTGGGCATTATGTGGTTGTCAGCTGCAATTGTTTGAAAAACTTTGGACTCTTTTCTTTCCTCTGCCTAGACTGAGCATCCCTTCAAGTCAAAGAAAATGGTGTGGCACAAGCTGCTGTCTAAACAGCGTCGCAGGGCAGTGGTGGCCTGTTTCAGGATGACCCCACTGTACAACATCCCCACGTAATGACCTACTTCACACTCACTAAAACATACGGTAATGAAAGCGGAATGGTTTACATGAGCCATCGCAGGCCTTCCTAATCAAATGTCCATAACATCCTCATAGGCACAGGGCGACCAACATGTTTTTGGACGCATACAAGCGCAACTGGTTAGAGACTGAGGGTTACTCATTTGAGGATAAGATGATTGACGACTTATCGGTAAGTCTTCCTCCCCTTATATCTGAGATGTGCAACTGGTTATTAGTGGCATAATACCCACAGTGTATACGTATGGACTTACCGTGATCCATGTTATTTCTAATAATTAGAAAGCCTTGGAGGAAGAGGAGGAAGAGGAGGAGGAGACCGAAACAAAGCCGGACCCCCTTCATCAGCTGATTCTTCATTTCAGCCGCACAGCTCTCACAGAAAAGACGTAAGAGCCTCACTCCTGCAGTGCAGCTTTGTGACCCATTTTGACACTCATTGATTCCTGTTTTATTTCGTCTCATTACAGTAAACTTGACGTTGACCATCTCTATATGTCATATGCTGATATTATGGCAAAGGTAAGATTTCTGGAAGATCTCTCAATGAAATGATGTTCACATGCCTAAAACTTTACCAGAATTGCACAAATGGCAGTTGAAAAGGCAAAACTCATGAACTGCATGAGTTATTTTACAAACTTTGTGTTTATTCCGAGTGTTGCGATCCAGAGTAGGATTGTTCTAATCTGACCTTGCACTCAGTCCCTGACTTTCTGTTGTCTCCCTGCAGAGCTGCCACATTGGTGAGGATGACGAAGGGGGAGAACAGGAGGGGGAGGAGCCATCCTTTGAGGTGCGACAGACAGAGATGGTATGGGGGGGACCAGGGAAGGGACACAGGGGAGTCAGCAGAGAAGCATCTCCCCACGCACTGAGTGACCACACTATATCCTCACACTCGGCACACCCCCCCACCAAAACCCTTATTTTTTTCTCTTCCTGGCTTTTCTCATTCACTCACACCACTTGTCTATTGCCTGTGCTGGACTCGCACCAGTCTACTCAATGTTTGAGACTCATTTTCAGTTATTTTCTAAATTGCATGACTTGAGTGCAGAGACTTGGTGCAGCTAAAGACAACAAAATGAAACCAAGTTCAAAACAAACCAATGATTGTGCAACAGCCGCTTACTTTCAGAAAGAAAACTTTCCAAGCCTGATGTGCTTCTAAATTTTTAGGGGTTGATTGACATGACTACGAAATGTTTATAGAAGTGTAGCAACTGTTAAATATTAACTGGGATTTTTTCTTGGTTCTTCAACATTTACAAAAATAAGATACAATTTGAAACAGGTCTTTGGCCATAGCCCTGCTCCAAACATATCTAAACACCAACTGTTTTTTGATTTATTATTTATTAAATTAGCAGTGACACTCAACTTAAAACATTTATTAGTAAATCAACTCCTTATTGTGAGGCAATTAAAATGTCCTCTATAATTTGTTTTGCTCAATGTCCTGGTTTGGACACTGTCATGTCGATGTAGAGCCATGGCTTTTCCTGGAAGGCAGCATTACAGCCAACTGCAATTCAAACTTTCAATGAGCTGATGGAATCTCTCCTGAGAGTTCTGTGCTTATTTTGTTTAGGGTTGTTGCACAGAAATGGGATGCTGCCGTCCAAGACCAAATTGAGCAGCTATATTTGGAAAAACTATGATTATAGTTATTGATCCAAACCATACAGTAGGTTACCTAACAGTAGAACAAGCTCTTGTGCTGATCTGATGATGATCAGTCTTTTCCTTGACTTACATACTCCAGCACTCACCTGCTAATTTGGCTGTGTCCTCCCTGATTTACTCACCTAGTAACTCTATTCTAACAATGACAAGTGAATGATTTGGATGTTTGTCTTTATTTCGAATTGAAAAATGTTCACAAGTCTCCCTCTCTGCAAGCATACGATCACAAGCACATCCAGACACACAAACACGCGCACACACACACTCACACACACACACACTTATACCATCTCTCTTTAAATTCAGGCAAATTTTATTCACATAGCCCATATTTATACATCAGAATATGCCTCACAGTGGTCACTATTCTATTCTATTCATTATTATTTTGCGCACAGTCAGGCTAACAAGGGATGGGGCGGTGGGAAGGGTTGATGCAGTTCTGGGTGCTCTGGGCGGGGGCCAAATGCATGATGTGCTGTGGGTGGGTGAGATCAAACCTCTGTCGTCAACAGGTTGGTTGTTCGTAGCATCTGTACTTTATCATTTGTACTAAAGCAGTCATGTACCATTGTATCATATAGACAAGTGAATTATAGTTCACTTGCAGTGAATTCGACCACTATATTTAAAGTATACAATAGTTTTCACATTGTACAGTAACTTACTGTATATGTATTTTAACACCATAATACGTGGCATGTTAATAACCAGTAAACAATAACTATCACATTTAAACACTGTAAATGAACAGTTAAAGTGTATTATCAAGATCTCAATCTTACTACATTGTAATAAATACATTGAAATAATCAAAATCCAATAATTCGTACAATGGCACTTGTGACTTCACAAGAGTAACTAAACAAATAACAGTAATACCCCTAGTTTCAGAGGCTGTCCTATATTTATCGGTAAAGCAGGAATTGCTGCATAACTGCTGCACTTCAGATTGAACCACACTATTTTGTGCTGTTGAAAGCAGTAACTGCATGCTGTACGTGTTTCTCAGAAAACTGCTGTTCCTTCCTCAAAAGAGTGTGTGTAGTGTTGGCTCTGAAGTGTGTGTAATGTTTGCTGCAATTAAATATTTGCTGCCTATAGAAGATGTCAAAAGCTTGATTAACAATCACCGCCACTAATACAGGTTGAGTTTCAATGGAAGAGTGTGTGTGTGTGTCTGTCTGTTTGCGTCGTTGGATGTGTTTAGATGGTTACTTAACATCAGGTTGATTGCAGGGCCAGAGCGCTATAGTTAAACATTTGATGAAATACTGTTGTTTGTCAGCTTGGCCAGTGAAAGGGTCTTTTAAATTTGCTTAGCAGATAGACCAGGGGCTTCATTCATGAAACTCTGCTTAGAATAAATGCGACAAAATCAGAGGCAATGTTATAAACAAATCAAAGATTGAGTAAGTATGTCTAAAATGTTCATACACATGAGTTGCAATGGTTTTAATGAGGCCTGAAAAAAAGCAAGCCTGAATTTGGCGTTATTTAAAACACAGTTAAGAATTCAAGGAGTAGTTTATTATTTAGTATTTATATCTTGTTTATGTAGAATTCAAAGAGTTAAGATAAGGTTATGAATGCATGTCCTGGTGACCCCACTTTGAGTTTAGGCCTGATTAAATACAGGAGTAAGTTGGTCAAAAAGCAACTTCACACATTGAACTGCTCCTAAAATCCTTATGTAGTGCTATCTGAGCTGGCTGCTTGTCTTTGTTTCTATTTTTTGCGCTACTCTAAGTTACCACATCCCAGAAATCTGCAATGCAATGCAAACATAATAATAATTACTGTTAGTATCAGCTGCTGGTTGGGATGTGTGTCTCTGCCTTTAGATTTATAGGAAATGTCTTGGAACTGTGTGCAGTTCGATGATTATAATAATTAGGTAATTTTCTTTGCGTGAGTGTGCATGTGTGTGCGTGTGTGTGTGAGTGCGGGGGGCAGTGCAGTCCATGTTGGCAGGGTTACAGCTGTGTCCCTGCTCCTCTGCCCCTCAGGATAAGGAGATGGAGAAACAGAGGCTTCTGTACCAGCAGTCCCGTCTACACAACCGTGGGGCTGCAGAGATGGTGCTGCAGATGATCAGCGCGTGTAAAGGTAGTTGCGGTACCCCATGACACAGACATAGACCAATGATATTATATTTAAGTTATATTAAATGTGTTGTGCATAGGTCATCAACTTCAGTAGAGAAGAATTATTTAGACGCATTTTAAAAGAGCTCTGCATACAATTGAAAAATCCAGAAAATTCCTGCTGTATATTATTTATCTGAGAAGAGAGTTCTGATAATGTAATCGTTGATGTCCTGGTAGGTCTCATCCCCGCCGGGTGAAGACAACCATCTCTGAGGACCTCAAAAAATAGCACTGGTAGCAAATACAAGGCGGAGAGATGGAAACTTTAGCAAAATATCCAATTAACACAATTCATCTTAGCCAAGGAGGAGTTTTGCATCTTAATGATTGGCAGAAATCAACATTTTGAGTTGAGAGAAATAATACTTCTTCCCAATAATAAGTTGTGAACCATATATTTAAGAGTAATATTATGGACTTATTCGAAAGAAGTCATGCAAGTCAAATTTTTAAACCCAAAGCAAATTATCTAACACTTAAAACCTTTTTATCCATTATGCTGCTTCCCAGGCCAGACCTGCATTTTTCAAATATTTACTGTCATGCGTGAGAAGATGCATTGCTTATTTGATTTCATTGTTGGGTTTAAAGTTATGTCAAAACTACAGATGTTTCTCTTGTTTCAGGCGAACCTGGAGCCATGGTTTCTTCCACTCTCAAACTGGGAATCTCCATCCTCAATGGAGGCAACAGTGATGTGCAGCAGGTAAACAGAATCCCTACTTACATTTTGGGCAATTCATTTATGACTTGAATGCAGGAATGCAATGTGATGCAATTTCTGTCAATATGGACTTTTTGTTTTTCTCTGTGTGCAGAGAATGCTGGACTATCTGAAGGATAAAAAGGATGTTGGATTCTTCCTTAGCGTTCAGGCTCTGATGCAGACCTGCAGGTCTGTTCTGCATCCACAACACGTTTTATTTATTTATTTATTTTTCTTCACCTTCCTTGTCGCCTGCTTTATTTTTCTGTTTATGCTTCTTTCATGTTGACAGCGTTTTAGATCTTAACGCTTTTGAGAGACAGAACAAGGCTGAAGGACTTGGGATGGTTTCAGAGGAAGGTGGCAGTGAGTATGATCTACTCAGGTTCCTGCTGTCACATAATATGTGAGCAGGCTTTCAGAAAGACATTTAAATTTACACATACGAAAAACCTGCATCATTGTTCCCCTACATGTATTAGTTTGTGATACATGTGATGTTTTTGTAGATCTAGTGTGTGGTCTGCTGTTGTGAGTGTGCCTGTTTCCTACAAGTGTGTTGAGAAGATCCATGACAGCATTTTTGACTGTTGATATATGAAACTCTTTATCATCCACTGATGGCCATGAGATTGTTGCACTCAATGCGTCTCTCTTTTTTCTCCCCTGCATCTCGTTCACTTTCTATTTCAACCCTTTACCCCCTCATGCCCATATTCTCCTCACTCATCAATATGCTGCTCTCGCGGTTCTCAGATATGAAGCTAGAACGTGGTAAATGAAACTTTGCTGTCATATATTTCTTTCATCCTCTTTCATTCCACCTTCTTTTATGTTCTCTGTCTCTTCCAGCTCTAAATCATCACCTCACTAGGCTTTTTACTTGCTGTGAACTTAATATGCATTTCATTTCGCACTCAAGGAACCAGTGAAATCAAGCTTTACAGTCACTGGTATAGAAACTGTGCAGCGATACACATCTTGCTGTAGCAATGCTCATGCATGGTATCTCTGCACTTTTTCTCCTGAAGTGATTCTGAAGTTTACTTTCAATCCTTGAATGGTTTTAACCACAGATCTACTGTAACTCTGACAACTCGGTGAGCGATCACAGCAAAGGGAAATCAGCAACCTTGTTCTTCCTCCCTCGCTCAGTTTTCTCAAGTAGATTGAGAACTGAACTGACCCAGTGTCTTAGAATGTCTGAAATGAATTGCAGTAGGAACACACCCTGAGCCCAATATGTCACTTATTCACATCATTTCAATTCACACTGTATTTGAACATTTGTCCAATAGCATCACAGTAGCCCCTGCACTCACCTTCAGTAAAATATTTCCAAACCTTTAATAGTTTCCATAAAGCGCTGCACGATAGTTCAGACTGACAGCGCCGTTTGTCCTTTAGTTATGATATTTTTTCTCATAAGCTGATGAGCATGAGTTGATTCTGTTGTATGTGGTCCCATCCATTTTTTTTTCTACAGATATGGGATTATTTGATATTAGTCACTCTGGTTACACATTTCACCCCAGGCACTATGAAAGCCAGCATCACAACTACTACAGTTTTGTCTTTTTTTGTTATCATCCACTAGTTCACCCATCCGTCCCTATGTTATAATTTGGTTTGTGGAGAACTTAAGAGCAAATTGCAATTTTTTCATGAAATATTACAGTTATGTTAATCAGGCTGTGAAGTAATGCATTTTGATTTTTGGGGTTTCATAAACTTTTTACTTGTCTTTACCTTTATTTCACTTTGACTCTCAACTCAGTGGCTTTTTCACAAACATGCAACGACACCACACAGCTTTCTGTTCACAGGATATACACTATGCATACGAAGGGATTTGCTTTATGACTGGCTCAAATTAACAGGATCAATCCCAACTGCACATTAAATAAACACAAATGAAGCAATGATACATTTCTGCAGTTACGATTTTGGTGTACATTTTCTGTACATATGACATAACATCGGCTGATTTTTATCACTGAAGGAAATATTACTATTTCAGGTAAAACATTCTTTTTTTGTGGTTGTCATCTACTGATGGATTTTTGTATGCACCGTCATGATCACATCTGAGCATGCTTGTGCATTTTCAGGAAACTGGCCACTTCCTGCTGGCATGCATGTGTCTTTGGTAATGACTGGGATTTCAAATGTAGTGAATGCAAGTGCAATGTTCAAGTGAAAAAACTCTGCTTACACATAGGAAGTTCCCTTTAAGAGGATCGGTTGTTGTTCCTTACACCCACTCTGACTACTATTGGGACTAACTGACCAAATCATTCATATTCTTGGCTTAGTTGAGTTTGCAGAGTTCAGTAGGTCTGTCCTGCATGGCAGTGTGCCATAAAGTTATCTCTATGTTCATTGTCACATTTGTGTCCTCAATGGTAATTTTATGTATATATCTGTTGTGCCCTGGTCTCCTGTCTTCATTTGTCTCTGTATTTGTGTTGTGACCTGCTGTGCGTTTGATTTTGGTTGAATGCCTCTTCTCTGTAAAAAAGTATTTAAATAATTAGACAGACTTAACGTTTTAGCAGCAGGATCAAGAGGATATAAAAGCAAAAGTGGAGTCACCGTGGAAGCCTTAAGGTGCCTTTCCTGTTGACAAATGGACAGGACACAGAGGTCTTACTGTTGCAACCCAGGCGTATACATGCTTTTGCTCAGACAGCGACATGTGCATGCACAATGGATAGTATAGTCATAACATACAAATATCTCAGTGTCATTATGCGCTCTCTGACATACATACACACACCCATAGCTTTTGCTGAGGGTAATTATTTTTATTGAATTATTGGAGCTTATTATTGGAAACTTCGAAAAATTACTGTCACTCTTTGTCTTTGATCTTGTTTGATCTAATCTTGAATTAATTTGGCTTTTTTTCACAAATCTTATTTTAGGACCTAATATAGATTAAATCAATTGATAAGATAGAAACTATTACCAGTGTATTACTTTATTGCAAGATCCTCTCTATAATTACCTAATAAACCTAAATACAATTCAATACAAATGTCCTTGTAGGAATAGGGAATTTTAATATGCATTAAAGTACTGTGGTAAATGTCCATTTACTACTTTATTTACTTGTATAATTTGAGAGGACATATATTTCCTTTGATGATTAGAAGTGCTTAGAACATTAAGGTCACAATGAGAATATCACGACGTTTGCATGTGCTCTCTACTGGGACTGTTGAAACGGTCTTAAGCAAAGATGAATTCGCTTTCCTTTTCTGTCCAGATGAGAAAGTGATGGCAGATGATGAATTTACATGTGACCTCTTCCGCTTCCTGCAACTTCTCTGCGAAGGCCACAACAACGGTGAGTCAATGAAGGAAAGAACTGATGCTATATTTTGAACTCCCAGCAATGACAGAGCTCATTAAGTTCTTTAAAATGTGCTGTTGAAGACAGTAAACCATTGTATCCTCACAAATATTTTAAGGCACTATATGTCATCTCAAGGGTTATAGAATTTCTCCTGTATAGAATTTGATCTATCTATCGTCCACATGCATTGTTAGACTGTCTGCTGATATTACAGTACTAGAGTTTAAGAATCTATAGTATTACAGTTGTTGAACATTTAAAATGGATCTTGTTTATATTTTTTGTGCTCAGATTTCCAGAACTACCTGAGAACTCAGACAGGCAGCACCACTACCATCAATATCATCATCTGCACTGTGGACTACCTGCTGCGACTACAGGTCATTCTGATATACTGATGCTGTGACTCTGACCTTAAGCACTCTGTCCCCAAACCTCCCCCAATGTAGTGAAAACACATTTCCATAGCACACACCAATTGCACTTGTTACTAAAACTTTGAAGTCGGTCAGACTGAAAATTGACTTCAAATATGACATGTCATGCTGTATATTTCACTTACTCATGAGATCTGTTGACAGTTGTTTGTCCCAAATTTAGTCAACCCGTACACATTGAAACCTTCAAGAGAATGTTAAAACAAAGTGGGCTACATAAAGGTTCTTGCATCTTACTGACAGTAAAATTGTGCTTTGAAAAAGGAGTAACTATGTACAAGTACATAGCTATGAATATACGTGACTTTGTATTAAAAACATGTATTATTATTTTCCTTTGTGTTGGCAGGAGTCCATCAGTGACTTTTACTGGTACTACTCCGGTAAAGATATCATTGATGATCCTGGCAAGAGGAATTTCTCCAAAGCAATGACTGTGGCCAAGCAGGTCTTCAACAGCTTGACTGAGTACATCCAGGTAAAAAAGAACGCCAGATGGATTCAATGTTGAATCATATGATTTTCGGGGCTATCACTGGATGTGCAGTGATAGGAACCCAGTAAGGGATCATGGGTTTGACACTGCAACAGGAACAGGTTTTGTTTGAAAGATGGAAACTACATAGAGGGAAGCCCAAATACCATGCATGTTACTTCCTCCCAGTTTTCCTATCATAATGAGAAAAATACAGTAAGACAATAGGTTTTTTCTTCAAAACTCCTTTGCTCCATGTGCAACAAACTCAAATTAGGAAATAAAGTGAAATGAAACTGATACATATCATTTTAATCGTTTAAAGAGTATTGCTTAATTTTGTTCCTAAGCATTGACCTTAAAGCACAAGGACAAACTATTTGCCTAAAAACTAAAAATAAATAAATAACTTAATTTTCCACCCTATGTCTCTGTCAGGGTCCCTGCACTGGTAACCAGCAGTCTCTGGCCCACAGCAGGTTGTGGGACGCAGTTGTGGGCTTCCTGCACGTCTTCGCGCATATGATGATGAAACTTGCTCAGGTATAAATATATTCATTTTTAACCTTTTGTATTCCAGTGTGGTAAATTATAACATTTCATGGGTTCATTTATGTAGAAGACCTAGAAACAATATATATGTCTCAGTGTTTGTTACAGTTGAATATTGAAATATAGTATAATATAAATCTAAATATCCTATATATAAAGTTTGAGTATGCTAATTTTGTGAACCTTCTCTCTCATGGTTCCTGCAGAGTATTTATTTGATTATTCCTTTTTTTTGTAATATTTTTCTTAACAAGCCCCTCTCCCATTTTTGCCTCTTTACTGGGCAATTTTACACTATATGTATGCATGCAGTATGTTATATACCCACGTATTTGTCCTATTGTAACTCAAATCAATATACAATTAGAAATGAATACCCCTACATTTGTTATTGTTGGCCACAGATTCATTTATTTATATATATATATATATATATATATACTGTATATGTTTTTTTACTTAATTTGAATTAAATATTAATAATTATAACAATTATAATTGTAAATTAAGTTATTATAATTGTATTATAATTATTACATTATAACAAATAAAATGTTCTACTCTTTAGATTTCCAAACAGCACTCAGCAATGTAATGATTTTCTACTTGCTGTCATTACTGTTAAAATGCTATTTCAGCATAGAAAGATTCCGTTTTAATCTACCAAACTGCAGATTTTTTATCTTCAAATAAAAATCTGTTCATCCCAAATGAACTTGACCTTAGTTAAAGTTGGCACAATTATATATATATATATATATATATATATATATACACAAACAAACAATTATAGAAATATATATCAATATATCAAATGTATATCAATATATCTATAATTGTTTGTGCCATCTTTAACTTAGGTCAAGTTCATTATCTTATATATCTTCCTTTGACTTTCTGATCCTGTATAATGCAGTTAATCCAACCCAATTTAAAGTATAGATTCATTTCATACTGACGTTTACTTAGAGTGAGATTGTGCTTTAGACAAATATGTTTGTGTTTGCTTATTTGACCTAACAAGTAGCTGCAGTGTTTACTACCCACTATAATCTTGTGTGACAATGTTTGTTGCTACTGATGCCGCTGTGTAAAATTACATTGTACATTTTTGTATTTTTATATCTTGAATATATTTTTAGTCATGGTGGTTTCCTTTCAAAACAATAAGCCGCAAAAATAGCTTCCTTGTTGTAATGTTGTGGATGTAATGTATATATATATATATTAGTGCTTGGCAACGCTTACATTTTTTAATCGTGATTAATCGCATTATTTCCTACCTTGCATTGTTATGGGCAAAATTCAATAATGAATTCAAAATGAATGTATTGCACACTTCTATTTTAAAAGTGCAGAATTAGTATAAACCACAGTTGAGTAACACTTGTAAATCTCAACTTAAATTTTAATTAATGGAATCAAATGAAATATAAAAACCAGCTCATACTGAGCAGCAGCAAGTTAACATTTATAAATATGTTTTCTTTTTTTCCTGATCAGGTACCACCCACATTTTTCTTTTATCAGGGAGCAGCATATACAGTCTATGTTCAGTAGCAAATGTCCATGTTAGACTAGTGGTACTGAGAAGCTCAGTAAACAAAATAAAATAACACTCTAGTGATGCAGGTTGAGTAGTTACACAATGACAACATTAACTGCATGAAACAACAGCAAAAACAGCATTTAACGCGCAATAAAATAATTGACAGTGTTAATGAGTTCGATAATAATGTATTAACGTGCCAAGCACTAATATAAAAATAGCTATATATGATTACTGTGCTAACTAAACACTAAAATTCAGATTATTATTTTTTTTAATCATTATTGATCTAATGATTATATTTCAAATCTAGAAGTTGTGGCTTAGAATTGAATCCTTAAGCTGATATTAGTTAACATAAAATACAAAAATGAAGTAAAAATGTTGATATATAACATTTTTATTTTCATGTCTAACCCCGTTAGATGCACCCTGATCCTGGACAACGAAATGGCGTAAGAATCTGTGTCACTGTGAATGCCAACTCATGCTGTATTTAAGGGCTCATGCTTCACCCCATTATTTATCACACAGCTTAGCACCCTGCATCCTTTTCATCCTTCTGTATTCCATCTGCAGCAGCTCGTTTTACTTTTGACCATTTTTTCCAGCTTTGTTCGTAGGTTTTATAAAAAGCCTCAAACTCAATTACAGTGAAATTTGTGAATATTCAGCCACATTTGAAAAGTTATATTCTTTTTTATTTACAGTGAACCTTTCAGCGACAACATTTTATTTTATGCTTAATGTCTGCAAGACATTGACTCATGAGGAATCTCCACACAAATTGATTGATTGATTTTTTTTGTTGCTCCCTATAAACATCTAACTTCTTAATTGATTTTCTTGCTTAAGCTGTATTTGTTTGTTTTGTGTAGATGTGTTGGTGTTTTGTGTTGAAAGGTGCCACAGTGATTTCACTCTCGGTTGATGATTGGCTACCATCCATTTTCCTCCAGATCTCCACCAGCCCAAAAGCCAAAATAGTATTCAGTGACCGTACTTGCATCTCTTTTTATCTGCTGGTGCAGCTCTTCAGGAGTACTAAGATCGGCATCTCCAACTATGTCATCCTTGCTCCCATGCTTCAGCTGCCTTTTCAGATAGACAGGAAAAGCAGTACTGTCTGGCACAGGCTTTTTCTTCCCTCCTGTTATATCTGTCTTCAAGTGTCTGTCGTGCTTTCCATTACATTCAGTGGACTACTTCTGAAGTTAAAAATGTGTATTCTTTATTTAAAAATGCAAATCCAGGATCATTTTTGGAGTAGAGCACACTCTGAGGTAGCGTCTCTTGTTTTATGTCTCAGGGAGAACCACGTATTTCAAATTGAACTGTGATCTATTAACAAAAAATGTTTTCAGTATGTATACATCTTAAGAATATTGTTTTCTCTGTTTGTATGTGTTTTGTTGTGCTTGGTCATACTGCAGGACTCCAGTCAGATTGGACTGTTGAAAGAACTATTGGATTTGCAGAAGGACATGGTGGTGATGCTTCTGTCGCTGCTTGAAGGTACAATGTCCATCCCAATCTGGTGATGTACTTCTCTTTCTCTTGTACACTTTCTTTATTGCCTTTTATTTATGTAGGCAACGTGGTGAATGGCACCATTGCCAGGCAGATGGTCGACATGCTAGTGGAGTCCTCCAGCAACGTGGAGATGATCCTCAAGTTCTTTGACATGTTCCTCAAGCTCAAGGACATAGTTGCATCTGATGCTTTCCGAGACTACGTGACCGACCCCCGAGGGCTCATCTCCAAGAAGGACTTCTCCAAGGCCATGGACAGCCAGAAGCAATACTCTCCTTCAGAGATCCAGTTCCTCCTCTCCTGCTCAGAGGCTGATGAGAACGAGATGATCAACTTTGAGGAATTTGCAGATCGTTTCCAGGAGCCAGCCAAAGACATTGGTTTCAACATTGCGGTGCTGCTCACGAACCTCTCCGAGCACGTACCTCACGATATGCGCCTGAAAAACTTCCTGGAGCAGGCCGAGAGCGTGCTCAACTACTTCCGCCCTTTCCTCGGTCGTATTGAGATCATGGGAGCAAGCAGGAAGATTGAACGCATTTACTTTGAAATCAGTGAGGCAAACCGCAACCAGTGGGAGATGCCCCAAGTCAGAGAGTCCAAGCGGCAGTTCATCTTCGATGTGGTCAACGAGGGCGGTGAGAGTGAGAAAATGGAGATGTTTGTGAACTTTTGCGAGGACACCATTTTTGAGATGAACATTGCTGCGTCTATCTCTGAGCCCGAGGGAGATGGTGCCGAGGAGGAAGATGATGACGAAGAAGAAGAGGGTGGAGGAGATGAAACAGAGTCTGGAGAGGGTGATGAAGGCAACGGGGATGAGGAAGCTCCAGAGTCGACCTCTGCATTCGCCGAATTTTTGAACAGCGTGGTTGATTTCTTCAACATGTTCACCTTCCGTAACCTGCGTCGTCGGTACCGCAAACTGAGGAAAATGACGGTGAAGGAGATGGTGATCGGCCTGGTTACATTTGTATACACCGTTCTGATGGGTATCCTGATGTTTATCTATAGCATATGCAAGGGCTTCTTCACATTTATATGGAAGGTGCTATTCGGCGGGGGCTTAGTGGAGGGTGCCAAGAAGATGACGGTTACAGAGATTCTAGCGAGTATGCCGGATCCAACGCAGGATGAAGTTCATGGGGATCTGCCATCTGAACCGGGAGCCAGAGAGGTCCAGGACACAGACGGAGCGGCAGAACACTTGGAGAGTGGAGGAGGAGAGGAGGATGGCGAAGAGGACGGCGAGGAGAGGGAAGGCGGGCGACTGCCAGGTTTCAATGCTCCAGGGGGACTTGGAGACTTTGGTGAGACGACGACCGAAGAGCCTCCGACTCCAGAGGGCACACCGCTGCTGAAGAGGAAATTGGTAAGGCGTTCTGTCTTTGGTTCTCTGGTTCACTGTCGTGCAATGTGTCTGCTCTGCATTAACGAGGGATGTGATTGCTATCTCTTATTGAACCAGTTGGCTGCTGCAGTGGGAGGACAAGGTGAGGAAGAAACCGTTGTACCTGAACCTGAAGAGGTCCCTCAGGAGACTGAGAAAGCAGAGTTAGTATTCTGTCAGTGTTCATTGTGATTTGTTCACATTGTTATATATCTGTATGGCTGACATCTTTCTATCATCAGATGGTAAAGTGATGTGGTGCCGCACAATATTCTTTTTGCAAAAGCAAACGTTGCTTGTTTTCTGTCTCTTCCAGCACAGAGAATGGAGAAAAGCAGCCGGAGAAGGAAGAACCTGAACCCGAGGTGAAGGTGGAAGAGCCCGAGGAGGAAGTCGAAACAAAGGTGAAGACCAAGGCGAAGAAAGAAAAGAAACAGCCCGAGGAGGGCTTTGAGCTGTGGAATGAGCTGGAGGTTCAGAGGATCAAATTCATGGTAAGTGATGTTTGTTGCACAACCTACTTTATGTTGCTACACTAATGTTTTCCTCACTTGCTGTTTTTTTTTCCTTCCAGAACTACCTTTCACGCAACTTCTACAACCTACGGTTCTTGGCCCTGTTCATCTCCTTCGCTCTCAACTTTATCTTGCTCTTCTACAAGGTCTGTGGCATTCTATACGTACATAAAACATACAGCGGGTAAAATAAGTATTGAAAGCATCAGCATTTTTCTCAGTGAATATATTTCAAAAGGTGCTATTGACATGAAATGTTCACCAGATGTCGATAACAGCCATTCCAGTCCACACATATGCAAAGAGAGAAAGAAAAAAATCACAATTTAGTAATAAAGTGGAATGACGTATGAAACACATTTTTTAATCAAGATTAATTGATTAATTGCATTGCATTGTTTTGCACAAAATTCAACACCCACACACAGGAGCATCGCTACGTGCTTGTCCCCACCCCCAAATGCTCTCATTGGTTGAGACGTGTGAGCGACTGATCAACCAACCAACACTGATCAACATCTCGCCCCTAGTGTGACCCATTCAGAGCCAGTGAAAGACGGACTTTAAAAAGAAAAATCAGCTGTTAACGTCCGATAAAATAATATATGGCGTTAATGAGTTAATGCGATAATACCGCGTTAACCCACCCAGCACTAATAATAATAATAATATGATTTTATGACAGCTTCAAGGCGCCCCCTGTATGGAGAAACAAATTCCATTGCATTGCTCAGGTGTGATATTTACCCATTCTTCCCCACAAACAGTCTGCAAAAAACAGCTTCCGTCGGCCTCTTCTATGAATTCTGATCTTTAGTTCTTTCCATAGATTTTCTATTTGATTCGAGTCAGGTGACTGGCTGGGCCATTCTAGAAAGTGTATTTTTCTTTCTCTGAAACCAATTGAGAGTTTCCTTGGCTTTGTGACCTTCCTTCAGTAATATGAAGTTTGCCATGATGTTCCCACCTCCAAACTTCACTGTTGGTATGGTGTTATTGGTGTGATGAGCAGTGCCATTTGACATCCAAAGATGGTGTGTTTTATGGCACCCAAAGAGTTCAGTTTTGCACTGATCTGACCAGACTATATTCTCCCAGTATTTCACAGGCTAAATGTTGTGAAACACACCTCAAATGAGCTTGAATGTGCCTTTTCTTCAGCAATTGAGTCTTGCATCGCGGGCGTGCATCAGGCCATGACGGTTGAAAGCATTACTCATTGTTTCCTTGACACACCTGGACCTGCTAATTCCAGGTTTTTCTGAAGACAAGTGGTCCTTGGCTCTTTGAACATTCGTCTGAAATTGTTTTCACTCCTGTCAGAAATCTAGGAGGAAGCACTTGGTCGTGGCTTGTTTAATGTGAAATTATATTATTTTCCTTTCCTCGTTATGGCCCCAAAGGTGCTCATTGTAACATTTAGAAGTTTAGAAATTATTTTCTAACGAATGCCATCAATATTCTTTGTTACAATAAGGTTGCAAAGGTCTTGAGAGAGAACTTTGCCGTCACCCATCATGAGATGGTTCTTGTGTTCTTGTGTTGGTAATGAGAGACCATTTAAGGCCATCAGTTGGGACTGAACAAGCTGTTTTTATGTTATTATTATTATATTAATGTAATCCTACTGATAGATTTCAGCAGATTTTGTGGCTGTTCATTCCTTTTGCACCTCCCTTTGTTCATGTGTTCAATACTTTTTTCCTGTGTCATTCGACTTAATTGCTCATAACTTAAATTCAGAATTTTTGGGGGGGATTGTTTGTCATGTATGGACTGGTAAAAAGTTCATATAAATAGCACCAGAAATATATTTACTGAGAAAAATGGTGATACGTCCAATACTTATTTTACCCACTGTACGTATGCAGCATCAACTCATTCATGAGTCAGTATTTTAATAAACATTGTGAAAAAGAAGTGTCTACTTTTAATACTTGGTCACTCTTGAAACATTGAATTTCATACGAATAAAATACACATTAGAGACTCAACAGGATTCACACTTTGTGTCTGTCCTTTTCTAGGTGTCTGAAAGTCCTCGAGGTGAGGGTGATGGTGACTTTGAGGGCTCTGGTCTGTTTGAGGGCTCTGGCCTATTCGAAGGTTCCGGCTACGGCGAGGAGGATGGATCTGGATTAGATGACGGAGGAGAAGATGAGGAAGAAGAAGGTACCCTGTACTATTTCTTGGAGGAGAGCACAGGTTACATGGAACCAGCCATGGCTTTCTTTGGTATTGTCCACACCATCATCTCCATCCTTTGCATCATCGGTTACAACTGTCTAAAGGTACTTATTGTTAAGAGTTCTCTGCTGCCCCCCCAAAAAAGTTTTTGCTCAAAATGTTCATGCAATTTGTCCTGCGCTCCCTCTGTGCTTTTAGGTCCCTCTGGTAATATTCAAGAGGGAGAAGGAACTGGCCAGAAAGCTTGAGTTTGATGGACTCTATGTCACAGAGCAGCCAGAGGATGATGACATCAAGGGCCAGTGGGACAGAATGGTGCTCAACACTCCGTGAGGCCCCCGCTATAGCATCAGTTAGATAGATGCATACATAGAGATATGTACAGTACTGAACAGCCTCATCCTACTATGTTTCATTTCATCCTAACCTGGTCCAGCCCCCAAAAACAACCAAGTCTCTCCTACTGAAAACAATAAACCAAATATGCATTGTCTTGATAAAACTCCATACATGTGGACAAAATATTATAATTACTAGTGCATTAACTCATTAACCCTATCACTGCTGTTTTTTATTCTAAAGTCTCTCACTGGCTCTGAATACACATACAGACAGAGCATGGGTCACAGGAGGGGCGGGATGTTGATCAGTATTGGTTTGTTGATCAGTCACTTATGCATCTCAACCAATGAGAGCTTTTGGGGGGTGGGACCTAAGACTGCTGCAGCGCTCACATGAACAGGAGGACACTCGGAGCGGACAAATTTCTCTGTAAAGTCGGAGGAATGGATAAATGCAGTAAATGTTGTAGCTGGAAAACGAAATTGTTTTGGAATTCCTTATTGAATTTTGCGCATAACAATGCATTTAATCGCGATAATCACAATTTATTGCAGGAAATAATGCGATTAATCACGATTACAAAAAAGGATTCTTTGCCCAGCACTAATAATTACTCATTTGAACTTTCCTGATGCACATTAGTAGCAATACAATGGTTAATATAATTATATAATTACGATTTATTCAAACATGGCTTCACTGTTATTTGAACCCCCATTGTGCAATAAAGCAGGCATTTAGAACGTTACTTTGACATTGTGAAAATATCAAATTTTGATTGTGTTTTTCTTCAATACAGTTCATTCCCCAACAACTACTGGGATAAGTTTGTCAAAAGAAAGGTGAGCTATTCACACAGATTTGTTGAAAGATGTCAGCCAGGTTTTTGGCGAGGATATGTCTTGCAGCACAATGACATGTGGATGATGTTTCCAGGTGCTGGATAAATATGGTGACATCTACGGCAGAGAGAGGATTGCGGAGCTGCTCGGCATGGACTTGGCTTCGCTTGACGTCAGTGCCATGACGCACGAAAAGAAGCCCGAACCTGACACTTCGATGTTCAGCTGGTACGTAATCTCTATCCTGATCAGTATTTTTTGGCAAATTCTGCAGAACCAACTTTCCCTTCTGTCTGTAGGATAACGTCTATTGACATCAAGTACCAGATCTGGAAATTTGGTGTTGTGTTCACCGACAATGTGAGTAAAGGGCAAATTACGTGGTATAATTGAGACCTCAATAGAATCTGTTTTGAGTAAGGTATTACTGACAGCCCTTTTTTTTTATCTTTTAGACCTTCCTCTACCTGGTTTGGTACATGTTAATGTCTCTGCTCGGGCACTACAACAATTTCTTCTTTGCTGCTCTTCTTCTTGACATCGCCATGGGCGTGAAAACCCTGCGTACGATCCTGTCCTCAGTTACCCACAACGGCAAACAGGTCTGCACGCTTCCACCTTCTCCTCAATAGGAACTCCAAATCGACCAAGCACTAATGGATCTGTTCCTCTGCAGCTGATGATGACAGTAGGTCTGCTCGCTGTAGTGGTGTATCTGTACACCGTGGTGGCCTTCAACTTCTTCCGCAAGTTCTACAACATGAGCGAGGACGAGGACGAACCGGATATGAAGTGTGACGACATGATGACAGTGAGCAGGGGACAGTTGCTTGCTTTGGGTCAATTATGCTGACCGGCTGATTCCAGATCTGAACCTCTGTGATTACTCTCTCCCTGTAGTGTTACCTGTTCCACATGTATGTCGGTGTGCGTGCCGGCGGTGGTATTGGAGATGAAATCGAAGACCCAGCCGGAGACGAATATGAGCTCTACCGAGTGGTCTTTGACATTACCTTCTTCTTCTTTGTCATTGTCATCCTGTTGGCTATCATCCAGGGTACAAACCAATGTGTCTTATATCTTTTCTTAGTGATTACTTTCTTAAACAAAACTGCTTTGTGTTTTTTTATGGATAAGTAGACACTCCCATGCAGGAGAGCATTCACATGCAGTTGCTTTGTGTTAAAATGACTGTAAGGGAAGCACCTTGAGTAAACAGGATTGGTTAATGATTTGAGAGAAAAAACGAAAATATAGGAAATAGGCATTTTAGAAGTTAGAGAAGAATGTTGCAAAGAAAACACCCTTACCTCCCTCAACAAACAATAACTTGTGAAATCACTCTGTCTAATAAGCGGTACCGCTCTATCTGTCTGTCAGGTTTGATCATCGATGCCTTTGGAGAACTGAGAGACCAGCAGGAGCAAGTCAGAGAGGACATGGAGGTAAGATAATGAGTTTCAGAGGGATTTAACCAGCCACTTCACGTAATCCACATTCACCTCCCGAATGTCTCTTTAACTCCCTCTAGACAAAGTGTTTCATCTGTGGAATAGGAAGTGACTACTTTGACACGACGCCGCATGGCTTCGAGACACACACCTTGGAAGAACATAACCTAGCCAACTACATGTGAGTGCGGATGTGACAATTACGTTAATTTGAATATAAATGTAATCATTTGATTGATCTTAAAATGTGTTTAATTACAAAACCTGACATGGAGAGGCAATAGATATCAATGTGTTTTCTTACCCCTCTTATTATGTAACTTTATTGAGTTTTACTCAATTTCCCTTTCAGGTTTTTCTTGATGTACCTCATCAATAAAGATGAAACCGAACACACAGGACAGGTCAGACACACAGATTAATTCAAGATAAATAAAGAAGGTAGGTCAAATACAGATGCAGCCCTGATTATTAATTTTTTTGTCTCTTTTGTCAGGAGTCCTACGTGTGGAAGATGTACCAGGAGCGATGCTGGGACTTCTACCCTGCAGGAGACTGTTTCAGGAAGCAGTATGAGGATCAGCTTGGATAACGCCCTGCATTGTGCATGCGCGCCTGAATGAGGAAATGTGGAGAAAAGTGTGGGGGAATGAAATCCAGAGTAAGGACAGATTAGAGAGATCAAACACGTATAGGTATTATTTTTGTACTTTTTTTCTGCTCTGTATCTCTCCTCTGTAGAAGCTATGCACACTTTGACTGCACTATTGTACGACCTGCAACAGAATGCTGATGAATGAAATTTGAGGAAAGCAGGATGAGAAAAAATATTGGACAGAGGCCTTTTTATTCTGCCATGAACATATTACATGGATTTGTGGGTAAAATATATATACACTAGGCTATTTCAGTAGCCACTGCTGTAAACATTACAGTGCCTATAGCAATTTCACTGCTTTAGCGATCAAGTAGTTTAGATTTTTAGCTGTAACACTTATTTAAGATTAGAGTGGGTATGTTTTATTTATATAGTTTGTTGGTTGAAGGTTAAAGATTGCATTGTATGTGGCTCCTGCCATTTGACATTTCATTTCTGTTTTCTGGTTTTTCACTAAGAGAGCACGTTTTGAACGTTTTGAAGAAATGATTCAGCATCTGACATTCAAATCTCTGAGAATCCTTGAGGGCAGGCTGAACTTGTTAGCCCCACCCCCATCCACCCCTTTTCCTCCTTTCTCAAGACGTGCAAAACTCTTCAAACAAAGCGATCAGATATGGAAACTTTTGTTGGACTGACTCATCAAAATATTAACCGTAATATCGTCTGCTTATCTGACATATACTGTTGTATAGACAAACCCAGGTTGCACTTGAAGTCTTACAATGCATCCTTGGGTGTATGTGACCCTCTGTCTCCACTGATGACTCTGTGCCATGTATGATAAAGATGATGTATGCGCACATGCAGTGAAGGAGAATGCCAAGAGTATTTATTTATTGTTTATATGCAGATCAGATCTTCTGAAGACGACCGTTTTAGCCCGTCTGTCTTTCTGGCCAACAGCCTGCTTTATCACACTTTATGTACAAATCGGCTTTTTGTCAGTGCATTAAAATAAGTAACGAATGTATTTAATATATACATTTTGGCCACAGTGTCAGCTGTATAACTGAGTAATGACCAGATTGCTTAGAGGCCTTTTGATGAAAAGACATATTTTACATAAATCATAGATACATATATTTATTTTTCTTTGAGGATTTGAAGAATTTAAATGATTCATGTTACTTTGTCGGACTGGAACATGTCAAGCGTCCTGAGAGAACTGGTCTCACACCGAAGTAATTGCCCAGTTTGCAAACAGAAGAGAAAAAAAATGCTTTTTTTTGCCAGCTAGGTTTTAATTGTAGATGTTTTTAGAAATCCTGCCTATCAGTTATTGTTTTCAATCAAGAAAGCCATGTGTGATCTCAGATGGTTCTGTATCACTATGCCTCATTCAGAGTATGCCAACCATCTTGTATTTGATATTGCGACTCACTTTTGTCAGAGACAGGAGGCTATCTTGTATGCTGATGACTCTAGGGTGTGCATGTGCCGCTGGCAGTTGATGGAGCTGAATGGAGATCACTCCGATGCACCGTATTTGGGTGTTCTCTGACTGAACCCTGTGTTTCAATTCTGAATAAACAGATTATTTTAAAGAGAATTGGAATGTGTGTCTTCAGGTATGTGCAATCTGCTGGTTCCTGTGTGTGACTAACTATACTGTTGTTAGACACATTTGAGCACCAGTGATTTTTTTTCACCAAAGAACCCTGAATTATTAGGATATTTGAATGAATGCACATTGTGTGTATGCCACAGATTTAGTCATGTAAAATATGATGCACTGCCACAGATTATCCAACATTATACACATTCATTCAAATTTCTACCCAGCCCTTCTTATGTGTGAATACTCATTGCTTGATTAAACAGCCTTCAGGCTGCATATGTGCTTCTATATGGTGCCCACTCGGGTACACACACACACACTTACAAACACGTTGCCTTTTCTTGTAATGGGCCACTCCTCTGCTAAGTCAAAGGTTAATTTGCCTCCAGATCCTCCAAAGTAAATATGGTTACGCGACCCCTCCCTCATAACTCACTATAAGTGAGGCTTCCAGCAGGGAGCAGTACTCAAAACTCTGCTGTTTCCATCCTCTTATCCATCTCAGCGACTGCTGCCATGACGTTCGTTGCTCCCCCTGGATATCAGCCCATCTACAGTCCTGTAAGTATCTGTACTGACTCGTCACAGTCATACACATGAATTAAGATTTAGTCACCAGTTGTGCTAGAAAAAATCAAAAAAACGTTTGTGTGATACAATTCAGAACAAGTAAGTCTATCAAGTGTTTTTGTTTTGCTTCAGACAGTCCAGGTTTTTCCTCGTAATCTAGAACAATATATTTATTTTATTTTTGCTTTACATTTTGGGGGGTTGCAGCTCAAGAAGCTATGATAACAGCAATCCAAAACATGACAAGTTAACAAAGCACTGCCAGGTGCAACATTCTCAAGGACAAACATACGACCCTCCAAGGGAAACGGCATGATTATTTTACATTATTACTATAAATAATAATATAGAAAAATAAAGAAATCAAACAATTAGAATACTAATTCCTCATGAGACTGCTAATAATATTTTTGTAACCACACTTGGTAAAGATATTATGTACTGTATAATGTGAATTACTTCAAAGCTGTGTCTTATTTTCTTTGTACAATGTAACGGTATATACATGAGTGTTGTTTTTTTATGCAATGGACAGAGAATCCCTTATCTGGGGCCTATTTATGGCGGCCTGAGGGAAGGGGTCTCCATCTACCTCCAAGGCTACATCCCTGAGAACATTACCAGGTGAGCTCAGGAGGGATTCATCTCTAACATATTTTAATTTGTAATGTACTGTATGTACTTTTGACATGGCATTCTTTCTTAAACAGTAGTTTAAAGTAGTTTAAAGCAACAACAACAACTTAACTCTTGTTCAGTTGAGGGTGAGTTCAGTCTTCATTGTCTCACTAGAATTCTTACTGTACTCGGTTAATGAATAGAGAGTTGTATCACTTTTTCCAAAATCACACCCTTAGACACTATTCGATTCTAGGTGCAGCCAGTTTCTTTGCATTGTTCTAAATCAAAGCAAACTTGTAACCCTCACGGCTCCACGACAATCACTTGTCCCTCCCTTTTTCAAAATAGTAATATATGAGTTTTAAAAGCTACTTTTAAGGGCAATCAGCAGAAAAGGTAAACACTGTACATACCTGACTATATCCTAATCTCTGTACGGCAGCTCCTTTGTGTGGGGAGATTTTTTTCTTCTCCTTTGAACTCGGCCCCACCTGATCTGTTTGCTTTTGTCCTGTGCCCTGATACGAAACAAACTTAAGATTTCACTCCAGGACACTGTGACGTAAGGGTTCACCTGCTGTTACTTTTCCACCAGATTCTACATCAACTTGCTTTGTGGAGAGTCCGAGTCCAGCGATGTCGCCCTCCACTTCAACCCCCGCTTTGACGGCTGGGACAAAGTAGTCTTCAACTCTTGTCAGAATGGATCCTGGGCATCAGAGGAAAAGATTCGCAGTATGCCATTCTCCAAGGGCGAGGCCTTTGAAATGGTTATCATGGTCAACTCACAAGGCTACACGGTTAGACCAACTTTTTATATTAACATATGCATTTTCCTGCTTTATATTAAAATTAAGTTTTTATACCAGTACTCATTTATGCAAACAGGAGTACTTGGACCTTAAAAATAAGTATATTGACATTGTATATTTGCCCAAAAATTTGATTATAGTGTTGCTTGATCCATTTAGTACATTTTTATATACCGAGACTAAACCGATTTATTCTAGACAATTATGATGCACTGGACCATAATTATGCATAAGACAGTAAACGCTGTGGTCAATTTTGTTGTTGCAGATAAAAGTCAATGGGAAGGATTTCCACACCTTCGAGCACCGCATCCCTGCGCAGAAAGTTTGTGGAATGCAGATCTCCGGGGATGTTTCCATCCAGACAATTAATGTCATAGGGGTGAGACCGCCATAAATTCCCTCTATTTGCTTTGCTTCACACACATGGGTTTCTTTTAAATGTATTGCATATTGCAATGTATTGTCTCTTGAAAGGCTGTAACCTCAGTGCAGTAAAAACTCTGGTTCGTATCAAGCATCATCAGCAGTGCGAAGTCAATACTATGTTTGATAAACATCTCTCAACGCACTCATTTAGATCTGTTGTCTGTCGAATCTTAATCACCTGTCTGGTCTTTTAGGGTGGAATGGGAGGAGGCAATGGAGGAAGCATGGGAGTAAGTGGACTGAGGTCCCTAATAAAGTGCAAACATTAAATTTAACTTGTTATTGTATGGTATTCAACATGTTCACACCTCAACAGGGCGGATATCCAGGTGGTGGCATGGGGGTACGCAACTGTTTTTGGTCAAATATTTATCAATGTAAATATAATGACTTGTTGAACAGATTTTTCACTATCACTTGCTTCTTATATCCAGGGAGGATACCCAGCTGGTGGCATGGGGGTATGTAATTGTTGTTGGGAAATATATTTTTGGATATTAATATAGTGAATATAAATATAGTGAAATATTGGACCAATTTTCAGTAACACTTGATTCTGATATCCAGGGAGAATGCCCAGCTGGTGGCATGGGGGTATGTAACTGTTGTTGGGAAATATATGTTTGGATATTAATATAGTGAATATAAATACAGTGAAATATTGGACCGATTTCCAGTAACACTTGATTCTGATATCCAGGGAGGCTACCCAGGAGGCATGGGAGGAGGAATGGGAGGAGGAATGGGAGGAGGAATGGGAGTAAGTTGACTGACACGCCCTATGTTCAAGTTTAAAGCCTTAACACAATCTAAATGTTTTAATAGGAAGGATATACATGTGGCGACATGGGGGCAAACAAATACCTCAATTTGCCCATCTTCAAATATATCAGTAAATCACACTGAATAGCAGATCTAAATCAAACTAAATCTATCTTTTAATAAATGTACTTTTTTTGCAGGGTGGCTATCCAGGAGCGGCGGGAGGTGGTACGGGGGTATGCAATTTTGCTATGAATTGTGTTATTTACAAAATGTATTATTTTATACAAAACCAAACCAAACCAACCTTAATTTGGCATTTGTGCATTGAAACATAAGTGGACTGCATGTAGTCACGGCTGTGGCATCAGATTACTTTATTTTCTTCTCCATTAGGGAGGATACCCAGGATCAAACCTGCCGGTGAGATCATTGCACGATAAAGTTGTACATCATATTTTCTTACATTTGGTGATTCTACTCAGTTTATGTATCTGCTACTGTGTTTACAGGGCATGGGTGGACAGCCAGTCTACAACCCTGTAAGTCACATTTGTTTCACATTATTATCACGGCACCACTCCTGTATTTAGTTTTAACTTTACGTTACCGCTCTCATGTGGCGACAAAGAGGAGGTGCAATATTACATGTCATGTCATTGTCAATGTTGTACACTTCAAATACTTTAAAGTGGACTGTGACCTTGAAGAGCAGAACTTGGCAAGCCGCGTCTCTGTGTTAGGCAGTAGTTTCTATTCATGTCTAGGTTTGACTCTTCACATTGCTTGATGTATGTTTGAGCACTTCTAATTGGAGTTACTCCAGGTTTCATTTTTAGAATAATACCAAGTGTCTTATCTTGTTTTTCTTGTGTGTTTAAAGCCTGTGCCCTTTGCCGAGATGATCCCAGGAGGGATGTTCCCTAAGAGGACAGTCATCATCAGAGGCATGGTGCCCAATGGTGCAGATAGGTCTGTGTTTGTTAGCGTGTTTGTTCATTCAATCACTGCGGTGTATATGGGATATGTGAGTGCTAACTGACGCTTACTCCTGGGTCTGGGCGTTGCAGAATTTCTATCAACTTTATGGTGAGCCGATCACGGGACATTGCCTTCCACATGAACCCCAGGGTGAGGCAAGGTTCTGTGGTGAGGAACAGCATGGTTGGAGGAAGCTGGGGTCAGGAGGACAGGGAGCTCAGCTTGAACCCCTTCATGGAGGGACAGTACTTTGATGTAAGCGATGATGTCGGTCATTCAACCTATATAGTATATAAAGTGTTTCTGTGATTTTCACCAATTGTGTGTTTTTTGGCTTGTGCTTCCCAGATGTCGATTCGCTGTGGGAACCAGAGGTTTAAAGTCTTTGTGAATGGGCAGCACCTGTTTGACTTCGTCCACCGCCTTCAGTCCTTCAATGAGATCGACAGGCTGGAGATAGAGGGCGACGTGCTGATCTCCTACATCCACTTCTGAGGTCACACACAGCACCTTGCTGAACTGTCTTCTTATAAATTCTGCTGTGCGAATACAAAATGTAACCTCATCGTTTGATGTACTGTGTCACATCTTGCTGATTGAATTGATAAATATGACACCAGAAGATTAATGCTCGTCACATATATCATTCATTCATAAAACACATTTATTTCTTATACAAAATACTATATGTACTGTATAAAAAATCTGTTTACAAAGCATGATGGTGACAATATAAAGGTAGTTATAATACAGTCTTCTGTAATTCATCACACCAGGAGAATCACAATCTTTAAGCACATCTGTATCTCAAAATACTGGCTCATCAAAGGCACTGAAATTCGGAGCTATAATCAGAATTCTTTATATTTTTTTCTCCAGATAATTGGATAGTTGGTGTGTCAGCATTAAAACTCGCTAAAATACTTCTAGAGCCCAAGTTAGACCAGTGCCTCAGACTCAGCACTGCTCTCTGTGGTCCACAGACAATCACACTCTGCATATACAGTACCAAAGGCATTGGAAGAAATGTACGCCTTCTCTTAATATGGAATTCAGTACAGCTACACTTTCAACTTGACACTGTATACAGTCTAATATGTAAGTACCTTTGATGTATACAATTGAGATAGACAGCGCCTCATTTAAGAAAATGCCTTCCTACCAAAACATGTGTTGGAATATGGTCAAGTCCCTTCTGACGAAAGAATAATGAATAAAAGCATATACAAATAAGTGCATGCACAAAGTTTCAGCTGAGCAGCCTCAGCAGCAGAGAACTGGGTGATCTCTGCCACTCTGCCCGTAACAGTTTTGTATTTACAGTGCCAAACCTTGCGCATTGTATACTGTGTGTGTGTGTGTGTGTACTGTATACATATAAATGATTAATTTAGTTGGACTTTCACCGGCCTTTTTCCTGGCCTTAGTGAATATGTGAGTTGTTATAATATGTAGACAGATTTTATAAGAAGTGTCTACAGAATGACTGAGCATATACGGAAAGTAAAATTAGAAAAACGGAAAAAAAAAGTATAAACACTTAAAACATACATTGATATGAAAAAGGCATTAGTGCAAAGTTGTAGAAAAACAAATATCAGCATCCAAAAGTTGTGTAATAACACTGTGCTTGTGCCAAAAGCAAAGGTGAGGATCTTATCTCCCTCATGTCCGTACCGAGCCACAGTCCAATTACCATTTATTCTTTGTACACTCTTGATTCGACCAGTACCTCTTTCCCAGTCCAGCATAGTCTCAGGTTCCTGAGTCATGACAAAGACGTAGGAGTTGACCTTTAACCAGGTGGGAGAAAAGAAGTTGCCATGCTCATAGCAGTTAAACCCCCTCTAGAAGATGCAGGGGTTTGTCGGCGCCCTACATCAGGCTGTGACCCAAACTACCGTAGGTTCCTGATTCATAACAGCATCGTACACTCCTGAAGGACGCTGTGGAATTTTCCTTTTCATTACCCTATATTCTATACTCTGTTGCGGATAGGTCCATGAAGCTGGGAGACCCACCAATAAAGTGTGTGAGCCACACATTCTGTCCTTCAGTGGTCTTCAATGGATGATGTCTTCAGTGATGGAGAATCAACAGCTTCCATTCCTCCCCTGTAAATACTCAGGTTATTGTTTGCTGATGTGCATGGGGGTGTGTAGTCTTGGACAGTGTGTATTCCTCCATGTTAGGAAAGATTTAAGCTCCTGAGTTTGTTGAGTCATAGTTTTGGTCTGGCAGTGTCTGAGCTGATCTCTTTTTGAGAGATGTGTAGCTTAACAACATGGAGATTACTCGCTGTTGTGTACAGGTAGTTGTGCAGATGCAGTATTTTATTGCTATAGTGCGGGGCTTCTCAAACTCCGGACCAAGGCCTGGATCCGGACTGAACTGCAAATCAATCCGGACGGGATCCTGTGTATATTTCACCTTTGCGTACCTGAGCCACACATGAAGCGGATCTCCCCAAACCCCCCCACTAACCCTAACACATAGGGGAGTATGGCATCCCCTCCCAATTGTCCCGGACCATTGACCTTGTATAAATTCACTAGTGGACTTTTCATAAAATTGTTTGAGTACCCCTGCAAATGGGAATCCATTTCTCAGATTGTGCTGCAGTGCGTGAAGGCAACAACTTGTGCTCTAAGCTCAGCCGCCATTTATTCTCACTGTCTTCCTCTTATTGTGGCAATCGAACTTTTAAACTCACTTGAAATCTGTGTCCGCCATCTGGAATGTCTTCTGCTGTGTGTGCAAAGTATATACAGGTTCGTAGGGGCCAATAAGGTTTCTTAGAGTCAGTAACAAAAGGCTGAGTCTGGTTCTGGGGTGAAACATGGCCGTAAAACAGTCTTGTCTCTTTTTTGTTTGGGTGACACCATCACTGCCAGGGCACTTTTCTGGAGCCTTCCCTGTCCTCCAGGAGCTCCATGGTGGGTGTGGGGCTGGGATTGGAGTGGCAGGACGGCTGGAGAGGCAGAGTGGCTGTGGAGGACGACACCAGCAGGTCCAAGCTCTCCAGGGAGTCAGAGAGGCCGCGATTGGTCTCGTGCTGGGGACACAGGACGTAGCGGTTGGGGTGGTGCACCTCCACCGTGGTCACCGAGTCCAGGCCCTTCAGGCAGAGAGGGGGCGGCATAGCCAGAGGGTCACGGCCCCCAACGGCCCCCAGTTCCACGGACGACTCGTCCATGTTGACGTACAGGATCTCGTCAGGGTCCTGGGGGTCCGGCAGATCCTCCACGGCTTTTTCCAACTCACACCGCAGGGACTCAAATGACGGGCGGTCCTTCGGGCTCAGCAGCCAGCAGGAGAACATCAGGGCATAGCTGCAGAGGACAGAGGAATAGGTATAATTTGGTGCTCATTTCAAAGACTTGTAATTAGTCATTTCTAATCATTATACTTAGATCTTTAGTATTACAGTTTGTAAATATTCTTACACATCCAAATAAATTAGTCAGGACTTGGCACATGTGTTGTCAAAGCAAACTACACACAAAAATAATCACAAAATTAAATATTCCCTTTTGTGGAATTTCATGGACAATAACTGTATATCAGGGCAAAATCTGCTTTACAAAATGCTTTCAAAATCCTTTTAAAAATGTATAAAGAAATATCAAAGTACTTGAGAGTACTCTGAGTTTAATCTAGAGTGTGTAGAGCCAGCTATAACCTGGAGCAAAGTTTTCAGTAATTCAGTGTTTTTCAAAGAATAATTAAGAAACATGGAAAAAATAAGGTGTCAAATTAGCTGCTTGAAAGGCTGATCGACTGGAACAGTTTTTGACACCGTGCCTTGACCACTTGATGTAAAAGAAAGGTATTCCTAATCGGATGGAGAACATTTTTTACTGTGTTTTGTGAGGAATGCACAGAGAAGTAGCAGAGATACTCACATGCTGTCCAGACAGTCTGGAGGCTGTTTGAGACGGTTCCCCTGTCTCAAATAATCGTAAATCTCGCTGTTTTCAACACCGGGGTAGGGAGTCTGACCCCGGGTGGCGATCTCCCACATGGTCACTCCAAATGACCACTGAGAGAAAGAGGGGGGGGGGGCTCACCATTAGGTCTCACGCAACTTTCCATGCACAACTCAAACAACTCCCATTAAACACTGGCTGATTAGAACTTCTGATTCTTCTGTATATGTAACTAATTTCTGAGGACCTTCTCAATATTCACATTTAAAAAACAAAAAAAAACATACTATACTATGACATTTTTCAAATAATTTCACTTCCACCATATAGTTGGGCATTTCTATAGTTGCTATGCATTTTAAGAGTGTTTTTAAAATGTCAGACTATTTTGACATGTTTGGAAGGCACACTATACTCTGAAGTTTATTAGATTCTTGACTTTTCAATATATTTTCAAATTTCCGATTTCATGCATTTTAACATTTTTGAAAAACATACTATACTATGACCTTTTTTTCAAAATGTTGTCTTTTCTTTTTTTTTTTTTGGTTTTTATGCATTTTTTTGCATGACATACTATAGTATGACATTTTTGGTAACATTTTGGACAACATACTTTACTAACACTACTTCTTCTAAAATTATATTCTGGTACTTTTGACGTTTTTTGACATTTTTGGGTGAGATACTATAGCTCAGATAAAATGCTGAGATGAGTTATTCTGATTTTGTATCTAGCTGCCAAGAGGAAAATATCTAAATGACATTCAAAGAAGGTTCACACACACGACAGGAGCATCAGTCAAAGAGTTGAAACTGGCTGCTGTTTCAATAACATCAATGACGTTTGCCTACTGATAGAAACATCTGCAAAAATAAGCCGTGGTCGCCAGCTCACATTTTGACAGTGAACAGTGGTTCTAGTGCATTAGTGTGATATGTGAGGGGAAAAAAACGACGAAACAATTCTCTCTTATTCGTAGGATGTGATTGCAGGAGAAGATCAGACTGTGTCAGCAAGAAACAGCCAATCCACAATTACATGCAGAAGGATATTCTGCAGTAGCAGGGTTGCAGTGCACAAACTACTCATTACGAAGATGAATGCACACATTCAGTGGTGCAGTAAACGCAGGCACTGATCTGCTTCCTTCACTGTTTTCACCACAAGTGGGCGAGTGTGCATGTGGTGTGCACCAGAAGAATGAGGGTGAGTTGATCCAGTGGATTTGATCAGATCAAATCCAATCAACTTGTATTTATATAGCCCATATTCACAAATTACAATTTGACTAAGAGGGCTTTGCGATCCAATGGACTTCGCAGTAACTGCTGTATATCTATGGGGGATTTTGGACCGATGTGTTAAGACGGTGCTACCCACCACAGTCATCAATTTGTCAAATGAGGGAATATCCTATTGAAAAAAACCTCCTCCAGTAGAGTTACTGATCGAGACTGGGAGAGAGATTGAGTGCTGTTGTTGTATGAAGTGTCATCTTCTGCTTCTAATCAAAAGCAAAATACCTAAAAAATACCGAACAAACACAGACACTGGGTAACTCACCACGTCGCTCTTTGTGGTGTAGACGCGGTCGGCCAAGCTTTCGATGGCGATCCATTTGACGGGCATCTTCGAGATCCGGCCCTGTCTGTAGTAATCTCCGTTGTAAATCTTCTTGGAGAGGCCAAAGTCGGCCACACACACATTCATATTCTCATTGAGCCTGAGGCAGATAGGGAAAGTGGCATTGATGGAGTTATGGAAATGCATTTACTTAAACACAAATCTTGGCACTTTGACCTGACTGGGATATTTCATTTTTCTGGATACTTTACTCTTCTACTCTGCTGCATGTGGGGTAAAAAAAAAGGAAGGGAGGATAGAGAAAAACACAACGTGGAAACACATGCAGGAACCGAGAGATTAATAAAAAGAAGTAGAGTGTGCTTACATGCAGTTGCGAGCTGCGAGGTCCCTGTGGATGAAATTCTTGCTGCCGAGGTACTCCATCCCTCGGGCAATGTCTGTCATGAACTTTACCAGCATTTGAGACGGGAGGTACTGCGGGACAACACAGAAATCACAGGGTTTCACTCACACAAATGTGTGCTTCACACAACAGGGGGCGCTAGAGCTCATCTTTCTACAGTCCTGTGATCAGTCTGTGAGTGCTCCACAGAACTGCCTCCTCCTCTGGGGAGGGATAGGATTCAACACCACTTTGTTTTTCTGAGTGTTCGCCAAACTCATGGATGTTTCAACATTCTGTAGAAACCTTGTTTTGATTAGGGTTGTGATTCTCACATCGGTCTCCTCGGGGACTTATTGCGTATAACGGTCGCCGGTTCCAAAAACCACATCATCCACTAAAAACCCGAAGTGCGGGGAGCAGCGACAGACAAATATCTGGTGTTTTCGTGATCTCACAGTGTTCGTGCTGCCACTAAGGTGTGGCTGGGGACTTACTTCACATCTCAGATCCCATTTTGCCGAACCTAAGTACACCCTGAACCCATTAACCTGTTAATTGTGCATGTGAGTGTGTGTGTGTGTGTGTCTGTATATATGTATGTGTGCCTGACTTGGTGTTTTCATTGTGTGTAATCAGACTCACCACTGGACAGTCTCCCAGCCTCGAGTAGAGCAGATAGCTGTGAAGGTCTCCATGTTTCATATAGGGCAGGATGACCACAGGGGAGGGGTAACCTTCACTCTCCACAGTCTGCAGACACACACCTGTAAAAACACACATGCACAAATGAGCACAATCTCATCATGACCCGATTTCTCCCAATTATCTTTTCTCAGCCAAGAAAACATCTGCTCGAGTTGTAAGATACTCTTACTGAAGCCTTATAAATCTTTCCATGTATTCTCAATAATAAACGGAAAATGTAGCAAATCAATGAAATCTACAGCCTTAAGGATAATTCCACAGCGTTCATTCTTATAAAGACAATTAGCCGTTTTTTTTTATCTTAAGCCTATTCACCTCGACTGTTTCTATCCGGATTGATTAAGGGGTTTGGTGAGAAACTTCTCTTTTTGTGAATTGAACCCCTTTATGTGCCAAACAGTAGCGTATATAAATCCTGACTCACCCAGAAGCCTCATGACATTGGGGTGGTCAAATTCCTTCATGCAGGCAGCCTCGCGGAGAAAATCTTCCATCTCTGAGCGGGTACAAATGGCGACTGAAAAGAAGGCACAAAACAGAGTGAGACTAAGTGCTTTGCGTTAAGTTGTTTTTTAAACTATGAAAACACTTCTTCACTATTTACCTCTTATACAATTGCATTTACTTTGGCACTACAGTTTATGTGTCAACATTTTCTTCTGCCAATATTTTTTATAAGCTGTGATTTCTTGCCACAAATGCTAAATTTTGACCTGCTAAGGGGGGCAGGGGGCGGGTGGGGTTACTGTCTATCAAACGGCCTGTGTTCCCGACATGAAGTTATCCATTGTGTTGGAGGCAGATTGCTCTTTTTTTTTGCTGTTTACTCACTCTTCATAGTCTTGACAGCAACTTTGAGAGCAGACTCCTCCTGGGTTAGCAGCCCTTCCATCACTGAGCCAAACTCCCCTGAAGAAAGAAATGAACGCACAAACAAACTCATAACTCAGATGCAATTTGAGCTGAAATGACGTAAATCTTATTTGGCAGTGAACTGGCTTACTTCACTGTCCCCTGATGTAAATGGGGCTATAAGGACATTATCACACTGTAAACTTTCACCCTTTACCAAGGGTGAAAACATATTACTGTCAACAGGAGAGAAGCAGATAACAAGCATTGACCCAGTTCCAGATAAGTCCTATCTATACCTGACTGATATACGATATGTCGTTATATATATATATGCTTTGTTCTCCATGCTGGATGTCAAACACACCCTTTGCTGAAACATGGTATATTTAAACCCGTAGGTAGCCAAGAAAGCACTATTGTACCTTCTCCCAGGGTCTTTCCCAGCGTGAGTTTATGTCTGTCCACCATCACATCTTGGAGCTTCTGCTTCAGCTCGTCACTGATGCCCAAGCTGTTCACTGAGGGGGAGAAAGAAGACAGGAATTTCAATTGTGTTGATGCCCAAAGCAATTTAATGATTAACATAGAAAAGAGGGAGAAAAACCGCCAGATTGTACCAAGCATAGCTTGATTTTCCAAAACCACAATTCACGGCACTTAGCCAAACACAAAGTGTTAAAAAACACTGCCAGTTTTTAATGACAGTCCAAAGAAGAATGTAACTGAACTAAAACAAGCCACATTCTTTTGGATTTTTTGTATTTTTGATTTTAAATGTATAAATACATTTGCTTTGTATTAACTTTTCATAAAGAACAATAAATGTGAATGGCTCTGACTTTTCTCATTTGAAACATTTTAGATATATTGTTTGACCAAAACCCTGTTCCAAAGAATAAAAATATCAATGACCATAATAACAGATATGGCAGAACTGAATCTGAGCCTCTCTGTCCTCTCAGAGCATTTTTTTTCCAGGTGTGGGACCTTGTGATCCGCCGGGACCAGGGAAGTGGTAAGAAGATGAGGTCAGAGCATTCAACACCTCCCTTGGATGCTGAGCCGACTACAGATGTTAGCTCCACATCTGGGCCAGGACATGACAAGGCAACAACATTTTTCGAAGAACCCCCCCCCCCCACACACACACTCACCTCCTCCAGCTGCTGCTACACTATCAATCTGTTGTGTCTGTTAGACAACAATGCGCTCAGTCCTCAGGCATGCTGCGACACATGCTGGCGTGACCGGCTATTAGCCAGCGTATGCACTAACCAGGGCTCTGGGGTCTGACTTTGTCCTGAGAATTGGCCCTGCTTATGGGTAAACATCGGCAACATAAATCCGGCCCAAATCCCTCCGATCTGACCCCTTCATCCACTCACAGTGTGCTTCTCACCAGTCACCCCGAGTGCACGCTATCTCCACATCTCTTTCTCT
Source organism: Colistium nudipinnis (assembly GCA_016785305.1). NCBI lineage: Eukaryota > Metazoa > Chordata > Actinopteri > Pleuronectiformes > Rhombosoleidae > Colistium > Colistium nudipinnis. The sequence continues at coordinate 4,150,437 of JAFBJU010001075.1, forward strand.
TTGCTCCTATCATTTTACTCACTGGATCCATTTTTGTTGTCTTTTTTTTTGTTGGTCTCTACAGTTTTGTCTTTACACCGGCCTCTTTGTGGCTGTGGCAAGCTGAGACGTGTGTGTGAGGTCTATACAAACGTAAGGGCTTGAATGTATCCCGGCAGCGTGAAATCTGAGCCTGTGTGCTGTGTTTACAGGTACGCACCACTGTCTGTAATCTAGGGGAGTCACAGGTGGGGACCACTGCAGACCACTGTTTTGTATGCCAACAGGACGAGAGCATCCCTCTTTTGGGACAAGACACCAATCCTGCTCCCAAAAGGTGCGTCAGCAACGGGACACATATGGGCCATTTTCACTGCTGTGTGGAAAACATTCACTCCTTCATTGTTTGAGTCCCCCCCCCCCTTTGATCGACCAAATGTTTGAGTCCCCCCCCCCCCTTTGATCGACCAAACAAAGCTAGGTCGTGATTCCTGTTTTGAAATGTTTCAAAAGAGTAGCTGTCAGCCTCCAAATACTTCATTCCACTAAACTGGCAGATCCAGTCCCGAGGCATGAGAAGAGACATGATTGTCTGAGTTTTTGGTTTGCTTATCTATCCTGGGGACAGAGGCAGGTTTGGGCATGCCGTGTACCTCCACCACACTTGTACTTCTTGGAGCCTTTGGGACGAATACAAAACAGAATGTGTCATCTCTCCGGGGAACGTGAACTCACATGTTGCCTCTGTAGTCCTGCGGCTGTAGGTGCGGCGAGCGCGGTATCTGACCACCAGCTCTCCGCTCTCCATCATGGGTTCAAAGGCCTCTCTGTATATAGATCAACACACACCATACAAAACAGAGCACATAATGGGACGTCAATACAGCTGATGCATAAACACAGCTGTAAGTATGGCATCACTCCCACCGTGTACAAGAATAACTGGTGTTTTTTTTTCTAAACTTCCACTCCACATCCACACAGTCGCATAAACGAGTCAACTAGGCCATGGATGTGGAAAAAACATTTTTTTGGTCTTGGCACAACTATTGAGGTCCTCCCTTATACCCACGATGAAGACAAACGGCCTACGCACCCAAACCGTGTCTCCTTGTGCCGCAGCTTGGCCACGTAAACAGCCATGAGGACAGCTATGGACACAGCGCCGGCAATGGCCATCACCACATACCACCAGTGCCAGGAAAAGGCCGGGGGCGATGATGGACCTGTGGGAAGGGGTGTGTACAAAGTCTTATGTGAGTTTAGTAAAGTAAGTGTTTTTATGTGCAGTGAGTATAATAGAGCAGTGATAAAAGCAGTTCTTTCCATTTCCTCGATTACCTAAAAAGAAATTGTAGCTTTCTGTAATTTTTGGGGATGAACTTCAGGATCATTGTAATTTAGAAAGTCTTACCCTTCTAATAAGACAATACAATTCTTATATTCATAAGCCAAGTTATTATGTGCCAACAACACTTTTTAAATGCTCAAGCTGACAAAGTCACCTACTCCCCCCCGCCCCCAATTAAAGCTCATTTTTCAAACATGTACTTTACCCAAGTTCTTTCTGTCGACTCCCACAATCTGTTGCTAAACACAACCACCTCCCACTGTTTTCAACTTTTTCCCCATTCACACCCATCCTCCCCCACTTTCCCTGCCTCTTATTTGTTGCTCTTTTTATCTGTCATTCTTGTTGTTTGAATTGTCTGTCTGGCTCCATTAGACTAAGCAAACAGAGATGCTACTCTGTTCCTGCCTGTGTTAAATATTTATGATGCGTCTCCCCATTCACCCCACCCCCCTCTCTTCCCTTCTCTCTGAGGTCTCTTCTTTTCTCCTCCCTCCTTCCTTTTTTTTCTGGAATTCACACGAAGGAACTAAGATTAAGGAACCCAGTGACAGAGAATGAGAAAGAGAAGTCTCCTGAGATCGAAAAAAAGGCACCATGACCTCACTTCCACTATCCCTGTCTATCAATATGTGACATTCAAGGATGTCGCACAAGTGCAAGGTCTCCATGTGTAGAGCTGATCAGTACTTACCTCTAAACTCCTCCATTTCTGTATGGGAAAACAAAGGAGGAGCATCTGTCAATATTTGAGCAAAATCAAAAGTCAACCCATCGATCATTTGTGGCAAAAAATGAAACCCTTCAAATGAAACCTTAAAACCTGATGTTATTGATTTAGTAGTGTTATATTTATGACTTATTTCTACTCACCAGGAGCAATAAGTGTCAGAGTATGCATAGGCGTCCAGGGTCCTTGGCCTGCCCCAGTGTACGCACACACTCGAAGAGACATGTTGGACAGGGGGACGGACAGATTGATTGCAAGCTCGGTGTCCAACCCAGTATCAACAACCAGCTGTCGACAGATCAAAAGAGTAAACTGTCAGTATATAAAGCAGATTTAATTTTTTTCAATCGGTGTCTGGCAATCGGACATGAATGACGTGTGTTGAAGTGTCCCTGACTGACCTGCTGGGAGGCAGGTGTGCTGTACTCCACCATGTAGCCCTGCAGGTCTCCGTTCAGCTTCCCCCGAGGCCCCTCCCACGTCATGAGCACCTCCGTCCCGTTCAGCACCGCCGTCACGTTCACAGGTGGGTTCTCCGGCACTGACGCACAAAAACAAACACAGGCACATGAAAGAGGAGGGTTGGTTCTCACACAGTTGCGATTTGGTTTTGTTGGCACGTCGCACGGGGTGCAGTGTGCAACCAAGGGCCCAGGTTGTCAGGGGCCACTGGGCTGAGGGTTAGCCAGGCGTGCGCTGTTTTGACAGCCTGGAGCCTCCGTGGTGTGGATAACGACAACAGCTGCAAGGAGGATATGTCAGAGAATGCAGAGAAATGCGGCTTTATTAGGACAAAAACCGGCAGGTCAAGGGCACCACACACAGGGTTGATTGGCTGAGTTCAGAAGCCAGTGCATCCTCTCTAAGAGGGACACACCCTGAGGCCGGTGTCCCCCTCCCTTCACGCTGACCCAACTCCATCCCTATTGCATTTTATTCCTCTCTTCTGCCTTTTTTTTCTATCTGTCTGGAGCGGAATGTGAAAAAAGAGAAACTGGCAGCAGAAATACCCAGTGGATGGAAAAACTTAGTCAAGTAGCATACTAGAAATAGTGTGAGGAATGTGTGCATGTGTGAGGAATGTGTTTGTGTGTGTGTGTGTGTGTGTGTGTGTGTGTGCGTGAGAGAGAGGGAGAGAGAGAGAGCGCGAGATATAGATATAGATGATAGCATTGGAAAGCACTGACATCCAAGAACCTTTTTGCGCGAAGTAGACAAAAGTGCTCACTCCCATTGTGTAAGTTTGAGTTAAGGCTCTCTTTGTCTTTGTGTTCTCGCTCGATCTGCAGGCTTACAAAGTCACACGCACTAGCTCGACACCCCTGCGTTAACGCACACACACACACACACACACACGCAAAACCAAGTTGGTGAGAGATTGGGAAACATGGCCCAGCCTATATGGATGATGTTATCAGGAAGCGTTTGGCGGCTGATGGTTTCCACATGTGGTCCCTGTTCTGCCTACCAACAATAACAACCTCCAACTCGACTTTTTTCCACAACTTCGTCTCCACCTTTGCTCTGTCGTCTGTCCCACTCTCTCCTACGTCCTCTCTCCACCTCCCTATTGCCTACCCACTCTTTTTCTTTTCTCTCTCTTTATCCTGCTCTATTCATCTCGTCCTTTCTGCCATCCAACACGATTCCATCCGTTTCTTTCCAAGTTTTCCTCTCCCTCGCCGCTGCCCTCCCATTGGTCATGCCTCTCCCCATTTTTTCTTACTGTCATGGAGCTATGAGTTCAAGTTAACAGAGATGTTAGATGTTGACGTAAAAACTTTGTGGAGGGCAAAAAAACTCTCAAAGGAAAAAACGAGATGTGTGCTGGTGTTGTTTAGTGAAATACTCAGGGAAAAAATGGCCTCATGCTGTTCCTTTGTTTTCCACATGAAAGCAGTCAGAGCTTGGCAATACAGACTGAGACACAAACACGTCTGAGGTACAATTAGTTCATAATTGCTAAGTTAAACATCTGCATCTGATGCAGACTACTGTTTCATATTCTGTGGTGGAGAAGCAGTGTCAGATAGACATTAGGGATACTATACATCCCGCCCTCTCAGCGTGTATGGCCTGCGCACGGTTCAACATGTGGATGGAAAAAAGGCTCGACCTTTAGCCAAGGACTGACTCATAACCCTGGGATCTGGAGCCCGTTCCCCACCAACGAAAACAAACTCAGCACTACACAGGGAAACATGTTTCCCAGATCAGGCACAGCACAAATGTTGGTGTCATCACAAATGTCTCCACTTCTAAGAAGATCCAACATGCTGTTGTCGTCTGAGCGTTGCTGACACAATTATTTTTTATTTTTTTTGGCAGTAGTATTGGATTGACATGCATGTGACGCATATGTGAGTGTGTTTGTGTGTGTGTGTGTGTGTGCCGTGCCACCTCGGTGTGACTCATTTCCATCACTGTCCTGAGTGTGGGTCTCCCGTATCACTGCAATAGTTCTAGCTTCACTTTGGGGGTACAGACAGATATGACGTAAACAAATTCTCAGAGGAAATCACGAATGCCTTATCCAAGCAATGCAAGAAGTGCAGTAAAACTGTATAGTTATACTTTTAACCGCAACTAGTCTTGTTACACCCAGTTGTGGTCTATTTACCTCTTTTTACGCCTTGGAAAGATTTTATTTTTGGAAGAAAATGGAAAATGTAATTTACAGAATGTAAAAACATAATCTCCTTGCATATTCAAAAGTAGCAGGGCGACACAGGTCATATCTCTTCCTCTCCCGACCAATCCCTCCTCCTCTTTTTCTGTTTTCTCATCCTCGCGGGAATATAGTGGGCTTTGGGAAAATAGCTAAATGAGTGTTTTCACAAAGCTCCCCCTTCCCCCCATTACCCTGGTCCTCCACCCTTGCCTTCTCTCATCATCAACCCACTTTTCTTTTCTTTTTCTTTTTTTTTAAGATTTATTTTACTTTTTCCCACAGTGCCTGGCTGTGTGCTCTGGAGTGAGAAATCACTGGTCAAAAATGTGTGTTTGTGTGTGTGCTTGTGTGTGTGTGTGTGTGTAATCATGTTTGTGAGATTGGAAAAAGGAAAATGCTATTTAATAAGAAGGCAGGTTAGCCCCCTCCAATTGGCAAAGTGGATATGCGTATGAAAATAAAAAAAGGAGAGCTGGCAGGCTAGAGAGCAGAGTCTGTAATATATCAAAACATTTCAGAATTAAGGGGGAGACGGACGGGCAGCTAATGGGAAAACTGTGCCAGGGTGGCACTTGTTAGATATAGTACATAAAGTACTTGCACTTGCACAATATATTAAAGAGTAAAACATATATACATATATAGATAAAACATATATATATATATATATATATATATTTTTTTTTTTTTTTTTTTTTTTTTACTCTACAGTTTTCCCATTAACTGCCCGTCCGTGTATATATATATATTATACATTTTTATGATAGAAATAATGAAAAGCCTTGTAGAAGTATTATCACAGTCTTTAGAGCTGACCAAGGTGAAATCACAGTAAAAGATGAGGACAAAAGAGCTCAACTGAGGGCAGTCTACCTCTCTCCTTCTTAGACTCAGTCCCTAAGACCTTCACTGCCTCTTGAACTCTATTTGACCACCGGCTGAAACTTATCTTCAGTTTTTCAGTTGAGTCATTAGGACACACACACAGAGGGAGAAGAGCAACAGAAATCTGAAAAAAACCTATACTGTCTGAAATTATATAATTAGGCAAAACAGATGATTTTTTTTTCCACTGCAGCGAAACCAAGACAGTTCGAACTTTGTTTAATGAAGAAGTGAAACTTGAATGTACTGGCTGACACAAGAATATCTCCAAACCACAGTTCTTCCTTCTCCATTGCACAGAGTATTACTTCTCTCCTCTGCTGTTCATGAGAAAAGCTGTGTGTAAGAGTATCCAAATCATGGGCAGCTTCCATTATGGAAAGCCCCCATCACCCCTCCTGTGGCATATCTCTGCTCTTAGTAAACATTCATTTCCATATTCCTATTCATCCATGTATAGAGACAGCATGAGTTGGCATGGAAAATCCCACCTCAGTTTAAAACTCAAACACATACCAGCCCAGCATTTACTGTTTGGTAGTAACCTAACAGAAGCCTTTCAGGAGAAATTAACGACAACACCCCCCCCCCCCCTTCTACTTCATGAGTTTACATTTGGACCGGGGTTCACAGAGGCACAGTGACTCGTGTCTGGTATTTTTTCATAAACACAGACTGAAGGGGCACAGGACGGAATATTATGCCTAACAGTAACTTGATTATCTGACTCCTCTTATCATACACTCTGTTTCCTTGCAATAAAACTGAAAAGCAGCCGTGGACCTGAAATGAATGAAGTTCATCAAGTGGTCAATGGAAAATGTTGTTTTTAAAGGAACACTGTTATGAGCCATCTTTTCTGCAGCTTAATGAAATGAACATGCCTGCTGTGGGTGACTTTAAATTTGCGGCAAAATTGAAAACAATCAGACAGCCCCAAGAGACATACACACAAACACCCAAAGCCATTGATTATTTCCTGGGAAAAAGTAGTTCATGACCCATTTGTCACGACTATTTAGACCTGAGTCACAATACTGACCTGCTATGTTAAACAAGTGTTTATTTATTGGAGACTCTGAAAGACCTCTTAGAGTCTCTTTAAGACCTTGTATATGTTCCGGATAAAAAATAAAAAATATCAGACAAACTGGGCATTTATGTGCAAAGGTGCAACGCAAAGGTTTCACTTAACAGCTCAAATAATCCCTGGCACAGGGGTGCAACACTTAGTTGTGCCTTCTAGTTGTTGGAGCCTCAGGCAGTAGCCCGTTAATGTGGCCCTGACCTCGACTCACTTCAGGGGAAGTGATTCCGCACTCAAGACTTCCACGGCGAAAACAAACATCTCCTCGAGATGAGGCCCCTCACCTCCTTCTGTGGTGCGTAGCTCCATCCAGGACGACCAGTCAGACGGGCCCTGGCTGCTGTGACAGGCCACCCTGACAGTATAGAGGCTGTGGGGCTCCAGGTCCCCGATGAGGTGGGTGGCTGGTGGGATGTTCACATTCTGGTTGTGGATCAAAGTATCTGAGCCGGCTGCGAGGGTCTCTCCAGAGTGTTTGGCCTAGAATATTAAGATAAAAAGTTTATCAAACTTTTATTGTAAAAACAGGAAGTGGACGCTGTTCTTTCAGTGCAATGTTGTCGTTTAGTTTTTTACTTCCAACTTATTTATGACAACTTAAAACCAATGCTTAAATACATAAAAAAAAAACAAAAAAAACAAGAAGTGAATGTAGAAAAAATAATGTGAGAAAGAGACAATGACAATGAGAGAAAATATGTATTGAATGGGGAAAAACTAGCCTGAATCTACACTATTTACCCCCACAAACTCAATAAATCGTAATTTTAGAATAATCTTCCCTATATGCAAATTAACAGAATTAGTTATGAGGTGTTTGGGGATAAGAGTTAAAAGGCTGGACTCTACGCTCAAGAGTATTTGGGGTACTATCATTATGTGTTAAATGTGGAACATTGTATAAAATCTGCTTCACTGCTGTTTTAAATGTGACTGAGGCTCAGCAAGGTGCACCGAAATGCAGAACCCATTAACCAAAAATCACAGGCAGAAACCTGCTGTCTCTGCAAAGCCTTTGGTGGTAAAAACCCACTTGTAAAGTGTAACAGGAAAAAAAAGTCTTCATTGAGGCAATCTTACAACCACATTAAAGTTGCTGCTCTGGAGCATTGTTCCCTGCTGCATTGGCTCATTATCAAGTGGCTCCTGCAGGCAGCAATTCACAGGGTGAGCGTTACAGTCGGTTCTAAAAGTGTGGTGTGTGTATGCGTGCATGCATGCGTGTGTCAGTTTGTGAGTAGGTATTGCCATGCAATGCTTTGAAAGTTAGTTTTAAAAACAACAGGTCTATTCATATTTAAGGTAGTGTGACTTCACATATAAAGTTGTATGAATGAGGAGCTCATGAATGCCTGTGTGTGTGTGTCAGAGAGAGAGAGAGAGAGGATTAGAGAGCGTCAAAGACAGAGGAAGTCGATGAATCACCGTCAAGCCTGTAAACAAGTATCCTTAATCTAATTGTACTGCTCAGCTCTGAGTCACACTTCAGCCTGCATTCCCTCTACATGGCTCAGATGAGAATACCTGCTGTCACTGCCATTTCCTGTTTTCTTTCGAACGTCTCTCTTTCTTTCTTTTTCTTCCTCCATTTCTTTCTATCTATCTTCCTTTCTTTGTCTCTCTCCATAGCCTTCTCCATGTTTCTCTTTGTCTCACAAAGAACAGCCAAATTCAAATGTTTTGCCCCATTCTGCTGAAGCTGGCCCCTCGCCTTGTTCTCCTGGAAGGGGTTTGAGGGAAGACTGAGGGGCGGGGTGGGGCGAGAACAGCGAGAGGTATGAGGGGCAGCTTTATTAAAACCAGACGTTTAGGGGTGGTGCTGCACTGCTCCCTTTGCCGGGAGAAAATGTTCCTCCTCTCCACTACGAGCTTTACCGGCCACAGAGCAGGACAGGGGCCGAAAGACGCTGACGAGAGGGGAGAGGGAGTGGTGCTACATAGGCCCAATACAGAGGGCCACTTTCCCAGAGTGAAACCTGAGCCACTGGTACACAATTAAAGCAGGGTGGGGAGAAAGGATGAGATCAGAAAAGAAAAGAAAAGAAAAGCAAGCTTTCCTTTCTTTAAAATTAGGCTTGGTGAGACTGCTCTACAGGGTCCCCACAAACAAAGCATGACTGATGAGTTTATTTAACACTCAGGTCAAACGGTTACAGGGATTTTTTACTATTTCTACCTAGGTACAGATCTCACATCTATCTCGTGGTGCCTCACCTGAACGGTGCAGCGGATGATTGGGTAGTCCCCTCCAAATCCCGCCTGCCACGACAAACGCAGACTGGTCTGGGTGACCTCCACCGCTCTTAGATTGTGCGGCTGTGATGGGAGAACTAAAGACAGGAAGGAAAGACAGACACATAAAGAGAGGACAATGCTATCAGTTATTAAAAAACAAGGGACAGGTTTTATCTGAACCAGGTGAAATACATATTTGACATATTTGTGTGACACCTACCAGTGATGGTGCCAGATCCGGAGGTGGCCACGCCTTTGTCGTTATGAGCTTCACAAGAGAAGGTGCTGGTCCGGTTCAGACCTGGACAAAAAAAAAAGAAAAATGCATGTGTGAAGCAGGAAACTCTGAGTGTCTATAGAAACCAAAGAGTCTTTCTCAGCATGCTGAGTTGCATATAATGTCGATGTGAAAAAACAAGTCCAAACTGATGGGTGCCAGGGTAATAGTTTCCAAAACGGGTCTGTCAACGCTGTTATGATTTGTTTTGGGGTCTGAACATTATAAGAGAATATTAAATCACTACACTACCGAAAGGAATAAAACAGCTCTTGCAACAAAGATACCAAAGACCTCATTCCCATCTCACACTCTACCCATCATGTTCATTGGTTTTCTAAATCAAGCCTCAGTTTAAAGTCCTGATAATGATGAAGAAGAAAATCATAACCACATATATGCACATAAAGCATTCCTTTGACATGTCAACAGTATTTAAATTGCTGTTTCTTAAAGACCTGGTTTACGCCGATATCCAGGCAAAATGTTGTTTGTGTAAGGGTTTGGGGTTATTTTTAATCTAATGTCTAAAAAAGCCTTCAACCGCTCCTCTTTAAACGTGTAAATCAAATTAACAGGTGAAGAAAGTCTCTATTTGTACACAGTTTTACTCTCAACAGCCACAGGAGACTCTTCATTTAACGCAAGAATCTCCATCATCGACATTTGCATGATTACAGGTGGCTTGGTGCCAGCTGCCGGTTGATGGTGAAAACAAGTTCTATTTTTTTTTTGCAGTGTGTTTTCTGGGAACAGGGAAAACGGCCCTGCTGATGTCCAGGTGTAAACAGCTGAGCCGCTGCCTTCAAGAGGCCGGGGCTCCTCTGAAGGGGGAAAAACCACTGTGACACATAGTGGCAATCCAGCAGAGAAAGAGTGACTCACACACTCAAGTCATTCCGCGAGACTACACAATCTACACACACACGCACACTCGCACTCACGCACAGAAAACACACACTGTCTCTGAAACACGTGACATTCATGTTTTATCACCAACACCACAGCATTGTCCATGAGCCACAGACACAGCATCACACAGTGTGTTGCCCTGCACGGACGGCACCATGCCTCTATTGTGTGGCCGGAAAAAGAACAGGGGGGTGCGATCCTCGCCGGGTGAGGCAGAGAGTTACGAGCGGAGAAGGAGGGATGATGACTGGCCGTGTGGGTGAATGATTTCGAGATTGCGCCACTCTTCCTTCTTTCCTTCCCCATCAGCAAAATGAAACACATCCCCTGACCAGCAAAATGTGTCGGTCAACAGGGAGAACTCCTGAGCTCATGGACACCACAGCACTAAACATTATTTAAGTGTGACGGTTCTCATCTGTCATGTGCTTTAGCTTATTGGATTTAAATTTGAATTTGTAAACATATTCTTTTTACTGTTTAATTTAATTCATTGTTGATCTATTGACTTAATTATTTTTTGGTCAATATAATATAACATTTAGTTGCAAAATGTAAGTAAAGGTTTAGTTAAAAACTACACCAGAGAAAAGTATGAAATATCCTCATCCGGAGGTTGAAAGTGCCCACTTTAGTCAGAGGCTGATCCTAAAGATGAAGAAACGGATTATGGGCCCAAACTAACCTTTCCAACCACTTTCTGGTGAACTGTGAACAAAGAAAGGTCTTTGACTTGTTCACAGGTCTGTGCCATTTCTCTTCACAGGCCTAATGAAAGATTCTGTGCATACGCACGCGTTTGAGAGCTGCCGTTGGCCACATCAGCTGCCCATTCCTGGTACGTGAGTGTTGGTTACCGTCAAACGGGTACAGGTCAGCACCTTGGCAGCCGGCTCGGATGAGTCAAACCAGAGCCTTCCAAAGAGCAGTGCCGTCTACCCCTCCCTTCTCCAGTCTGACTCAGCCCGTCCTTCTACGGTGGGACTTAAGACGGGCCAGATATATGGAATGCATCTGCAGACTGCATTCAGGCCACAACAGAGCCTTCCGCCTTTTAATACGCCTTTCTTTTATCTCTGCCCATCTATTTTCCTTCTCTCAGAGGTCAATCTTGTGCCCGCTGCTTTGTCTTTACCCACCGGCAACACAGCCACTAGATATGTCTTCAGTGGATCCAGTGGCACAGTGCCAAGCTGCTCTCTCTTGGGAGGGCGGTTATTTGGTGTTTCTTTTTTTTTAACCATGAATGGGGAGGCTTCGGAAGTCTTTGAAACTGTAAACGATAGTTGGTGTGGCTTTTTAAGGAGTGAATTCAATTAACCTAAACGGATTAAATAAACATTTTTGAAGTTGCTATTTTTTTTGTATTTTATCCTGAATATTTTTGTATTTCTGACTGTTCGGCTGTATCATTGATAAATAAAAAATCTATGATGCGTGTAACTAAGATGTCTAAGTTGCTGCGTTTGGTGCTGACAATAACTTATGACAAATGACAATTAGCAAAGTGCTGACATGCTGAGGGACCCCTGATCACGTTAGTGTCCTTGTTTGTTAGATTTCTTTGAATTATATGTGTTTTATTGACCTTAACAGGCCTCCGTCTTCTGAAAACAATGCTGTGACATTTGCTGTCAGCAAATGGGAGGCAGAGCCATTCCTTGCAAATGTCAAGGATTAAAATCATTCAAGCGCCAGGATGATGCAGTGACACCTGAGAAAAATGCCTATCATAGCCCTTGAATTGGCCTTAGTCTGTTTATGCAAACCCTTAAAAAAGGGGTCTTCAGTGTTTTTCAGGCCAAGGACCCCTAAACTGATGGTGAGATGGAGCATGGACCCTGTACTATTTATATTATATAAAATTGTATTTAAACTTGGCCTAGTGCCATGTATAAACATAGCTACACCAATATGTTGAATTCATGTTAACGTGTATTTAAAGACATTTCAATTTGTGGAAAAAAAGTGGTTGGAATTTTTTCTTTTTTATGTATATATTTTTATTAATCCTACATTTTGCGACCCGCCTCCAGTACATCCGCGAAACCCCTAGGGGACCCCCTCTGCTTTAAAATGTACATACTTTATACCTGTCATTCTCAAAATTACGAATATAACATTAAAGCGACATGTGTACTTTTTGTCTGTAGGTTGCCCTGCAGTGCATGTGTGCAATATGTGGGTGTGGACTATGAACTGTGGCGAATGAGTGTCTAAGGCCACGAACATGATAATCCATCATGCACCATGGATGCTAAGGAAATTGAGTAACAGGCGTTACCTGTCAGGTTGAGTGTGGAGGGGGAAAGGGCTACCGGGTCCTGTAAGGAGTTGAGAGGAGCGCCGTCCTGCAGCCAGATGACCCTGACCGGCTCTGGAGGTCCGTGGGCCACACAACTCAGCTTTAGGGACACATTGGCCACGACAGACGTGTGCTGGGGCTCCACAGAGAAATGAGGAAGGCCTGGGAGAGAATACCCTGGATCAGACTCTGGAGTCTTTAAACAAAGCAAATACAATAAGCAGCAGCATTCGGGTCCAGCACTCACCCTCCAGCTGAATGCCCCCCTCCTCAGACAATATCTGTTGACTCTCCAATAGAACAGCACATCGGTATAAGCCCATGTCCGGAAGCTGCACCTTCCCAATACTGCGTACGGAAAAAATTGAAAGTGACGGACAGAGGCAGTAAGATTTGGATACAAAGACCCCGATTTTTCTTCTCCCAGATTTTTCCTTTCAATTATTCGGGGAACAAATACATTCAACTTCAGCTGCAGAGCCAAATTCTGCTTGGGTCGTCACATTTATTTCAGACTTAATTTCAAAGTGCTCCACAATGCCTGTAAGTTAGTTATGGTGTTGTTATCCAGCAACAGGACTGGTTAAGCCAGCTAAGAGGATGAGGTGGAGGAACAGGAAATGTAATCACAACGACGGACAAGTTTAGGCCAGGAGCGCCTGCCTCCTGGCAGATAACGTTTACCATTAAATCATGGATTGACTTGCCAAAAATGTGCTGCTTTACCTCAGAGTGCTCATGATTGTCCAACTGTTGCTGCCAGTGTGAAACTGGAATTGATTGGTGTCGGCGTACTGAAGTGGCATGCCATCCCTCAGCCACAGCACATCGGGCGGGTCCTCTTCCTCGCCCCCAGTTCCCTTCAAAGCGCACTGCATTCGGACAGGTTTGCCCAGTGAAGAGATGATGGTGGTGGGACTTCGCTCAAACTCCAAATCTTTGATTAAGGGAGAGAATGACCATTGGTTAAAAAAAAACACCCTTACATACAGCCCTAATTATTAACATGTTGATGTTTTTCACATGTGTTCCGGTTGTCCTTTCAAAAGATTCTGCCAGGGCGGACGTTGTGCTTCATTCATACTGGCTTTAAAAAGGTTAGAAAACAACAAAATGCATCATCCCTCATCCCAAAAAGAATACATTATTTCCTGAACAAGGACCGAAATTAATTTGTAAAATAAATCTCTAGGTTGTTTAAAACGAAACCGAATAGATGACCTCAGTGGAAGCCATGAATAAGAGTAAATACTAATGTCTTGCAATTTTTTGAGATTCTTCTCATATATCGTTTATTATAACGGGAGAGGTGGCCTAGTGGTGAGGGAGACAGGCATCGGAACAGGGGGTTGCCGGTTTGAGGCCCAGTCCAGACGGTCTCCCTCTGGAAGGATGCACGAACCCCCGCCACTTAGAAAAGAGACGCCACTTCTAATGCCCTTGTGCAAGGCACTAACCCCTTCTACTCCCCGGACGCTCTCAGCTGTCCACTGCCCTGTGGCCTTGCTTGTGCCACAGATGGGTTAAATGCAGAAGACAAATTTCCCCTGACTTGTGTGTGTGTGCATGTGTATGTTAAATAGATTGCTTTGGTTTTTTGATGATACAATTCATTATCTAGTCAAATGTCATAAAATAGAGCAAATATACACCACTATTTGCTGTAGCACAATTTCTACAAAACATTATACAACATCTGAGAAATATTTGGCTGAATTATTAGCTTGAAACGTAATCAATAACCTGTATTGTTGTTGACATGTCCATAAATCCAATGATCTTTTCACTACAATAGAGCGTCCCACCCAGAATTCATCCTACACCACATTCAGGTGTTCAGTGTGTCTGTTTATCTTGTGTCCCTCACTCAGAGAAGGGCTTGACCTGAGGAGCACAGAGACTGATAGTGGCACAAAGGGTCCTTGTTAGAGGACGGCCGCTCCACCAGGGTCTGGAAACAGAGAGCGCAACACAAACAAATATTCAGGGCTTCTCTAAAAAAAAAAGCAACGATAGGCCTGCAAGTTGTCTGCCAAGATGTGACACACATCTGTTCAACATCCAGAGAGCGACAGAAGAAGGATCATCAAAAATACGATGTCTATATACTTATTCAAATTCTGTCACCCCGTGGGTCTTTGTTATAACATAAAAGCTGGCAAGGGCACATTCATGGACACAGATTCTTTCTCTCGTCTTAGGCATGGGATAAAAATGCTAAGCATCTGTGGGGCCGGCCGAGGCAAAGCACGAGTACCCGTTAACGTGATAAGATAAAAAATAAAATTTGGAAAAGTTGCAACTTGGCTCAAGATTTTGGACTTCAGGATAACCACAACTCACACTTGTTTAACCAAGAGATGGTGGAGAAGTACATATTTTCTCAAGCTTGTCAACCCACCATCCTTGTCTATTTCATGGCCAACCTTCAACCTTTGACCCCTTCACTGTGACCCCAGGACCTGACTTTGGCTTGTGCAGTCATATTGGCAACACACACATACACAACACAAGCATATAGAATGCTTGTTCGGGGGAGAGTGCGATAAATGAAAGGGCCTGCTGGGTCTCTGCTTCACAGCCCCTCTGTTTCGGTGGGCTTTTTGGCATTACAAGTCATTCCTCTCTTTATTTTCATGCTTGGCTGAGCCTTTTCAAGAATCTGCGTGGCCCTGGCTGGTTTTCTTTTTTGTTTGTGCCACAAAAACAGGCCTACTTTGTTTCTCTGTCTCTGCACCTCATTCATGTCATAATACGCTCGTAAACCTTTTATGAGGATGCAGAGGTAGACGTAGAGAGCAGGTCATGGTCAAACTGTATCTATATGTGTGTGTGTGAATCATTTGCACTTCTCACCTCCCTTTTGTCCCCTGAATTCCGTCGAGTTGCCAGATTGTTTTTCTTTATCTGTCTCTGCCCACCCTGTCCCTGCTCCTACTTTCTCTGGTGGCAAATTTGTGAAATGTCAGCAGTCCTGCCCATACCAAAAATACCCAACATAGGCCAGAGCATTTATTCTCCTTTCTCTCTCTGGCTTTTTAACGCAACATAATTCAGCCCCTCTATTCACTGCCGCGCCTTTGCCCTTTTTCTCGTATAGCCTCCTTTTCATGCCATTCTTTGGATTCATCGCAACACATTTTGCCACCTCCCCTCCCAGACTCTTTTGCCTCAACTCTTGCCCCCTCGCCCCATCCATCATTCCACTGCTTGAGTCACAGTCAAAGCAGCTCTGACTAACAAGCCAAAGCATTCGGGCCCCCCTGAACCCCCTCCTCGCATCGTCTCGCTCCCGGGCCTCCAGCCATATACCTAAACACTGAGACATCAGGAAAAAATCTCCAGCGAAACCATCGAGACCCGAGCTTATAAATCACAGTAGGGTCTCATAATCCTTGTCCCTCCTGCATGGTCATACTTTTACTGAGGGCAGATGTACAGCTCCCAGAGACACAGTGAGACTATAATGGTCAAAACACATGGGCTGACAGGTGGAGGTCCCTGTAGGGACTCCCATGTTTTCATCCACTAGCTGCAGGCCAGCATGGTTTCCGCACATGGCCCCAGATGTGAAATGAACTGGCAATTAGAGTTTTCTGTAAGGCAAGAGTTCCCTTTTTTAAATAATCTGGCTGTGAAGTCAGTTTCACAATCTTCCATCACCCCCAAAACAGTAACAAACCTTTTGCCCTCTCCTTGCCTGAGTAACATCTTTCTGGATTCCACAATATTCCCTATTGGATGAGCTTTGTGGCTGCACCTGATCTCAAAACATGATCCTTGCTAACTTTATAGCTTTAGATGTCAGTGAAGTAAAACAGTTCTCCTCATTTACCCACGGTCCCTTGACACCAGCAACCCCAAACCTGTTGGAACCAGTACAACTAATCCTTAACTTGTTTTCTTCTGTGATCACCTTGTTTTACAAGCCATTTTGTGTAATGAGGGTTCATGTTGGCCAGATGAAGAACACTCCGTTGAAGCTGTGGTTGCTCTCTCTCTCTCTCTCTCTCCACAGCAGAGCAAATTGATTGAACACGTTGGAAAGCTGCTTGAGCTAATTGCTCATCGCGGTGGTTGCACTAAAAGTTGCAAAAATATTGAGATCGGAGAAATCTCGGCGGTTCACCGCCAGCTTACCTGTCAGGGAACCTGCGGCGACAGGATTCCCACAGCAGAAAACCACGGTGAGGACGAACAGGGACCACTTGGTCCCAGTCCTAGGGCTCCTTGACGCGGAGTCGCCAGTGAAAAGCAGCTTCATGAGCCGAGCGGTCATCTTGGAAAAGTCGCCGGACTCCATCACCGCATCTCAGCTGCTCCGAGATCCTGAAGTTGTGCGCTCTTTCCGGACGATTAGACAATCAAATATCCACCAGAGTTACCCGAATCCGATCGTTTCACTTCCTCCTTTTTGTTCCAACAGACAGAAGGAGTGTGTCTCGCTGTGTCCCTCCGTGTGTTGTTGTTTTGGTTGATCCAAGGTACGGAGTGGTGCCCGCAAGACTTTTAGTATAGCAAAGAAAAAGAAAAGCGCACGGGGGGAAAAAAAAAGACGCTCCTAACTTTTTGGCCGCGGATAAAGTTGTCCACTTCTGAACTGAGGGGTTATTTGTAAACCAGTGTTTCCTGCAAACCTGTCGTCCCAGGTTTCTCTTCTGCTCAGCTCACCGGTTCCCCCCTGGCCCTTTCTTTTCCCTCACTCCCCCTTCAAACAGGATTCAAATTCCTCAACTCAAGTCCTTTCCACTCATCCCTCCTCCTCCTCCTCCTCCCCTCCTCCCCTCCTTGGTCTCCCTCCTACTCTTGGAGGATGTGAGAAACCCCGCGGCATGTTGATTGTCTTCGCACAATCCCCCCATTCGATTTTATAATTACGCAAGGATTCGCAGGAGTTGTAAATAGCCCGTTTCCCGCTTGAAACAATGTAGCCTACATGTCTGAGGCAAACCCGTGCGGGGTGTTAATGCGTTTTTCTACTCATCGATAAGAGAGAAACACTGATTTATAAACCTTTCACTTAAGAAAGGGGCAGTAACTTGCGTTGTTTTCCCTGATTATTACATTGACTCTAATTTGCAGTTGATTTAACGTCCACTCACGTCCATCTACCTCTCTTGCTATCCATAAATGTTTGGCATGGTTTCTGTATTATTATTATTATTATTATTATTATTATTATTATTGTTATTGTTATTGTTATTGTTATTATTATTATTATTATTATTATTATTATTATTATTATTATTATTATTATTATTATTATTATTATTATTATTGTTGTTTTGTCAACACCATGTAAAAATATACAACAATGTTATTGTTCCCTCACCTCTTGAAAGGACTTGCTGATTAACCCTAAACTTTTGTCTCTTAATCAATTTGATCACTGGCCTGAAAACTAATTATGTCAAGTCACATCTCCACATGGATTTCCCTGATTTGTTGCTAAATGTTTCAGCCTGTATTTAACTGTGTGGCATGTCTATGTCTGACTTGGTGACAGCCAGCCGGGAGAATAACAGGCTGTTAATAGAGTGTGGGGTAAAGGGATTAGACCTAACACGTGTTAAGAGGAGTAAGACTATTCTTTTTGCATCCAAATAACCAGCGTTATATCACCAGAATGTCTGGGAATTTGTTTGAACACACAGCTGCAGACGATGGAGGCATCCTCGGCTGAAGTCAAAATAAAATGCTGCTGTCCCTGATTCCCATCAGATGTGTGCATCTTTAGAGTGGTGTTTGTTGTGTTATTGCACACTGTGATGTCTGAGGTGATGTGTGTGTTTGGGGGGGGGGGCCCTGCACAGTTCACGTACCATTCATGAATACTCGATTTTTTCTGCTTAGAAACTTTTTGTTTATTACCCCATTTCAATGATGGGAGGTGCATGGGACTCCGGTTCTAAGCTCCCACTGGCCCTTTAAGAGCAGCTCTGTGGAAAGTGTTGTGTTCCCAGGGTCTTTAATGGAGACAGAGAGGGAGCGAGAAAGACCCCATTGTATATGCTTCCTTTTCAATAGGAGCTTGAGCAATGGTGCTCCCAATGCTCCCAGATAGTAGCAGAGAGAGAGAAAGGGGCAGGGAGGGAGGGAAGAGAGTCACCCAGGGGGTCCTGTACAAGAAAGAGGGGTGTTCTTCTCAAAAACACACAATTTGGAATTTGGATGGACCTGGAGGGAGTGAGTGTTTGGGTTTTTAAGGGGGATGGGGATCAGCGCCACGACCCCCTGTTTAGGTTCAAGCCACGTCAAAATCCTGCAAGTCGGATTTACTAAACAACACAAAATGAAAGATTGGGGAAAGTGGCAATTTCGATCCAAAAGAGTCGAAAGCACAAGCTTCAAGCTATAAAGCTATTGGTACCAGGAAAACAAGTTGGGACGCTATGTTGTCTCACAAAGGCAGAGAGCTGCATGCAACATCAGTGATGGACTCCACTCTCTGTGAAACAAAACAACCTGTTAGTTCCAAAGGACAGGGCCTGTTGGCTGTGAGACATAGGAAACACAATCCTGCTGCTCTGCCAGCTACAGGGCCACCCGGGGGTGCTGATGATGAACAAGCATTTTCTCCCTCTCCTTCATCATGTCTCTACAGCCTGCATGCAGCCAAAGACTGACACTGACTCATTGATACTAATGAGATGCTCTAAAGTGTGCCGAGGCTCTGCTGCACTCTGCTGGTTAAAATGCAAAGCGTTCACTCTTCACATGGGACCAAATGATCCTGGAGATAAAAAAAATATATAAAATAATATACTGTTAATGCAGAATGAAATGTAAGGTTATAGCATGTACAAATGGCTGGCACGGCATGGCACCATTACAACAATATACTATATATTTTTACTACTAAAATTATTAGCATGTTGTATAAATATGTGCTGTTGTTGAGACTAAAAAGGTAAACAATTATTAATTTATTGGTAATTTCACTGTATATTTTGTACCAATGCATTGAGAGTTGTCCTTCTGACTGAGACGCAATAACCCAGTTTGAAAATTAATCTGAGTAAACGTGCACAATGGAAAACATGTCCCCGAAGAGCCCATCCCTAACTTTAGTGTGACACTCCTAAATTTTGAGCATCTGTTTTCTTTTATACATCTACACCAAAATGCACTTGATAGCAAATGTCTGCCAGATGGAAAAGTAACAGTCACTGTCAGGATGATGATGTGGTTGTTTCACCATCACTTGGCTTGAAATAAACAGCTGTTTATTGTTTGTAATAAACTATAAAACAGAATTTTATCACTCAAATGTAAGTTGGGCATACACTGACTTAGGCCTTCAAACAATATTTTTGGCATGTTGGTGATTTTCTGCCCATTTCATACAATTTCAAATGTTTTTTATATGACACATTTGTGTTTCTTTTACAGACTTTCATATCAAATTTAGGTTACATTTCTTACTTTCCATAAAACCCAACTTTATTCTTATTTTACATAAAACCTAACTCTATTCTTTGGTCAACTAAATGTATTCTATATTTTGTTGCCTTTTGTCTGTCTCTTCTATTTCAGGCTGTCACTGTATGCTTTATGGAACCTGTTTTGATAGTGGTATGGCAGTGTCTCTCTGATCCCTCCTGTTATGTAACGTTTTTCCAACTGTGAGAATAGAGCACAGGCTGAGACAATGACCTGTGTTTAATCCAGTTTGGCTATATGACATTAAAAAAGGCTAATATCTTGGAAGTGGATGCGTGGGGTATCCAGGGTCTGGGCAGATTACAATGTTGGTTTCAGTCTGGCCACAATGCCAAAACAACAGGCTTCCAGCTTTGAAGAATGCTGTAATCAGAATAAGCGGGGGGTGATCCAAACACTGACTCAGAGACCATCCAAGGTCATAGATATACACTGAGAAACAGGTTTGATGAAAGGTTTAATGAGAAGCTATTATGAACTGCCCATATGTTGCATACAGGACTGCAAGCGGAGGCTTAAATTTGAGCGCATGTTCTTGAGAGTGGAGCAATTCCAACATGACATCTGGCTTTGGCCGTGATGAAAATCATAGGATTTTTCGATTGGGATTTATCTGTCGCTGTTATGATTATTTGGGCCTCATATGCTCATATGTTTCTGTGCACATCAGCAGGGATGACTCCAATTCCACTCACAATGGCCCAGCTTTAAGGACGGAAGGCCTAAATAGTGAGGGATTACTCTCTCTCTCTCTCTCTGTCTCTCCCCCCCACCTCTCTTATCCTATTTTTCATCATCAGAAGCTCTGCCTCTCATCTCAGTCCCTGGTGCTATGATGACCACAGGCATGAGCATGACAGGCATTCATCGAGGCTTCCTTAGGAAATACGGTAGGCCAGCTTTGAATCATTCATTAACATGCGACTCTCCACCCTCTGCAGAAATGTCTGAAGGTTTTCTTTTTATTTGTTTGAATTAGTAAGAGGAAAAAAGGATGTTGCATTAAATGTAGGTAATACACTGTATTTTGAGGACAGCAGAGCCCCTAGGTTAATAAACACAGGGGATTACTCAGATCAGCACTCTAGCTTTAAGAAAAGCAACATCATGTTAATTTCATTTTAGCACAATTCTAACATGTTCACACTAAAGCCAAAGTCGGCCAATGTTTAATACCTTTGTACTTTTTCATGTCTGTTTTATATCTCTATCAATCTAATTTGATAGCTGCGTCATGGTAACTTAAGGGACAGATGCAGAAGATACTGTTTACTGTCATTGTATGCACTACAGATTATTTTTCCCCTTCTTTCTCGCTCCCTCTTTCCCTCTCTCTATCTGTTCATCTTTAATCCTCTGTGAATTAGAGAAAGTCTTTCTCATCCACATGTGCTCTCTATCTATTGTCATTATTAAAATTGCTTGCTATCTGGGATGCATGCAGTCTATAGCAACACTATATGCCCGCTGTCCTGGAAACTCAAAGTTAAGAGACCCATATTTTGATCCCAGAGAGTAATAACTAACAGTGGTCAATCGATCCGTTTTCATTATGATTTTTTGACATTTAATACTGACTGTTTTAATTTTCACAATAAACTGAATAAAAACATATTGCAATAGGGAACAAACTAAATCACAGCCTAAAAACAAATTTAACCATTCATCACACATTATGTCAAAAGACGTGGGCATTTAAACTTTCCTGGTGATACTTTGTTTCTGGTCCCTGGTGTTCAGAATAATGAGAAACTACAGAGTTGAGTGAAATAAATAACAGAACAGAGAGGGTGACAAGAATCATGTTCAATGCAATGAAGAGCAGAACACAAATTAAAATAAAAAGAAATCATCCTGAACATAAATGAGTAACAGTGTCAGAATGACATGTTTAGCTGCAAAACAGTCTGGGCTGTCTGGTTTCTTGTTTGGCTGCAGGCGGCTTCATGTTCAAACAGTGGAAGGAGAAATACCTTGTTCTGACCATGGAGGGAAGCCTCATGGTGTGCCGAGATGCAGAATCCCCTCCACATCAGGTGGTGGCACTGCAGACCAGCTGTGAGTCCATTGTTGAGGGGAGGGAGATCCTCGACCTTCCCAAGTTGCCCCCAGGAGGCCGGAGGGACTGTTGCTTCGCCCTCATACTGCCACAGAACAAGTTTCTGCTGTTACTTACAGACAATCCAGATGATTGCAAGTGGGTTTCTCTTTCACTCACACACGCACTCTAAAACAAACACAATCTTCCACCTCCAGATATAACTGTATTTTCCATTATGTTTAAATTATCTGCATTTATATAATTTATATACATTTTTATATTTCATACTTGGTTGTCCATTTATATACAACATTATTTTATTTATGCACTATATATATGTATACAAAATACACACACACACACACACACACATACATATTTGTTTTCTATTCTATTTTGTGATTTTCTCAAATATATATTCATTGCAATTCTTAAATCTTGAATCTTGGAACACACACACAAACTGTGCATATCCCTGACCTTGCACTAACATTATTCTCAACGTAAACCTTGGCCTTAACTTGAAGCATTCGGTCTTCTCACCTCAAACACACACAAGTATATTAAGTCACCAATTAACCTGGATGTCAGTGGCAGTGTAAACAGATTTTGGTCACGCGCACACACAAACACAAAAAAAATCCATTGACCTATCAGACTGGGGGCTGATAACTGTGCTTTTTTGCATTGTCATCATGACTGACACGTTTCTGTGCCTTGTCATGTTTATCTTTTATAGCTTTTGGCTGACGCTGATCAAAAAAGTGAGAGAGGTGAGTCAGTCAGACGTTTTGTCCTCTGCCTATTATTTTTTTTAGTAGCGTCATTCAGCTTTTGATAATATCTTTGCACGTGTCTCATTGTCTAGGGTGTCATGTCACCACTGAGCCTTCGGAGACAGCACAGCATCACCCCCTGCATCACAGACAGAGACCCTCTGCATGACTCATGCAGTGACCCCGGGTCACCCAGGGTCTGTGAGGGCCCTGAGGTCACCGAACGGGGAGGCTCTGTCAGAGAGAGAGGCCGAGACCAAGGTGATCATCTGCACTTACATGATGGAGGAAGCTGCTCACAAGTTAAACCCTTAATATGGCAGAAATAGAGGCACACGTGCTTAAATGACACATGCAGTGGGTTGCATTTAGACAAGAGGTGACACAAATCAAGTAACTAATACATATGAGGCATAAAGCAACATAGAGGTGTATGTAAGTAATTTATAGAAACGTGTTTGCAGCTTTTCATTTACTAGATACGATGCGTACTGATTTTTGGAGTAAGGAAATAAAAATACATCAAAATACATTCTGGCTAACTTGTCTTTAGTTTGCACATACAGCCAATAACATGGTCACCATTTGATCCCTCACCTTTTCATGTGTGGAGTTGTAATTTGGCAGACTGTTCTGATTAATATGAGAGAGGAACATTTTCTCCACAAACCCCGCTATTTTTAATCTCAGACGTAATAGGAAATACCAGATTCACTAATACAAAATGCAGATGGCTGATACCGGGGACAATCCAGTCAAATATAAAATGTTTGCTGGTTCTGGATTCCTAAAACACCAGAGAATCCCTGAAAACATTTTGGGTCAAGTATAGTCTCTGCTTAAGACAGGGAAAACGGACAGGATTTTGGATAAAGAGAAAAAATCATCTTTAAATATCCAAAATAAGAGAGCTAAAAGACCCAGCTCTTTCGTAATATGAAATAAATCGTTTTTATTCAATCTTGTAAATATTGTTTTAAATTGTGTGTCATCTTTTATACCTGTAGCCGCTGGATCACGGCGGCCTCTGCGTAGTGTTTCTGCGGCCCCCCCTCATCATGTGTCAGACTGTCTTCGCCATGGCAACAGCAGCGATGCTCGCGCAGTGAGGGCAGTGTGCCTGCTGATGGGAGGTGCAGCCGCCTCCTCCACTCTGGGCTACATCAACTCTTGCTCCCCTTCATCTCCGCTCACCGGCAGAGTGCCGGAGATGGCCCATGGCACAGGGGGCTTCTCCGAGGTCCCCGGAGGAGGCTCCTTCCATGCCTGCAGCCAAGACGTTGACTCCCCGCACTTCAACAGCTTCGACTTTGAAGGAGACTCCGACTTTGATGCATTTGACTGTGGAGGGTTTGCATTTTAGTGAGAAAGAGGGAGGAACTGTTTAAAGAAGAAGACCTTTTATTCTCCCTGTAATGGTTTTCCTTTATAATATAAGGGAATTGTTACTAATGCATCATATAAATGTATATTATATATATACTTTTCATTTATGAATGAAGGTGTTCTTACTGGTTGTATGCCCTTGGTCCTGAATCGTTTGTGATCGTGACTCCTGAGCACTATGTCTTTGTTGTATCACTCTTTCCATGCCACCGAGTGGCCTGAGTGTTAACTGTCTTTCTGTAATTCCACACAGACATTTATGTGGAACTTTGAGCCCTGTGGATTACGACAGTAGTGTTTTATTTTGTACCTGACTGAGCTTGACCTCTGTGAATATTGTCTAATAATCCACATTCTATCAATTTCAATGATTGATTTCCTTTTATATTACTGTGTTTCTATATGTTACAGTGGACCCAAAAGCACCATATCTGACAAAAGGATGAAGCACAAAAATAGATTTTACTGAAGGATTCACTGATACAAAAAAAAAACACAATCTCAATCATACTAAACTTACCTAACCAATTACCTGCAAAATACTCTACCTGACCCTACCTTACTACGAACAACAAAGAAGACGATGATGATGACAAAGCTCTGGATAGCTAGGTACAAACAGAAGATGAGATTGTACAAGAAAAGGGGAGACGAGGACTATATATACCTGACTGGGAGCAACCACCAGGTGACCACGGTTAGAAAGGGACAAAAAATCCCAACGGTGGCAAGACAGACATAGGCAAGAAGTGTTCACTAAAACTAGGAGGGAAGATATTATCACCAAGTAAAACAGGAAATAACGAAACATAACATGAACATAACAACATTTAACGAACTTGACAATGCACAACATTTTACCCTGTTTTCAGATATTTTCCATCTGCACATAAAAGTAGATTATGTGAAATGCAGTCTAAAGTTGAAGCTCAAAATAAATCCTGCTGTACTCATGACCGTGCCTCTTTCTCTTCATTTTGTGTGTGTTTTTGGCTAGCACAAACAACAGGCTAGGGGTTTGTGTTGGGATGTTGTATCATGGCCAAAAACATCTCTTGGTTGTATAGTTTCATCATCAATCAGCATCCAGCACTTCCTCAAGAAATCCTTGTTAAACAACACACCATCTTGCTCTTTCCTTGATGTTTAAAGACACCACTAAAAGTGGTTTAATCTAAAAGAAATTATTTTATCAAAGGAAGAAATAAATCAGGGCAGGTTGGCCCTTCCACTTTGCATCTTGAAGTATAGTTGGGTAAGACACCAAATGTATTCCAAATTGAAAGTTGCGCTAGCAAAATCAGCTTTTTTGAGCTGCGCACATGCATTCCAAGGTATGTTTTCTGCTGTTGTTGAAAAAGCTGCAGCAACATTAGAACGGCGCTCACTCTTAGAACCGAGTCAAAATAGCACTAAATATAACTTGACATGACAGCCATATAGGGCGGTGACAGAACAAACTGAAGAAACACAATAAAGTGATGATAAATGTAATAAATGAAGGGTTTCACAGTGAAGCATTCACCCTCAGTGACCCTCCCAAATATATGTTTTAGAGCAGATGGATGGATGATATCAAGTGCGATTCAAATGGATGAAGTCATTGGTTCACTGCTGAGAAGAGAGAGAGTGCAAGAAGCTTTGTTGGAGTTGCTCTGTTGCTTTATTTCTGTGCAGCAGCTGCCTTCTTTAATCCTTATCTAATTCAGATAGAAGTTTGAGCGGAACAAACACTGAGTATATTATATAACCTGAATCTCCAGTCACAGCTCCAATCACAGCTGTATTTCTTTCAATGAGTGTTTTCATCCTCTCGTTTAGCCATTACATTTTACCCACAGTCCTTACTGCAGCGTATCCAAAATGTTTTTTTCTGCCTGGTGATTGGTCAGTGCTTTGACTATGAAGAGTACTCAACATCCTATTTCATATTTAAAATTTTGGAAATAGCCCTCTTATATCATCATCAAAACACAGTGTTTCCCCTACCATTACCTTGGGGAGGCGCTGTGACCATCCAACGGAGCCTCATGCTCCCCTGAAATGTACGGTGTATTACAAAAAAAATCACTTTTCACATTGTACATGTGTTCTTTTATTAAATAAACAAAACACTTATGTTATTTATCTCATTTATGTGCGTCGCTGTGATGCTTTCAGTTCCCCGAAGGGCGGGGCTCCACTTAGAGTCATCAAAGTATTATGTTGCCACAAATATGTTTGCTTGGTTTTGTTAATTTTCTCATACAAGAAATTTTAGATATAAAAATGTATGCTATGCTTTGAAAGTTGTGTCCTATTGGAGAAATAGTATTCAGGTCATATATATATATATATATATATATATAAATGTAATTAGGTTATTTTTTAATTCACTTGACAGCCCCTAGTAAAAATTACCCATTGCACTTATATTTCCAAATTTCAGGTTGTTCCAATCACATGATGAACAATCTGAAATTTTCTAAAGATATTTCAGTAAATATGAACATTTTCAGAATGTGCTTACCCTTTTTACTATTCACCATATGGTACAATTTAGAGTTGTCATTATCTATAGGCTATTTTGCTATATTTTTTTCTGGTTCGGCGCATTAAGATCAAATTGGGCGATATGTGGCCCATGACTAAAATTTATTTGACACCCCTGAGCCAGAGTTATGAAACTGCACCCCTGACAAGCAGCCCAAGTCTGCTGGTAAAAGGATGACAAGCTTTGACCAACCCTGGCAGTCAGAGAAGAAATACTTCTCCGGGCTCTACAAGACAGATGTGGGTAAGTAAATCGATAAGTGCACCGATAAATAAGTAAATAAAATGCAGTACACAGAGAATCAATGGGGAACTATATCAGTTTCCTTTTTTGGTTTTAGGAATGTTCTGCCGGCTATGTAGACAACACAAATGAGGTATTGTTGTAAAATACTTTTTGTTGTTGTAATTATAATTTTTTTCCATTAATATAATAACACCTTAATATGACTCCTAGCTGTTTGTTCAGGTCCAAATGCCGGGTAAAGGGGTCCTGCATCGCCCCAAAATGTTTGTCAGCATCTAATAAAGCTGTGTCTGCAGTGTGCGTCCCTCTCAAAATCCAAGACCATCTAAACTGAACCCAAGCTCCCCAGAGTCTCCATCACCCGAAACATATAAAAAAAACAGCCATCAAAGAAAAAGGGCCCACGTGATCAATGAAATAAACGGTGACGCAGTATAAATTCACACGTGACCCAGTTTCCAAAGTAATCATCGCCCAACAATGAAAAAAGACCATACCGAGAATATAAACCACACACTTCCAGATAATTCCAATGAATACATTCTCATCCACGGCTCCTACAATGAATATGAATATAAACACACACAGCAAACACAAAAAGTAGTGCATACGCACTCAGGCAGCGTTGTGCAATCAGCTGACGTCTCTCTGGTCCACAGACCTCGACTTTTATTCCTCTGCAGAGGACTGTAGTTCAGTCCAAAGGAGAGTCATGGACACCTCCGCCACATTGGTTCTGGCCGCGGGGCTTTTCTTTTCGCTGTGGTGGTTGTGGAGGCGGTGGTGTGGTAGTAGTGGACAGTTGTGTTTACCTCCAGGACCCACCGGACTACCTGTCATAGGAAATGTCTTACAGCTGGACAAAAGAGCTCCGTTTAAAACACTGCTGAAGGTGAGAGTCGCGTTAGTTTGTTTTCAAATTTTGACTCGTGATTTTGTTTTCGCATCTACCTGGCTGCGTATGGAATGGGGCGCTTAAGAAAACACTGATCATGTGAACAACTGATTGAACAGCTGACTGTTGCAGCCCGTTTACTGCAGGCTCTCTGCAACAACTTCTACAATCTACAATAACACCCCGAACTGACCACGAATCGCCTTATTTGCGCCCCCACGCCAACAAACTACAACAGACAAATGACATGCACAACGCTTTAACAAGGCATGAAAAACTATAAACACATACTACGTTTAGACAGAGGCGTCGCAATGGGGCAGGCCAACCAGGCAACTGCTTAGGGCCCCGAGCTAGAAGGGGGTCCCCAAAGACGGCTGTTTACATTGGTCCACAGCAAGGACAACCTGAAAGCCCCTTAAATGACTTGCCATGAGGGTGCACTGCAATGAGACGTTCAGGAACCCCCCTATAGGGGGCCCCATGGTACTTGGCCTGTCAAAAGCTTTTTTTTTTTTTTTATACATATATTTTTTTTGCCTGGGGCCCCCAGAGTTACTTGCAACGTCCCTGCGTTTAGGGAATTAACACACTACCCCTGGCACACTTTATCGGAACCTTGACATCTGAATAGTTTACCTTTATTGCCATCCTTAATGCAAACACATCATCATATTAGATGTGCCCATGGTTGACTAACACTTCCTTACCGCGAAAGGGGGCGTGGTCATGTTTAACACTAGTGTTAAACTTTTTCAACAAAAGAGATAAAAACTGACACTATCAGGAAATGACTCAAATGGATCACAATCTAATGGATTGTTGTGCTCAACGCCCCCTCCAGCTCAGTGAACGCTATGGCCCTGTCATGACTTTCTACATGGGCCGCCAGCGCACAGTGGTTCTGGTGGGGTATGATGCTGTCAAGGAGGCACTGGTAGACCAAGCAGATGACTTCAGTGGCAGAGCACCTCTTCCTTTCCTGATCAAAGCCACCAGAGGATATGGTATTATGGAAAATGTGGGATATGTACCAGGTCAACATGTCTGAGTGACATTGTATTTGCTTTAGATCAGAGTCTTTGCTTCACCACTTTTATCTGCAGGCCAAACAAGGCTGTGCTCTGTTCCGTTGTCCAAAACCGAATGGATTTTGGAAGTTTCTTTCCCACAGGTTTCTTACCAACAACAATGTTGCATGTGCCCTTGGAATGGAGAGACCAGATCTATTGTTCAGGAGTTTCTTTCAGCTAACATTTCTACATTTTCCAAGGCTTGGTGATAAGTAATGGAGAGCGCTGGCGGCAGTTGCGACGTTTCAGCCTCACAACACTGAGAGACTTTGGAATGGGACGGAAGGGGATGGAAGAGTGGATTAAGGAGGAGAGCAAACACCTGGTGGCACGCATAAAGGCTTCCAAAGGTATGTACAGTATGTGGGAGAATGTGTTTTTCTCTACCATGAATAGACTTAAATGACATGAATAGAAAAAGCACTTACTCAATAAGAGTATCGTTACAACAATTCTTTCCAGTTTGCAACAACACATTCCTTTTAATAATTGATTATGTGTCCTAAAATTAAATTATTAAATAGGGTCTCAAATCATACTTTGGTCATAAATGTTCTTCCCAAGCACTTGCATGATTTGAATTAAATTTGATCTTAAATAATTGTTTGGTTAAGCCATGGGTCATTAACCATATAGAATGAGCATTTTCTCAATAGAGCATCTTCTATTCCAGGTGAATCATTTGAACCAACGCACTTCCTGAGCTGCACCGTGTCCAATGTGATCTGCTGCTTGGTGTTTGGTCAGCGATTCAGCTACGACGATCACCTCTTCCTTGACCTCCTGCAGACAATCTCTGATGTGCTGACATTTCTCAGCAGCCCCTGGGGCCAGGTAAGATAAGGAGGTGTAGAGGATGTGAAGCAACATTGAGTAGCTGGGTGAGTGTTTAGAGAGAATCATTACCCAGCTGCAGGCGCTTGTGTTTGAGAGTAAGATCCTTAAAAAACAAATGACTCCTTACCTCTGCATCTCTGTAGAGAGAACAGATCAAATGATCTCATAATGTCTATTACTGAGGAACGCATGATCCCTTAAGCACAAGCAAACACACATATTCAGACATTCCTCAGTGAATGTGAATTATTCACAACATAAGATTGTGTTTAATTAATGAATTCTTATTAAATATATAAATATATCAATATAATTGTTTACTTATTTTGTGCAATGTTCTGTATATGTTAAAGGACCACTGTATGGATTTAGTGGTATCTATTGGCGAAGTTGCACATTGCAGCTAACTGATTACACCTGGATCCTTAAAAGCACAAAGCATGGTGGCAGGTAATTCTAGCACAGCAAACACATAAGGAAATTAGTCTTTTCCACTTTCTATCACAGCTGAGTAACATCTTTCCTCGGCTGATGGAATGGCTGCCTGGTCAACAGCACACAATGTTTGCGAGAATTGAGAAGATTAGAGGGTTTATGATGAAAAAGATCCAGGAACATGAAGAGACGCTAGATCCCAGCTCACCCAGAGATTACATCGACTGCTTCCTCATTAGACTCCACCAGGTATGAACAAGATTAATCATTTTATACTATCATCATCTCTGGTAATAACAATTATTACCCCTTGTATATATAGGTGCACAGCTTAACAACCCAAGAGGTTTTAATAGCCCAAATTTTGCATAGACTTTAAAATGGCTCTCATTACTTTCAGGAGAAGTCCATTCCCACAACAGAGTTTCACTACGACAACTTGGTGTCAACTGTGTTGAATCTCTTCTTGGCAGGAACAGAGACAACCAGCTCAACTATCAGATTTGCACTCAGTGTATTCATCAAATACCCCAAAATACAGGGTGGGTCAAAACCAGTGCAAACCACTTGAAAGAAAAGCTCAAATCTCCTGTTATAAACAATGTCTTGAGTTTAAATAATCATCGTGATGCCACACTATGTGTACAACATTTCTCCCTTAGAACCAAGGAGGGGATACATGCACTTGACCAATCACAAGTCATGTTGTCTCATGATGTTATTGTAGTGTCAAATAAGGAAACATTACACTTTTCATAACTTTCAGTGTGATTAAAACTAATGAACTTTTGGGGAGCTGTCATTGTATCCATCTGTATATACAGCCTTTGGTGCACATATATAGTATTTACCATACTCAATTTTGTTATGTTATACTGAGGAGCACTTACTGTATAATCTATGTCAGATTGTTCTTTACTCTTGAAATGGAAATCCAGCATGTGTAAATATAAAAGCAACAATTTATCAGAATTGAGAAGCTTGCTGGACATTATTAGAACATGAATGACTCAAATCATTAGTTTCTATTAATTCATGCGTTGATGTACTTGAGTATGTGTTTGTGCATAATTTAAAAACGTTTGTTTCTCTCATTCTCAAGAGAGTATGCAGCAGGAGATCGACACTGTGATTGGACACGAGCGTTGTCCTTACATGGAGGACAAAAAGTCCCTTCCTTTTACAGATGCAGTCCTCCATGAAGTTCAGCGTTTTATGGATATTGTCCCCATGGGTCTCCCCCACTACACCCTCAAAGATATCTCTTTCAGGGGTTACACAATTCCCAAGGTATTCTGCCTGTCTCCCATACATTTTTGTTACAGCACATTTTTTCAGACAATAAATATTTGTACTTGTAATACTTGTGTCACCAGGCTACAGTGATTTTCCCCTTGTTGCACTCTGTGCTCAAGGAGGAAAAACAGTGGGCAACTCCGTGGTCCTTCAATCCCCAGCACTTCCTGGATCAAAATGGCAACTTTAAGAAAAATCCAGCATTCTTGCCATTTTCTGCAGGTAAATTATCCAAAAATATCCTTTGATCGTGTTTTCTCAAAAATATGGCTGATCAAATGTTTCAACTTGATGAACAATTTACTGGGCTATGGTATGTTTAGGAGATGTATTCTATGTTGAGGTTGAATTCAAGTTCTATATATTTGTATTGGCTTTCTTTTAATTTATTTTGTTATTTATAACTATGCTTAGGGTAATCTGTAAAATAGCAAGCAAAATGTATATTTCTTTGTCATAATACATTGTGGTTAAAACAAATATTGATCAATTATTTTGGTATCAGAATTTGTTTTCCCCTTAAATATGGATATTAGCATTAGCCCCAAAATGAATTCCATATCAGTCAGGCAATTTAATGGATTTCTTTTTTATTTCTAACAAGTTTGTTGTTATCTCACAGGAAAGAGAGTCTGTGTTGGTGAGTCCCTTGCTCGCATGGAGATTTTCCTCTTCCTGGTGTCACTCCTGCAGAGCTTCACCTTTTCTTGCCCGGGAGGACCTGACAGTGTAGAACTCAGCCCTGAGTTCAGCAGCTTTGCCAATGTGCCTCGCAGGTACAACATCATTGCCACACCCCGACAATAAAGATTTTTCAAAGTGTGCATTTACAACCTTTCATGGAACCTTTCAACTTTTAAAAAGTGGATATTTGATAACAAGGGACCAAAGTTTAAGGACTGCGAAGAACAAGAACAGTGACTATTTACCCATTGTATCAAAGTATCTCCTCTGACCAGGTTTGAGGTTATACATACATATAGTTTCCTGAATATTTTCTTATTGTTGAGTTTAGTTAAGCCGCAGAATACACAGTACACATTCAGTTATAATAGAGAAAAAAAATATATCATCAAATCTTTTTGTTTTCATATCTTAAACTTGAATTAGTTTTGGTTTAAGGTGTTTTGGGTCATTCTTGTTTCTGTATGTTTTATTGTTTCCTCACTTGACTGTATATTTTCTTTGGGGTACCTATTTTTCAATGCATGAATCATATAAACGTTTCACACTGAGGCATGAAAAGGATTGATGTCAGTAATTTGATAAGTTCAAGGTCAGGTCATCCATCAAGTAGTGTGTCAGGTTGTCAGTGAGTGGTGGATATTCCAGTGTTTCACTGTCCTGTGTCTGAGCAACAGAGTGACTGTCTATGTCAGACTTTGGGGATCATTGTCAAAGACTAAGGTTGCAATATATTAAGAACCCATTCTATTACTGTAGTGTATCAGCTGTCTTGGCAGGTTTTTATTAAACCTTAACAAGGCTTAGCCAGGAAGTTGCATGTCAAGTTATGATAATATATACAGTATTACTATGTTATATTACTACTTTGAGTTAAGAAGTGCAACCGTTACATGTTTAATGCAACCTAAGCTTAATGCATTTGTTCATCTTATATGTTTATGACAAAATATATCATAAAATAAATTCAATTGAAATTATGCCCTGCAACAGCCCTAACTATTGCTTGTTATGTAAAGAATATTTACTGCTCATGCAATATGTTTATCCAATTGGACTGAATTTCAAAATTGTAAAAATCAAAGTCTCAATGTTCTCAGATCAGCAAACACAGGTGTTGACCTGTTTGCTGCTTTATTAAATGTTGGGCAGGTGATATTTATGCTTCACCTGTTTCTTGACATCTGGGGCTGGGGAGATATTGCTGTTTGGTAACTGAGGCAGGTACTGTGCCTAGAAAGAGCAAGAGATAGAGGGAGATCCCATGAGTAAACCATACAAACATTTGTTGTGCTTATCAAACATTGTTTTGCCTCTACTCGACGATGAAGCTGCAGGCATTATGATGATCTTGGAAAAGCCTTAAATGTCTATTCAGATTAGGGCCAAATCTGGCACAAAACTGCAGTTGGATTCAAGGATAAAATTATTAGAATCTGCTGATCATGTTTAATATTCAGATGTTTAGAATGGGTGGCTAGTGTTTACAATATGGGAAGTCAAAGAAATATATAAAAAATACAGCTTCGGAGTGGAGTATTACTTGATGACATACTCAATGACATGCAGCTGCAGCAGTGTGTACAGTGGTTTGTTAGTGGTTAGGGGAACGATTTCTCCCAGTATGAAGCCATTTTGTTCCATACATACCCCAGCCTGTCTGCGTCGCAAGCATTTGTCATGGCGCCTTCCTGGGCGCTCTCCCTCGCGGCCCCAGTTGGTTCCTCCTTCTAGGAAATAAGGCAGCTCCAGCAGGTCCTCACACTTCAGCCGGAGAGAGGGGTCCATCACCAGGCATGACTGCTTACACAAACATGTACAGTTGGCATGGGGAATTAATATTTCAAAATACTTGGCATATCCTTGATAAATTACTGAATGTTTTTAAATTGACTAGATGCAGAGAATTCAGCCATCATTTTGTTTACATTCATAACATCCAGTTTTAAAGAGCCGAGTAAAAAATGAAGAATTAGCCCAAACATTTTTTTTTTAAACAAAGGAATTTTTCAAAAAGCAGACCTTAAATTTTTATTTTTTAGATAGTTGTGAGCCAGAAAATGGTAATACTGGCATCGTATAAAAAGTATTGTCATTTCTTGTTACTCACTGGCCCATACATATCTGATAATATAATGCAGGCATATCATTCACATACTATTAAACATAAATATAACATACCTTCATAACCTGGAGGGCATGAGGGGACACTGCATGGAAGCGCTTTTCCAATGGCTCCTAAGAGCAACAGTAAATGTGAAATCATTCACTATACATTCACCCCACCTCGTCACATTTCCTTTACAAATGCATTCCCAGTGGTGTCAGTGGGTTCCTACCGTTGTGTCCGGTTCGGGAATACTGACTCCACTGAAGAAGACGTTGGAGCGGAAGACTTGCTGGTGACGAGGGATCAGGTCACCTGAAGGTCATGAATGGAAATAAAATCATTCTTCATCCAGTGCCAAGGTTTGAATTTGAGTGTATGTCATTTATAAATGGTTTGGAAACTAGGATCTAAACCATGTTTTCTAGATCCTTTCAAGACAAGTGCATTGCAAAAGAGGTCAAGTCATTTATGGATTTGGCCCAGTTCAAATAAACTCAGCTGCATTTTCCTGTTTGGATGTCATTAGCTTAGGTCTGAAAACTTTCAGGTGTCCAAATAATGGCACCATGGCAGCCTGAAAAGCTAGCTGGGGATATTTGTCATCTAAAGCAAAAGAACCGACAAGATTGTGTTATAGAAAGTACATAATTTTGGCAAAAATGTAAAACTGAACTACTTGTAAATGAATCTGCTGTCAAGAAAGTCATATGACTTCTGCATAACTGATCTACATAATTGTGCAGGGTGAGCTTGTGCAATTAGAAATTGGTTTATTTTAAAGTACTCTCTAATGTGGGTCCTTGTCAGTATACCTAGAGTTTTTCGAATCAGGTAGAGCTGGTCAACATCAGATTTCCCGGGCCAGAGTGGATTTCCATGGAGCAGCTCAGCAAAGACACAACCCAGCGCCCACACGTCCACAGGAGGCCCGTACTGAGTGTCCCCAACGAGCAGTTCAGGGGCCCGATACCAGCGGGTCGCTACGTAATCTGTGTAGTCATCCTCTGGTCCGGCTGAGTATACAACACACAGATGGAGATGACGTGTGTGGCCCGCATAAACTAAGATACTGAATAATTAACACTAAATAACACATACATTGTCGAGGAGAGGATTACAAGGCATGCTGAGTGACTACACACCAATGTATGGTAACACAACACCGAAACCTTAGGTAGGAAGGGTAAACAGAGACACATTACACAGAGGCACGCTAACTGGCTCAATGGACCTATGAAATGCATTCATTGAAACACTGACGTGAGGAGACCATCGGCGAGAGATGATACAAGTTCCATGTTGAATTATTCATTAGCGGCGCCTTAACACTAAATGCACATAAGTGCCCTGGCTTTTTGGATGACATACTCAGGATGCGTGCGAAGCCGAAGTCGCAGAGCTTGATCACCCCAGTTTTGGTCAGAAGGATGTTCTCTGGCTTCACATCACGGTGGATGCACTGAAACATTAATGCACACGATAAGGGATTTAAGCAACATGATATACAATCTCAATCTGACTGGCTAAATGGCTTATATTAAAGATGAAAGAATATGAGGTGTGGTGGAGGAACCATAAGAAGTGATCAAGACTATACACATTTTAATATTGAAACATGTCGGCTGTTGATAGACAGGGAACTCTCAGAAATGTTCCATACCAATACCAATTTGTGCCGTATTTGCAAATCTCTGTGAGTTGACACATGTGTCATGAGAATGTGTTGTTGCTGAGGTAATTTGTTCAATTTTAAATAAGAGCATTCTAAATCCCACTCAATCTTATATGATCTTATATTTTGTCCCTTATTCACAACAGAAACGGATCATTCCATGAACAGTATGGAGAGGAGGAAATTAAAACAGAGACAAGTAACATCAATGTAATGTAGACACAGCATGAAAGCAGTGTTTCCAAAATCCCAGGAAATAAAACCAAGAAACAGATCGAGAATATACTCACATTGTGTTTGTGGCAGAAGTTAACAGCTTGCAGAGTCTGCCACACTATGCTTTTCATTTGACCCTCAGGTACCCTGTCGAGATCAAAAGATGAAGGAAAACTGGTTGTTTTATGAGAAACAAATCACAAAAGTTTTCCACTTGTATCATTCAAGCAGAAAAGGTGACCCAAAAAAAAAAAAGACGCACTGCTTTACGCAGCCCTCGCGTTACCCGGGTAACCTTAGGCCTGTCTCTAAGAGCAACAGCGCCTTTGTTTCAGAGGCAGCTAGAATTTCTGCGGCACAGCCTTGCAGGAAAAAAGAAAATGGCCAGTC
The DNA here is from genome assembly GCA_016785305.1 of Colistium nudipinnis. Classification (NCBI taxonomy): domain Eukaryota; kingdom Metazoa; phylum Chordata; class Actinopteri; order Pleuronectiformes; family Rhombosoleidae; genus Colistium; species Colistium nudipinnis. The sequence goes on from JAFBJU010001075.1 coordinate 4,186,902, forward strand.
AACAACAACGTTTTGAAGCTTAGAATTGCAATGTGACTTCCATGACAAAGCCTTCACAAAAAACGTATCTTGTGACCAAAGCTTGCATGAGGATAGCTCAAAGTGAAAAAGCGAAGACATAACCATTCAAAAATGTGTCCTTCCTCCTACCTAACTCTGCTACCAACAGCACATGTCTTTGAAATCTATTGGCAACATCCGTCCATCTTTTTTATTATAGCCTGTTCGTCTCTGTTGCCCCCTTACACAGCACTCTTAACAAATAAATGTACACAACAAAATATATGAGAAAGATATATTTACAAGTGTAAACAAAAGTTATTTCATGAGCGATTCTAAGTTCCTTTGAATTGTTATTCTTGTGTAACTTTCTGGGAAGAGAATGAAGAAGTAAGTGGCTAAACTATTGTTTTAAATGTCTGTAGGTCTTGTATGCAAACATCTTATCCCATGTCCGTGTGTTGCACATATATACGGCTGCGTTGCCCCAACCTACCCACGAGTGTGTTTGTCCAGCTCATTGAGAACCGTTTGCTCACAGAACTCAAACACCAAGTGGAGACGCCTTTTCCTTCTGAAGACCTCCAGCAGGTTGACCAGATTCACATGTTTCAGCTGCTGCAGAACCAACAGCGAATGTGGAAACTTTGAGTCGTCACTTTACTTTGCACCACCGTAACACAGACAATTATTTGTAATGACAAATAACTTGGCAATAAAGAACATAAGTTTCTAATTCTGATAACAGCACAAATATTGGACAACGTGTTTATACCCACAAATGACTGTATGTCTAATCCAGCCTATAAAACCCTTTGGTTTTATTATATTTATTAATGGTAAATATAAGTAATACCCATGCATGACAGATTCTTCATAACCTGATGATAGGAGGTAACTTACTGGCTTAACAACAGTAACATAATGAGTGTATGTGTAGTTGTGTGCCTGCAAATGGTGTTAGTGGTGAAAAACTCGACACTACTGTGGGATCCTTATCTCTTCTCACCTTCAGCATACGTATTTCTCTCAGTGCTATCTTCTTGATGACCGGGTCATCTTCGGACTCCACAAACTTCTTGATTGCGACTATTTGGCCAGTGTCTCTTTGTTTGCACTTGAACACCACACCATAGGAACCTTCACCAATCTTGGCCAGCTTTTCATATTTCTCCATTTGGCAGTTGGTTGCTGTCTCCTGTCAAGAGGCAACAAGGTTTCTTCAAACTCACAACAACAAAAAAGCAATCACAATATTCTTTATAATTTTGTTTTGTAACATGATGGAATTCCAAAGATCTTAATGTGTGTGTGTGTGTGCGCGCAATTGTCTTTGCTAGGTTGTGTAGAACACATTTTAGTTCAAACCATGATTTTGTAAAAAATCTATGTAGGGTTTGGTAGAATAATGTTGCGTGTTTGTGTTACAACCAGCATGGTCACAACTAGAGGATGAGAGGCACACTCACCTCTCAACGGAGGGTCTTCATCGACAGGTCAGCGGCAAGCCTGCTTGCGGAGGATTTAAAAACGCTGCAGATACGTATCCATCAAATCAGAAAGGATTATTAGATTAGATAAGCATTGCGCTCACCGTCACTCCGCTCGCCTCATGCGTCCACTGCGTCGTGTGGTCACTGTTTTTCTTCTGCTCAGGTCACTGGCTTCTTCTTCTGTTGTTACCGTTCGGAAAACAACGTGGCGCCTCTACACTAATCTCTGAATCCTGACATCAATCTCCATCGACGGTACTACACGTCCCGATGGACTTATCTGTGGCCATCACATTGAGAAGGGCTGATGCTGTCCCTGTCTCTCCGTCAGTCGTCATCCGCCAACATTCGCAAATGCTGAAATTCGATGTCACGATGTTTACCTCGCTTCCATGGAAACGGTAACAATGGGCGCGAGCAGCGCAGCGCTCCCATTCGCAAAGCTTCGTGCGCTGTATCCCAGGTGTCTGTGGAGGTTCTCAGTCATCCAGGTCATGGTAATATCAAGTGCGATTCAAGTAGGCAACTGGACTGGTGGAACATTTCTTGAGTGATGCGGCCACACCGTGTATTTACCTGCTCTTCCATCAGGCAAAAGAAAAGTTAATCCAGTTAGCTTGATGATCATTTGTTTACATTACAAAAAGGTCGCAAACACATTTAACTTAAAGCTTGGTTTAGTAAACATTAACTGATGAAGCAATGATGCACACATGGCAGTGTTACAACTTAAAGTAACGGAGAGGAAAAGGTAAAGAATACTGAGTATACCAGCGGTGAACACTTCCTGAAAGTACGGTGTCGGCCAAGGGACAATTTGGACCGACAGCAAAACAGAGAATACTATAAAGTTGTGTTTGCGTTGTTTATTTATGATTTCGTCCTCTAATCACTGGTGGAAAGCACGTAAAATTACACAAGCACCGTGTAGTTTGAGTCATAGGCTACCGTGCACTGCACTAGAATGCTCTAGTAAATTGTAACTTAAAATACATGTAAAAAACAAACTTTTGCACGCGTTGCCGTGTAAACTTTTCTGACTGAGGAGTTGACAATGCGCCACTCTACTGCCACAGACATGAAATGTTACCGAGAGCGAGCTATGATGAGGTAGCATGAGTTATTACCTATGTGATCTCTCTGTTGACTGTCCAGTATTTTTCCTCTCTCATGGGATCCTACTCTGCAGCAGAGTCGCACACATAGAGGACCACTGAGGACTTGGCAGTGAGTGGTGGAAGATCACAGCATGTCGCACTCCTGTGCTCAGAGACAGACAGACACCTTCAGGTGCTGGCGTAAAGGCCTTGTGGCGAAGGGTATGAAATGCCCCATGGCAAAAAGGTAAGATGTGTTCGTTTTACAGTCAGTGAGGCACCAACGTTGTTGTGTTGAGAGGCCAGTGTTGAAACACCTGAAAACAGGCCAGAACATACTTCATCCAGCCCATACTCATCCCATATCATCTTATTTGAATGAAATCATTATATCATCGACAATATATATTTGCAAACTTAAAGTGCATGACTGAAATGTCCAGACACCGGACGCGTATCATCGCTAGGAGGAAAATGACAGTATAATTTGTTGACCACCAGGTGGCAGTGCACACCCATCAAAGTCCCTACAGACCCACATGAGACAAGTTATAGTAGTAGTTGTTGACGTTTGATAGCTACCCTCATTTTATGCCCTACGTTTGATTACTAATGGGCAATCTGTGCGAAAGTGCCACTGTGACTGTGGTATCAGAGTAGCCTACAGGGTTTTAGTCGGAGTTGTCTTGTTTTGTATTGGTATTTTAGGGGATTTTTGTGTTTCCTTATATGTCATCCTATTTTGAGTGTTTAATGAATAGCTCATTCTCCATAACTTTCCCAGTGAATGGAAGACAATAAACAGCCATGGGAAACACATTTGGTCAACACTTAAAAAAAAACTCCAGGACTACAATGGCAATTTACTATCTTAATTTCCCAGATGAATCATCCTTCAGACAGAAACCATCAGTGGCTTGTTTTAGTCTGGCCTTCCTTTTGAAAATACACAAGCCAACCTCTGAAAAGCACCCAGACTTTGGGCAGTGCATCACAGGGTCCTGCCCTGTTGGCTCTCAATCCCTTGCAATCTACCATTCTACTTTTAGACCAGCTTGTGCTTCTGTTCTCTGGCTTGGCAGGCGTTCACCTTCACAGCCACCAGGTAAATGTGGCAGTCAGCTGACGAGACACTGGATGCCATGCAGGGCTTGTTGACATTGTCAGTCATCGTAGCCTCGATCTCAGACAGGCCAGAAGAGTGTGAGAGAGCCGGTGGCTAAAGTCTGTGATTCAGCGCTTACGGCTCCTGGCTTCCTGATGTGGACGGACGACAGGCAGCAGAACTCTGTTAAACAGCAGATGTTTTACACTGTGGCCGTTACCCTCATTTCCTGGGCGGAGAGCTGCGCTCTATTAGACGAGTAACAGGAACCAGTAAAAAAAAAGAAAAAAAATAGTCAGAGGGAGAGTGAGAGAGTGCAGGAGAAAAGTAAGCTGAGCTCGGAGCCCCCCACAAATCACTTTGTCACCAGCAAGCTCTGACAAGCTCTAGAAAAGAGGCAGCGCACAAGGAGAAAGGCACAGAGAGGTGTGAATGGGGAGTTGTGCCAGAGGAGACTCAGGAGGGAAGGAGCTGTAGACGGCATTAACGAGGTGATACCAATGGATGGATAGAAGGGAAGAGAGGACTGCAATCTGATTCCCTAACCAGCGTGAGCTAAGAGGGGACTGTAACTCTTGCTACTGCTGTCATTGCTGCTGCTGTGTCTGGATGGTACGGTCATTTAAAGGGAAGGTTGGTGAAGATTGTCTGTGTTTTTTCAACCGAAGGATAGCTTCTCATTGGCATAGGGAGAGTTGTGCTCATTCTTCTGAAAGCATCACAGCTCGAGCTGGAGAGCGTACACCAAAAATATTTGTCGTATTTGAGAATGAAGATTCAGATAGAGAGACAGCTGCTCTCTCTGTGAAGCAGGCATGGGTCGGAGGCGTTGAAAGCAGCTTCTGGTGAACTGCAGCTGTACACAGATCACATGTTGTTACTGATAAAAAAGAGGTAGTAGTGGTAGAGTGGAGAGCTTGTCAAATCTTTCTTTTTTCATTTAGGGACATGTGAGCAATATAGAATAAGTTGAAAAAGTGCTACACTATACTTTGATTCCTGATCAACACTGGGCTGACACAAAGCCCCTGAGAGTTTGATCTGACCTGTAAAGGAAGCCAGAGGTTTTCTACCCAAGCTTCAACAACAAAGATATAGGGATGCCATTTTGACACTTTAAGCCTGGGACGAATCATTGGTATTTGCTCTTTCTCAGACGTATTTATGGAGGCATTACACGTCGCATCCATGGACAGAATATAGTTCTCAATAATCTTCGAAGAGACATCGCGGGTAAAAGAGGACAGGAAGCCGTGTCAGCTGAAAAGTCCTAGTTTCAAATGTAAGTTCTGACAACAATTCTTTGTTTTACTGATTGTTGTACAGTGCACTCCACATTCATTTGTCTCCCGGGGGCGTGTAAGTAAAAGACTGCCTAGGGACCTTTACAGAACCGAGCTGAAACGAGGCGTGAATTTAGAAATTAGAGAGGAGTCAATTTAATATTCAAACTTACTCTATAACATACTATACTTTAACTAAATATAGGGAGTAATTGAGTGCTGGTGGATTGTTTTGGACTGATGGGTGGTCCGGAGGTCTTCTGAGGCCTGGGGTTGCTGTCTGGATGCATATGCTTATATGGGCCCTGTTGGCGTTTGACAGCTCCACTCTGGAGTATCTTCAGCGTCTCGCACGTCACTGAGTTACCTGTGTGGCTGAGTCAGAGGCTCGCTCATCACTCGATGTCTGTCTGCCCACTGGGAATCTCTCCACCTGCCTCCTTGCAAACAATCCACAAGTGTTAGGTGGTTTTCCCTGCAGCGGCAACCAGCAGGGCCACTGGTATTCCTGTACTTTCAGGACTCTCTCCACACTGCCTTAACTGTTCTGCTGTGTGTAAACACCTTGCGTCAGTCACACCTCTCGGTGATTCACAATTCCCTAAGCATCGGAGGCGGGCAGTGAAAAGAGACGGTGAGGGAGGATTTAGCCAAAAAACGAAGCACATAAGTGGTCACAGTCGGGTTGGTACCATGAAGCTGGTGTTGTTGCTGCTCATGGTTGTTAACATGGTGGGCAACGCAAGCGGTATGTCTACGTGCAAGACAGTGGACCTGGAGATGGTGAAGAAAAAGCGCATCGAGGCCATCCGGAGCCAGATCCTCAGCAAACTCCGTTTGCCCAAAGAACCTGAGGCAGATCAGGCCGGAGGTGAGGAGGACATCCCCACCCCTCTGCTGTCTCTGTACAACAGCACCAAGGAGATGCTGAAGGAGCAGCAGACGGAGGTCCACACAGACATCTCCACTGAACAGGAGGAGGAGGAGTACTTTGCCAAGGTGCTGCACAAATTCAACATGACCGGTGAGTACCCAATAACTCCTATATAAGTCATGTCATGTAAACTAGGACTTGGAGTCAGAGCTCCTACGATTCAATATTATCATGATACTTTTGTCATGATTCAATATTATGTTTTTCTAAATGGATAAAGTTCTCTGTTACTTACCCAATTTAAGTTTAACTTTGAAGAAATGTGCGTTGATCTGTAACATGCGTCTATCATGTCTGGTTCTGTGTTAAAAAGATAAAAGATCCACATCGATACAATATTGTCATGCAATACTATGCTTTATCTTTTTTTACCCCACCCCTAAGGTGCGCACAGGGACAAGTGCTGTCACGAATGAGGGCAGCTGCTGATGACTTAACTACAGCACTAAGACTGTCAAGTAATATTAACTCTGTGATTGATGCTCCAACATTTACAGACACTTTGAGGTTACACTTCTTAGGACACGCACACGTGGAAGCAAAGATCTTTGAGATGCATTGCTTTCCATTCTTTTAAAGGTTCATTTTTCCATCCCTCCATTAATTATTGCTAATGGCAAAAGGTGAATTATCCAGGGTCCTCTGGCATGACAACTACTGCATGCAAACGTAGGGTCAACCCTAGCTCAGCATAAATCCATCTTATATTAACACCTGGGGTCAACAGAATGGCTGGTGTCAATTCCAATCTTATCCATAAATTCCCTGAACATGTGTTCATCCCTTCTGATCTCTACCCAACATCTCCAGGCAGCTTGAGGGGTTCAGACATCACAGGCGTTACAAGTTAGCAGCGCCGTGAGTTGCATCTGGTCTGATGCTCTGTGCTGTTTTCATGGCATCCATAGCGTTTTTACTGCTTTATTAGAGCTGTTTGTTTGGCCAGCCCGCATGTGCTGTTTGTTCAGCCAAATGTTTTTTTGGCTGTGATTCCGCAATGACTCTCAAAGCTATTATGATAAACATATTTGTTTTTTGGTTTTTGTTTCTGTGCTCCATTGTTCTCTACGTGTCTATACTCCTCACACTATCAGGCAGGCATCCACACTATCCCTTTTTTATCCGCCACTTCAAAAGGAAAGACCTGAATGGATGGACGGTGCGAGGGAGCCCAAACTGAAAACAAAGACACTTTGAGAATGAGGGGCATGATTTTGTTCTGCATAGATGAATACAATGGAAATATTACATTAGACATGAAGTGTCTTATTCTTCCACCCCCCCCCCCCCCCCCCCCCCCCCCCCTCCCCCCCCCCCCCCCCCACCTCTCTCTGTCCTATGGGGACTGGGGGGTTTCCTGAAACTTGAGCATTGGGTTCTCCTCTGCTTATCCTGTCACCTGTTCTCCGTCATATATATTATTTTCTCTTTCTCCTTGACAATTTTCCATTTTATGTTTGTGTCTCTCTGCCCTCCATTCCCCATCTCCCTCTCTCACTCCTCCTCTTTTGCCTTTCTCTCTCTTCGCTGGGTTTCCTGAGCCTATTATCAGTGTGTTTGTGACAGGGCAGCTTGACAGGAAGGAAATCAGGCCGATGGCCACTGAGATCTTGAGTGACTCAGGTCCGGTGCAAACGGTGCCCATGGGGAGCATGTGTTTCCTACCTCTGTGGAATGCCCGAGAAAACCCTGCCGCTGTCTTAGCCCTCAGCGAACCTCCTCAAAACAAAGCCAGCCCCCACACACTGGGAAAGGGTGAACGTGTAATTTCACTCATTAAAACACAGAAAAACCCAACCCTCGTTGTTTGTCTGGGAAACTATCCAGCTTCTTTTGGGAAGTAAACCATAGAGGACTGTGTTTGCACAAATAAATTAAATTAGACTTCCACTGGAAAAAGAACATTTTCAAAATATTCACCCACAATCCTATTTGCTGTTAATTTAAATTTGTTGTTGTTTTTTTTACTACAGGACTTACTTCTTCTTTTTTTATGCAGAGCATTTTATGGCTTAGTCGTTTTAATCTCCACTATGGTAACTTTGTGGTGGATGACGCCAATTCCGTCAGCCAGTTAGCAGTAACACCCTTCCTTGAAACCCACACAAATTAACCTTTTCTATTGAATATGTTACGGGTCAAAATATTATTCAGCCATTGTTTTCCCTTGTGAATCAGCTTCTTTGTGACCTCATTACTGCAGACTAATTATTATATTTAATAGAAAATAAAGCTACTACCACCCTTCGAGGTCAGAAACTCCAAATATAAAACAGGGTGAGGTTGTGAAATAAGACATCGACAAGTGGGATGTGGAAAGGTGGAGCTGAGCATATGAAGGAGGCAGGTATTTAGCCAGTTGCTGGAATCTGGTTCCCCCCACTGATAATTACAGGGCTGTCTCTCTACCTGTTACAACAGCTGTCCTGTGGATTGGTCCTGATTCCACACACAAATCCCCCCCACACACACACCTATGTTAGTTCATCGGCTTGGGTACTGTCTTTACCCTCATCTGGAACAGTAGGCCTTATCTTGGCTGTTTGTGGAGAAGCTTCTTTTTTTTTGACTTTGCTCTACAATGTGTATTTGTATTTTTTATATCTATTTGTGTATCCCATTTCAGCAGTTTCCACCTGTGGCAACATAAGTTGTGTTGGAAAGTAGAAGTAAGGATAAAGCTTCTGCATAATTACTGCGTTTGAGTCAATATGCTTCTTGCAGGGGAGTGACTTAATTTCCTGTTTTTGTAAAAAACTTCTCTAACCCATTAACATATTTATCACAGTTTACTTAAACTAGCACGAGACAAAGATTTTCCATGCTGGGCATTGCTTTAGAGTACATCATTGCCAGGTCACTGCTCTGCACATACGGTACACGGGGGGGATGCTCTCTGTTACTATTCATGCACTTACAACCAAACGGCTCACCTGGGTGGGGCCAGTAAAATGTCATCTCATTTCCCTTTGCACTCTACACCAGCTCTTTTCAGTTTCATTTTTGGCTTAAATACAAGGGGCGAAACGTGAGCTAAGCAGCAACGCAAATGGTGATACTGGTATATGATGCACAAGCAGTCTTGACATAAGGGATCCTGGTACAGCTTGGGTTGGCCGCGCAGCACGAGTACTTGAAGGTTGGGTCGTCGCTGCTGTCAAAGAGTAATTGCCAGATCTGAGAGCTGAGAATCCTGAAGCACAGTAGACTGTTTGTTAATGGGTCAGACCCCATGCTCCAAACCTCCAGTTCATCTGCACCCCCACTCCCACCCTTCACCGCCTCACCTCTGAGAGTTATATTCATATGAGTGCATTTGACACTTTGCTCTTTTCTTTGCATTGTTAACCCCCCCCCCCCACACCTCTTTCAGTTTCTCTCTCTAAGATATTCATATGAGTGCATTTGACACTTTGCTCTTTTCTTTGCATTGTTAACCCCCCCCCCCCACACCTCTTTCAGTTTCTCTCTCTAAGCCGTGTTTTGCTCTCCATCATCTGCCTTCCTGTGCTTATCTTTGCACGTCTCGGTCTGACTTAATCCTTTGCAATGTAATGTTTATAGATTCATAGTGTCAAAGCATTCACTAGTAGCTTGGCTGTGTTTTCTGTCAGGCCCTGCATGGAGAATGTTCCTTATGTCATGGTATGGACAGGCTAAGGAGTGAAAGAAGCAAAATACTCTCAATGGTTTAAAGCTGGAATAGATGTAATAGAAAATGTAATAAAAGTGTTTGGTGGTAATTATGATTATTGAGTAACACTGTGAGCTTGGCTATTCCATTAAGTTAGGATGGAGGAATGAAGACACATAAACATGGTTGAAGGAAATGTTCAAGTCTTTTTGCAGGTTTTACGGCAACCGTCTGGTTTTACCCCTCAACTATTGCCCTTCGTTTTTTTCCTGTAGAAAAACATGAATAAAAAACAGACGAATATAATAATTACTCAGTAAAAGGTTTTTTATATAGTTTAATGCAGAAAAAGTTCCCAGATGAAAGAATCTCATCTGTTAGGTTTACGGCACTGACCCTGTGATCCCCATGTCCATCAATTATAATTCAGTTTTATTAGACATTAAAAGCCCAATTAAAAGATATTGCTCAACATTTTTAATGTTCAGCATAAGGTTCATTGCATGTGTGACCATAATAATAGTTTGCCAATGTTATTTATCAAACATACCAAAACATTTGATTAATGCTCTCCTCATGCTTTAATGTAAATCACGTATCCGGCAAAGTACATAGAAAGTAGAGGGAAATTAGAGAAAAAAAAAGAAATCCAAGTATCCCACATTTTATCTAATCCTTTTCTCTTGATCCAATTTTCCTTTATATATGTTCCTTTATAACAGTAATGGAAACTGGATATAATAATATAACTGGACAGTGCTCATGTATTTTAAACATTTAAACTAAAATTTAAACTCCTGCTGAGCTCTTGAAAACACAGCAAGAAAAAACCCGTGCTGGACATGTTAAGAATGGGAAAAAGTCAATTTCAGCAATTTCACTCTGTGTGTGGTCTCACTGGATGCTTCTCTCAATAGGGGAAATGGTGGCCTTTTGTTGTCTTTTGGCCAGAGGGCTTATTCTGTCCAAATGGAATAATTATATCCCCCTAACATGGTTAGGTTTTTATAATATAAGCTAAGAGGTTTCACCAGACAAGGCAATGGCATGTTTATTTCCTCTGTTGAAAATAAACACTATTATTCATATTATGATTTCTTTTTACTTCATTCAGGCATTGCATGTGGATTTATGAACATTTCAACATTTATCTAGATATATGTTTTTTCTATCGAAATTGAGCAGACAAGGGAATGATATTATAAATGATTTCTTCTTTTTAAATCACAGAAAAAAATAACACCTCCGACAAAAAGTCCAAAAGCATCCCGATGATCTTCTACATCTCTGAAATACGACAAAGTATCGGGGATTACCGTCTGCTGACCACTGCTGAGCTGCGGATGCTCATCAAGGAAACTACAATAAATCCCGAGCAGCGCGTGGAGCTGTACCAGGGTCTGGGGGCCTCGGCCCGCTACCTCGCTTCCCGCTTCATCACTAACCAGTGGAAAGACAAGTGGCTTTCTTTTGATGTCACTGAGACCCTGCAGAACTGGCTCAAAGGGACTGGTGGGTAACATTAAACAAGTGCAACCTACCTAGTGATCTAGTGCCATTAAAACCTTTATCAGCCTCCATGAGTAACCGACCTTGTCTCACCAGAGGAAGAGCAGGGTTTCCAACTTCGGCTGTTCTGCGGCTGCAGCGACAACGAGGCAAACGTGGAGAACAGCTTCAGTTTCTCCATCTCTGGGATCTCAAGTAGGAGGGGAGACCAGAGGACATTAGAGCGGATGACGCAGCAACCGCCTTACATCCTGACTATGTCCATCCCTCAAAACAGCAGCAGCCACCTCACCTCACGCAAAAAACGCTCCACAGAGACGAAGGACACATGTACAGCGTAAGCAAGCACTAACACATCATGTTGTTCTCAGACATCACATTGACAGATACCTGTCAAGTAAAAAAGATTCCTGTTAATCCACCTGACAAATATTTGGTCTTAGTAAGTTGAAGTGCCTCTCAATTTGCCTCCTAAGGCAGAGCTTCCATGTGAGGCAAACAACCGATTCGTCAGAATCCGTGGGGCTTCGTTGTCCTCTCGCACAAGGACACTTAAATGTGTGGAAAGGGAGATCCACGTTTCAAACCACACACCCTTTATCCTCTGAGCAAGACCAGAGCAGCACAGGAGCACACCTCAGTGCTGCAAGGAGACACTTTGTATTTTACAATCTGAGTTTTACATTTATGGATGGAATCATTTCTCCAGTGAAGCTGAAATTCAAACATTTGTGAAATGTGAAACTGTTCCCAACAGCTTTGGAACTGACTGATTTTAAACACTGACCCTCCTTCACCATTTTATTTTAAATTCTAGATTCTATGTTTCGTCACACACCTGACCTTTCCCGTTTCCTCTCATGCAGCCAGACAGAGAGCTGCTGCGTTCGGAGCTTATACATCGACTTCCGGAAAGATCTTGGCTGGAAGTGGATACATAAGCCGACGGGCTACCATGCCAACTACTGCATGGGATCCTGCACGTACATCTGGAATGCTGAAAACAAGTATTCTCAGGTACAGTGCAACACCTCATCGTAGAGCAACCACAATAAACAGCAGCATATTAGCCCTGTGCAACAGCCTCACCTCACAGCGCCACTTGTGTTGACTAGTTAAAGTCGAAATGTTTGGCTAGCATTTTGTGTTTTTTGTTGAAATGATTTACTCCAAGTACATATTTATCTTGGATATTCTTTTTAAGGCTCTGGTGCATGATATGCATTAACAAACCATATCATTAACAAAACATAAGAGATTTCAACTAGTTGTCTGTTACCGTGGCTCTGGCACATGTGATGTCAGTGATGAAATTCTGAGCTCAGATTTTTAGTATTTCCGGTTGAAATGATTTACTCCAAGTACATATTTATCTTGGATATTCTTTTTAAGGGTGAAATAGCCTCTGAAATATCACATCCCAAAAACAACTTACCCATTCAATTGTAAAGAAGGCTCTGGTGCATGATATGCATTAACAAACCATATCATTAACAAAACATAAGAGATTTCAACTAGTTGTCTGTTACCGTGGCTCTGGCACATGTGATGTCAGTGATGAAATTCTGAGCTCAGATTTTTAGTATTTCCGGTCAATTTCCGTTAATGGTTTACAGATTTTGGCTCTGTATAAGCATCACAACCCGGGGGCCTCTGCCCAGCCCTGCTGTGTTCCCCAGGCATTGGAGCCACTACCAATCCTCTACTACGTGGGCAGGCAACACAAGGTAACCCTAACCCTGACGTTTTTTTCCTTCGGTGAAATGTTTGCAGAATGTTTGAATGTAAAAGCAACGACTTACAGAGGATTTGTCAAAGGTTATCACAACTATCTTTCACTTTCAGGTGGAGCAGCTGTCTAATATGATCGTAAAGTCCTGCAAGTGTAGCTAAAAGTACAGTAAGGCAATAACGCTCCCCTCAGACATATAATGAGATGGAAGGAGTCATGTTTGAGACCACAGAGAGGACCAATGAACAAAAGAGGACAAAAAGTATGTGGAATAAAGGGAACAAAATATCGAAAGTTATCAGGATTTTTCTGGCCAAGCTTTTCTGCCCATAAGCTCTACCATTATCACATTAGTAGCACATCAATCCTTGGACTTCTTTTTTAGTAATTTTGCATCACATGTTTTATGTGTATATACTTTTTTTTTTCTCTGCAGGGCTAAAATATCTGTCTTGGAATAAATTAATTTATTTTTTGGTTGGTCAGATTTTTGAAGAGTGGGTGAAAGTGTGTAAATGTTGACATGGAAAATGGAGTGATTTTAAGGACACGAGGACCAATGTCAATGCCTCGACGGAAGGACCAGTGTTTTCACATGTCTGATGATTGTCTGGGACATTTCTGTTTGCCACGTCATCTTCCTAAAGAGGTCATAGTTAACGGTGCTAAATCCCGGGTATGGAAAATGGTGGTTGTTGGGGTTTTCCTGGACAATTATGCTGCAGGTGTTTATGGAGATAGCTGCACCGTAAAAGAACGACAGATAACCACAGGGACGGTCCAAACTGGGGGAACTACCTCTGACTGGGAGGCTGCAGCCGTCAGCCATCGAGCGACATTTCACCTGAACCCTCCACCACTTTTGCTTGATGCGTTTGTTATTTCAGCCCACATGATGTTTTACAATGTTTTTTCTTGTCACTGTGTTTGCGTTCATAACTGAGTGTCAGCTTGTCCTCGGGCTGCCAAAGCCAGAGTTTTGTCGCTGGCTGTTAAGAGTGATGACACCATACTTTTTTCTCTTTTGGGATTTACAGACAGCTTGTTGTGTTTAGATGGTGTGGGTCAGGGGATATGTTTGAGTTTTTGTTTTAGGAAAGAGACTTGATCCGCTCTGTTTTTTTTTTATAAATTAGAGGCAAATTATTGCCTTTTATAATAGGACAAATCTTTACGTTCAGTGTGATGAATTTTGCGCAACTCAGAATGCAGTGTCTATTTTTTAGGAATACAACAACCCATTTCTTAAGTTCACCCTCTTTTATAGATGGCACTTAAAATTACATCTTGTATCTGTAAATATTATTATTATTATGCAAAAAAAAATGAAATAAACATTGATGTTAAATTATCCCGTCAACATGGAAGACTTTGTTGGAGGAAGAAAAACATGCAATGTTTCCACTTGTCAGAAGACTCTGTTGTGTAAGTGAGCGTGTGTATTACTCTTGTCAGTGCATGTATGTGGATGTGCATGTTTTCATATCAGTAAGGGGCGAGAACATTTTACAAATTTTGCACACACCTAATGTAGTTCAAGGCTTTAGCTCAACACTGATATGCAACACACAACCCGTCTGCCAGAATGTACAAAGCACACATATGCGTCGTGCAGCCTCAACCTAAGTTATGAAATGAATAATGACTGTCCAAAGTCACCGAAGAGAGACCTACCAGTGGAAAAGTAAAGGGCGTGTGCCAGGTGTGTGCGGTCTATTTCTGGGCAACACTGTTTACACTGTACAAGTGAAGAAGAGCCACGAGCCCCGCTGAGCTCCACTGACAGCTAAGCCAACGCTTATTCCTGGACGCACGGCCCCATTCTTGGCACCGGCTTCACCTGAAGGGATGCACACCATACCGACATATTTTATTACGGTCTCTGTGCACCTCGTCCTCCCCCACCCTGCCAGCCACACCCCTCTCCCTGCAGTGCTCAAGGGATTACTGGCAGCCCACGAGGCTGAATTGGGAATGAGGAGAGCAGGTCCAGACCCGTTGGTAAGTCCCAGACTTAAGGGCAGTGACTACATGGAAAATTAAACACACATACTGTGCACATGCACATGAAAACACTGAACCCACTGACACACTGCCACAGCTCGCACATCAACGTTAAATACCTTACGTAAGGTTTGTGCAAGTGGAGCGTATGTGGGGGTGCTTGTGCTGCCAACAAGGTGACAGTGATCTGTGCTATCTTGTTCCAGTGTTGGTCGTGTTACCCAGGGTTCCTTTGGAAAGCTCAGGAATTCTCCTCCTGCGAGCCAGCGCACAGAGAGCGTGTTAGGGAAAAGGCTCTTCAAAGGCTGTAAAACAATGTAAAATGGAACATGATCAGCATAATTAAAACCCTGTTTGTCTCACCTCTTGAAGCCATTCAGACAGGTCTGTTGCCAGGTCTCCACTTTTAATGGTGGTTCCGTGTTATCTTGGCAGGGCGAATGTAATTGAAATGCTAAAGGGCTTTTGTTTGGGTCTCAAACACAACCATTACCGAACCTGAAAGAGCAAAACACAGAGGTTTGTCGGCAAAGACAAGATTATTGAAATTAGATTCTAAAATTGTGAGCGCTTACACCTGTTTTACTTTGCCTGTAATGACCAAAGAAAGAGTATGAAAGTCAAGAGGGTGATAAATCTATCATGGTGCTAATGGTAACACAGTCCCAGAGGGAAGTCAAACTCTAGTAGGCTTGTCCTTCTAACCAATGCTCATTCCTCAGCAGCTGCTTCCTCTCAAGCCCTCTGGCTTTTTATGGGACTGAGACAAAGCGCTGACACCTCCTGCCTCAGACTGAAGCACATCCCACAGACGCACCGTCCAGAGAGGGGAAAAATAAGGGGTGCACTTGTATTTATCACAACGTGTATGAGTGTTACACCAGGGCAAACAGTGAAGACGGATGCCAGCAGCATTTCAAGGTCAAGCAGGTGTTCTTTTACCACAAATGCTGTCCACGTGCCGACTTTTATAGGACTGCATGAGTAACCAGAAAATGGTTGCGTTGTGGCACTTCATCAGAGCAAATTCATTTCTGACATAATTGGCCCTTTAAATTACATCCGTGTGCCGTGTTTCATCTCCTTGCATCTGCAAAAAAGAATGGCCAATTTTCTTGTAACCCTGCTGATACAGTTTCTCCTAGTCGCAAGTCCACAGTGGAGACTGATCAGACTGAATTCGTCACGACGCTGGCATTGATATTCTATTTTGGGTTCTGTCTTATTACAACCACTATGACATTTGCAATTATATGTCCACTGATCTTTTGCCACAACTGGTCATTAAAAGTGGAGGAGTACGGCGGCCTGGTGTAATTCCTGTGGACTCAGACTGAGCTGACTGTGACCTTAATAACACACCCTGGTGTCCTGCTGCTGCTGCTGCTCTCTTACACAAACACACAGCTGCTCAAAGCCATTGTTGCTCCAGGTGTACACACACACAGACACACACACTTGCACGCATGCAGGCACGCACGCACACACGCATGCACACACACACAAACTCACTTCAACAAACACCTGCCATCTCACAGCTATAACTGTAATTTTCAAAAGCCTTAATTTAGTTAAAATTTTTGATCAAAGGCTGTCATGACATTTTCATTGATTTAATCAATTAGCTTTTCCTTAAAGCTAATAATCATAATTTTGCTGTTATTGTAACATCAGCTCACGGTTTATTTTGGGGGAAATGTACTGATATAAGGGATCTGTCTAAAAACATTTGATTCTTTTTTTCAGATATTAATGTAAATTTGGTTTAGTTAGAATGGAATGTCATCATAACATCCACCCAAAGCAAACAGCACTTTTTGGAAGTGAGGACTGACGGAAATGTTGTCCGTCTCAATGGCATAGAAATTCACAGTGTCTGGAGATAAAGCATGTATTGAAATGCTTTCAGTGAAGTGTGTGAAAGCATCACTGCTGAACACAGAAAAAAAGGGATAGCAGTGAGTTGACAGGCTCCTTCACCTGTCCTGTCTTTACTGCCATCCCTCTCACTTCACACCTGCAGTTTAGGCCAAGATGATTATCAAAGTCTGAGTCAGCCTCCTTTTTCTCTCTTCCCCTCTCATCCTTTTGTTAACCCCTGCCAGCTCTTTGAAGACTCTCTGGGCCATTTTGAGTTATCACCTGAACTAAACAACAAGGCAGACGATAGGGGAAGAAAACAGATGTATGCAAGGGAATGAATGAGGTAGAAAATAATGAAAAGACCACACACCTCTGTATGCTGGGCATTCACTGAAAAATGATTAAGCAGCACTTCAAATTCAACATTGGAAAGACAACATATTTACAAATGAGAAATCACATCCTTCTCAGCACATGTGCCTTTTTTCATAACCAGTAGCAAAGATCATGAATCAAAATGAATATGTGCAGGATCAAAGACGAAGAAGGGAAATTCAAATCCTCTTCAAAGTGAAAACTACAAAGAGGAAAGTATGATCAACCATGTGAGAGTGTCTGAGTGTGGTTATGAGGCCTTTTGTGCCCTGACTCATTTGCTGGACTAAATAAGAAATGTTTTCTAAAAAAGGAAAGGTACCAATTAGGTCTCTGGACTGGCTCCTTCTCATGGTACCGCCCCTCATCTTCTTCCTTCTTTCTCTCTCTGTCTCTGGGTGAACAAAGGACAAATCTACCCTAAGCCACAATCTCCCTGGGTAATAAACAGGAAAAGATTTTTCTCTCAGGCCAGAAAAAAAAAAAAAAAAAGACTGCAGGATCCATACCCAATGGAGAAGCAGCCCCTTAATAGCAGCTTAATGTCACCCCAATGGGTGGCTGTGATGATGGGAAGATAGGAGAATAGTGGCTGAAGTTTAATAGTCCCATGTTCAATGAGTCAATGAGTTTTTAATTGCAATTTTATTTTCTGGTAGTAGATTTGTGACTTTCTTCTTATGGAGCCTGGTCTCGTTAGCCCAGAATAACTGTCCCAGAGACATTGCCAAGATGGCTTCATAGTGGCATGGCTTGCCTCTAAGGATTTTGGTCACTTGGGGGACAGAATAATTCTCAAACAATGTTTATGCCATAGGCTAGGCTACCATTCACAACTCAAAAAGTGCACTGTCTTTCACAAGTTGCTGAAAAAAATATAAACAGACTGCAAACCAGTCGATTGGTGGAGTGAATCGATTGGCACTGATTTAGCCAAGAATATAAACTAGATGTATGTATGGATGTATGGATGTATGGATGGATAGATGGAAGGATGGATGGATGGATGGATGGATGGATGGATGAAAGTAAGTATGTAAGTATGTACGCGTAACATGTATATTATGATCCACACCCTAACCAAGGCTGCTTAAAATGCTCCGTGAATTGTATACCATATGTTGCATTGTTGGATCCTTGCTGTCTGATTTCCTTGCAGCTGACACAATATTAATTGTGGTTGCATTCGGACAAAGCCATAGATATGCAGGGGTCACATGAGGCATAATATTTGAAGGCGTCAAGGCTCCAGCTCTTCATAAATGCTTCAGTGTGCCTTGTTGAACCCAACTCAAACATAAGTTTGATCACTCTATCAGTCATCTCACTGCTTCCTTTGTCCATCACGCATACACACACACACACACACCTACACACGCACACACACCTACACACCCACATACACACACACACACAGGTAGTAAAGCAGGCGCATGGCTGTTGCAATTGAGAGAGGTGTGACTAAAGTCACAAATCACACACACTGGAGTAAAACTGACATGGTGGACAGGAAGAAATATTATCTACCCATTCTGTGAATGCATACGCCTACTAACATATGTATGCATCACATGGTAACTTGATTCTTCGTATTGAATAAATGGGAGATTGTGGAGGTGTTGTTTTTTTTTAAGGGTGGCTCGGTGCAGGGTCTGGATTAGATTAGTCAGCCATGGTCTGTGGCATCCTGTGTCAGCCGTATCGATGGCTGTACAAGGGTTATGACAGCAGAGAGAAAGGCTCCTCCGTTTGCCTCCACTCAGAGGGACATTAGGTCAGAGTGCCCCCTCCCCTCTTTCCTCTCCCTACCGTCTCCGAATTCCCCAATGAACAACACATTCCTCCTTCCCAGTCCCTCTGTTTATTACACGCTATCCTTTGAAGCAGCATGGTGAGTGTTTGTGTACGTGTATTAGCATTGGTGCACAAATGTGTGTGTGCGCGTGTGCGTGCATGCGTGCCCAGTTGTGTGTGAGCGCTAGCCTTGAGCAACGGATCCTTGGTGGACATATAAGCGTTCAGCATGACACTATCAAAGTGGGAAAGATTGTTTGAGCATTCAGTGAGTGTCCCGCAGATTGGACACACCTGAGCAGGTATGATAAGGACAAGCATCTGTGTGACGGCTGTTTTCTCACATCTCCGCACCAAAAGGCAGGGATCCAGGCCAACCGAATTACACAGAGAGTCGGAGAGAGCACAAGAGCGATGGGTGGACGGGAAAGCTATGACTCATCAGCAAACTTGGGATGCGCTGGTTTTAGTGGGAAGATTGAGCGCGGCTAGACTGAATGTTGAGACGGAGAAAAACAAAGGAGTTGCTTTTCTAATTAAAGCTGCCCTAAAGGAGAGGGTGGGGGTGTTTAGGATCAGAGGAGGTGGCGGGGGTTCCAGCCAGATGAGTCATTACTTACACCCATTTCCTGTGATCGGGCCACTTTGGGAGTGGGCAACAGGGTAAAATTATGTTTTTGGTTTATGCAATACTTCCTAATTTCTCGTCCCATTCAGTGCACTCTCTCACTCACAATCATATGTCCACACCAGTAAGAACATACTCAAACAAAGTCCTGCACAGAGGTCAGTTGGAATATGTATCCACTAAGAGCACATATTCTTGAACTCCTATTTTGCCTTTCTTATGAGGAAGTTTTTTCTCTTGCGTTTTTTTAAAACTTTATCTGATGTTATATTCTTTCATATATTCAAATACTATACAACTATGGGATACTTTAACTTCACCTCATTATTCTAATTATAAAAAAGCTTCATCGAACTTCTTCTCCCCTACATATTATGTATTCAAATATTTGTATTAAATAGGCTATAACAATTTTTTGCAAATTTGACTTGCCGATGTAACCTCATTAATACACCTGTAATTTTGTAATTTTGAACCAGAATATTATAATAATAAAAGTATAACTGAAAAGAGTTATAATGGGAGTATTTAGACATTTTTGCCAATTTCATTCAAGCGAATCATGTTTTTTTTTGATTTAGATTTAGAATTGCACATCGTCCCACACATGTCCCAAACATGCACATGTAAACACACACAAGTCGGGGGAATTTGGACCTCTGCATTTGACCCGAGCAGTGGACATGGGCCTTGCTCAAGGGCAATAGAGGTGGCATCTCTTTTCGTTAGAGGTGGGGGTTTATGAATCCTTCCAGAAGGAAGGGAGACCGCCACGACTGGGCCTCGAACCGGCAACCTCCTGGTCCGACACTCGCTCCGGTCTCCCTCACCACTAGGCCACCACTCCCCACATGTAAATACCCAACCAACCATCTTCATTTTATGGCACTAAACAAACAAATTAGACTTGACAATAGCCTTGGCAATTAGTACACAAACACACGTATACGAGCTCAACACACTGACATACTAAAAAGCATAGTGCTGCACAGGTATAACAGAACACAGACTAAAAACCAGGCAGTGTTTCAAACCTGTCCAGCATCTGCACCACACTATGCCCCTCTGGTGCTGCTGATTCACAAAGTTCAGTACCACGGCATGACTGAGGTCATCAGGTACATCACTAACTCTCGAGTGGCACGTGAGCAATCTTTGATAAATTAGTGCGATCAATTTTTGGACCACACCGTTGATAATGAGGGAGATCAAAAAGCCTACAGCGTTCCCACTGAGGTGCAGTGGGAGTCTGGACCGCTGTATATTTGCGGTGGATTTTCTTAGGTCACACTACCTAATGAACATGTGAATCCACAGTGTGGTCCTTCTTTTTTTTAGCTACCCTATAGGTGGTCTGCTCCCTGGAGTAACTAGATGTGATGCTGCCTCTCCTGCCCGGCCACCCAAGTGTACAGGATGTGAACAAATACATACCAGTGAGGGATTTTACTCCCTAGAGATACTTTTTTTTTTTTTACCCAGGGATGAGTCTGGAAAGCACCCAAAGGTCTGTCAGTAGTTAATGCTAACTGACAGGAAAGTCCAACAGTCATAGCAACAGGAAGAGGAAACTCTCCCCCACAACATCCTGGATGGACGGCCTATATGTGACTAGATATTTTCAGCCACTGTGCGGGCTTTCTGAGTCTTAGTTTTTGCTTTGCAGCTGGTATTGACATGGCAGAGTTTTTTTTGTGTCTCATTAGTGAGTTAAAAAAAACATCTGTGTTCCAGCTTGTGTGTACTCACTGCTATGTAGTGGTTGGCAAAGTATAGCGTTGGTCTGCTGACAGATATTTGCCATTTGTCTTGTGACACAGTTGTCTGCCGACCGCTGCCTCGCGTGTTTGTTATTGTTGTCCTGCCGTGTCAGATCGCAGCCATTCAAGCCACCTTGAGGACAATTGTTGTGCTGTTAAAGGAGGCTGGGGTGTTTTTTCTCAACAACCCTCTTCCCACCTGGTGCGCAGAGTCCCTATTCAAGTCTGCCTTCCTTTTCCCTACAGCCCTACAGTCATCTAATGGTCAGAGTGTGTGCACCCAGACATCCTAAGTCACGTGCGATGCGGGCTGCATTCTGTGGGAAAAGCTTGACCATGTGTGCTTGTGTTTCAGCCTCCTTCGCTCACACACAGAAGGAGCATTGCCTGTGATGTAAAATAAACTAGCTGCCACAACGTGTCAGCGCGACCGTTAACTAGCAGCCACACTGGCAGATGAAAGGGGCTGCTGCAGCGCGGCCTCACAAATGCTCGGCGTGCACAGTCACTTACAGATAGAAAATAACAATAAATAATCATTTTTTTATGTGCGCAAGTGCCCCGAGGTCTCCTCCGAGGGTGTGATGGAGAACCTGTCACAAAAGCTGGTGTAACCTCAGGGTGAAATTATGGAACAAGTGAGCTATTGGTGTCCTCCGAAAATCTGAAAGGAGCAGTGAGAGGGTGTCACTGAGGAAAAAGGCAACACTGTGACTGGATGGGACTAGAGTCAAAATGCTGGTACTCTTGTGGGTTCAGTAGGATGGTTGATGTCATAGGGTGATGTCAAGTAGTGTTTGGTGGTGGTCACTGTTTATAAATATCATACCTTAGGTGTTCCTCCTCTCTCTTCCCTCATTCTCACACACTCAGTGTGTTGCAACATTTCACCTCCAATACTTGTGGCCTCTTGATTCAGGGTCTATTTCACATCCTCCACCGTCTCTGTCTGGCTTCATTCCTCCCTGCACGTTTGTCTCTTTCACTCCGTGGAAAGGCACAAAGGCATGGGTCTATTTGCCTCAAATTTCTCATTTCCTGTTTTGGGTGTGTATCCAATCCCTTGTTCTCGTGCCCAGCACACATCAAACACTGATGCTGCCTAAAATCAGAGGAGAAAAACTAAAGTTCCAGAAAGCATTTCATTGAGGAAACGCTGGCAGGAGTAGATGTGATGGGAGAGTGGTGTTTGCTGAGAGAATCAGATCAGGCTGAAAATGTGAGAAAAGTGGATGGAAAATCTTAAATGATGTCACAGATACAGTGAAAACCAAAGGCAAAACCCAAATTACTATAAAATACGCTGATATGGCCAAATAATGCCATGCTTGTTCATTCTGCAGGGTCGTTTTTCATCCTGATCTCTCTTTTTTAGGAATCCAGGCTGCTTTTTCTTGCCATAGCGATTAGTTTTTATTTATAATAATTATCTGTTCAGCTGCTCATTTTCTAAATTTCCTTTAACAAGACATGTGGTGCCAGTTGTTTGGGAGGGAGCTGCAGGGCATGCGCTATTAAAAGAACTGTAGTCTACCTCACATTTCCACAATCAGGAATTGATTCCATTCTGGCTGTGTGTGGGCTTACACTAAGGTATGGAGTTGCGGTTAGAGGGGTTACTGCACCTACCCTTATTGTATTCATTTATGAGACAAAACTGCCAAATTATGAAAAAAAGCCAAAAGCACACACCAGTGCATGCTAAGAGTCTATTCTCCCAACAAAACACGACAAAAAAACATTCTGGGTCCTGCTTTTTGTACCCAGAGTTACATTGCAGTGATAAAAAGCTCTATAATTGAGGTCCAGTAAAGTCATTTGAGACTTTTTTCAAATGTTGTCTTTATAATCAAGAATTAAAAAAAAAAATGCTACGACTATTATTTAGTATTTATGAACTTCATTCAAACATTAAGAAAGGAAAATGAAGAAACAAACAAAAGCGAAGAAAAGAACCACTACTTTTTTCCTTCTATTTTCTATCTGGATTCATGTTCTCATGACAGGACTTTCACTGCAGATGTTTGCACGGGGGACAACGACCTTACTTTATACGTAAAACAGCCCTACCAGAAATGTAAATAGACGCTCAGAAAAAATATAAACAGAATTGCATTCTATAGGCTCCTCCCTTCCCTACCTAAAACCACCATGGTTACGAGGCCAAGAAACACAGAACAAAAGACAACATTTTGAATGTGGAAAGGCACAGCCAGCAGTAGACCTATGAGGCAGGTATGCGGCATGTTTCTTTTTCCACTTGAAAATGACGTTCCCTCAATTCCTCACTCCCACTATATCTTTTGTGAACACGTGGTGTGTCATTTCAGGGTGATGATTTATTCACAATGATCAACAGGAGGTTCCACAGGGCAATGGATGGGTGACTGAGTAATGCTGCTGTATGACGTGAGCAATCCCTGTGATCCGAAGATGATTCAGAGACAAAAAAAAAATGTTTACATAGGAATAAAGCATGCAAGATAGAGGGAAATAAGCAAAAAATGAGGAAGGGCGGAGCCCAAGAGGATCTATTTATCTTTAATTTCGCTTGAAGTCCTTTGCCCTGCCTGTTACAAAAACATATGGTTCAAATAAGCTCGACCCCCCACAGATCCACTGAAGTCGAGCTCTCATTAGTGAATTATTTGGAGTGGAGCAGGGGAGGGGAAATAAGACACTGGTATAGTCCAAGATGGTTTAAGAGCAAAGAGTAAAATAAGAAAATTAAAAGGCCATGTTTAAAACTCCATGTCATGGTCTTACACGCTACAGGATGATAAATAGTAAGAGGGTCTGGGTCAGGAGTATGTAACATATATTCCACTCGCTCCAAGGCCTCATCACTCATTGGCCTGCAGCCCAGGAATGTCACTCACATTCTCCCTGACCTTCATCTGTCTCTTTCTCTGGTCGCTCGTATATCTCAGCCATCCTCTACTTATGTTTGTTTAAGCTTTCTCAGGACCCCTCTAAAGCCCACACTCATGAATCGTACACCCAAGAGGACGGCAATTTCCCTCCTCCATCTTCCTCGATCGAGCGAGCCAGATATTCTCCACCTCGCTCCCTCCCACACTGTCTCTCCCACTCACTGTCTGCGAATACTCTCGTGTGGGGCTCGGGCTGTAACGTCGGCTTGATCTCACTCGTTCTCATTGTGCGTGCGTGTCTGCTTCTATCTCTCTTTCGTGCTCAAATAGTAAATGCATCACTGAAATAGAAATGTGTGGTTCAGACGAGGAGACGAGTCATGGGTAATCCTGTTAAGAGAAAGTTCACTCACACTCTAGGCTTAGTAAGTGTTCGACAGGGGTCGCAGTGAGTCACTTGACTGGCCTCTTACTCTTCACCGCGGGATGTTGCCTGTGAGTCAGGGCAGCAGACTGGACTGGGCTGTTTCCTCCAAGTCACATGCTTCTCTCATACGTCTCTACTTCTCTTGAACTCCTAACCCCTAACCATCTCAAACCTAAGCACACCAAACCACACGCTCATTTCTCAACGGGTTGACTTTCGTTGACCTTTTCTGCTACATGAGACAAATTATTCCTAGTTTTGCTTGGGTGTGTTCTTGCTTAAGCTTGCGTGACATTCTTTTGCAAACCAGTTATGTGAGACAAGGGTGCATCAGATGCCATGTGTGAGTGGGTGAAGTTGTTGAGATGTGCACCTGTGCCATTTGTTGCTGGAGGATGGCGTTACTGCATTTAGGCTGCAGGAAGCATGCCTGGAGGCATCTGGAAAAAGCCAAAGCTGTACTTTTTTTTCACTTGAGTCATTTTGAGTCATACATTTTAATTGATTGGAGTTTATTGATGTTCAGGCACGGAGGTAGAGTTTTAAAGTCTTTATCTAGAGTCATAATTGCCGCCCTTGGAAGCTTTACATGGAGTGTTAATCTGATCTTTAACTAATGATTCATCAGTCACACTCTGAATATTGTTCTGGTTAACCTCACACAAATGCATTCCCTCTGCCTATGCTGTTGCATACAAACCCAACCAGTTATGCTGCCTAATTCATTGTGTAGTTCAGGGAAAGTCTTTAACGACCTCTGCTGGTTAATAACCTGAACAAAGTCAGAAGTAAATATTTCCACTTGACAATGTTCACCCTCAGTTTAGTTATCACACGTGTATTTAGACAAATAGGAGTAGAACTTAAAATCATTATTGGACAGTATAACCACAGTGAATACTCAGACACATTCGGATTGTGCTGTTTATCACCCCCCCCCCCTCACACACACACACACATATGTGTATATACAGGAATTGTACCGCCAGCAACTGTACTCTGTAATTGCTGTTCATTTGACAATAACATGTTGAATCTTGAAAGGTGTATAATTTGTATACACGGGTGAATATAAAGCAACCGATTTAAACTATCCAATTAAACAACGCGATTCGTGATTAGAGCAAAATGACGTGAGAAGTGAGAAATTCTACAGTTATTTCTGCTTGTATGACAGTTGGCGTCCTTCGATGTGGACCAGATTCACCCTTCTTGCACGCACTACATTGTGGTGCACATAGAAGTTTGTGTGGCCCACACACACACCAACAGAGGAGACTTTACGACCTTTGCAACAGTTCAGTCAACGACTCACGATTTTGAATACGGCAGCGAGAAGAAGATGGCGGAGGAAGGTAAAGATGCAGAGCTACTCAAAGAGAAGGCGAATACATACTTCAAAGGTAATTTGGTGAAGCTGCCAAGTCTATGGGTTGTGTATGCTTTTAAATATGTACACGCGTGACCGTTTATCACGGGAGGACACGATTGCGTCGCGTCGCGCTACCACCGCTGGTTGCTAATGTTAGGCTAAGCTAACATCGCTCAGAAAGCATGCATAGGCGTAAAGCCCCATTCATTGGATTAGCCGGCTCAGCTAGCGCCGTAGCATCCATGTGAGCTCCCCACATGGCTGGCTAAGTACACTTGCTGGGATCTGACACCTTCAGTACCTATACTTTACATCTAGTTGTTATCCTGTCGTTTGATATGTGGGTCAAATACCAACATGTGGGGTTTTCTCTCTCCCCCAGTGACGCATGTTCTGCGCCGCGTTGCTCCTACGTGTTCTTAAATGCAGTTAACATCTCAGATGTGTCTTGTTCTCGTAAACAAGACGGGTCAATGTCCACGGGCGTAAACCCGATATTTCAGTCCTAGAAATTGAGTCGCATCATCGATAACGAAAAGCCACGTTCTTTTCCTTTGCTGCCCTGTCATATGTTTCAACCATATATTTCTGCTTGCTCTCCCTAATCATAAAGCATGGCATGCTCCTGCTAGTTTTCGCTGTAGCCTGAAGTGACACTGCGATGAGTCCAAGTAGACGTGTAGGATTATTTTCAGTTGTAGGACAGTCAGGATTATTCCTTATTGCAAGCATTTCTGTTAAAATCGGCCAACGGGACAAGTTTAGATGATAATGACTCTTACTCCCCTACGGAGCAATTGCAGTATAATCAACTATCCCTGCAAAATGCAGTTTTCCAGATCTTGTGAGTGAGTAGAAACCAGCATTGGAGATTAATTTCGTGTATACGCCAAACAAGAGATGAGTTTTTGTTTTACATAGTTTTTGGCAATCTCATTCAGTAAACAAATGAATTGATGTTCCATATCTTGTACACGGCCACAATTTTAAAATTTAACAATTGCCTTAGAATTTGCTATAAGAATAGCATGTATCTAGATTGCGTGTAGCACAGGGCAGACGGCCCTGTGCTACATGATCATACAGAATAATATTGCATAATGCTCAATGAGGTGGTAAATGAAGCATATTGTTATGTTTTATTTTGAGCTGTGAGTAGGGATTCGTCCTTTATACCAATAAAACAAATATTAATGTCCCATATTGAATGCCGGACAGAAATGAACAGAGCCCAAGTTCTTCATGTAGCTCCTGTTGTGTTTTTGTCCAAAATGTAATGTCATGTTTACTGTCCACCGATTGTTTGACCTTTTAGTTGTAAGAGTTTATAGAACCACACATTCTGTACATTTTAATTGAATACGTGTTATTTCACAGATGTTCTTATTGCAAATTTCCCCACTGTGGGACAATAAAGGATTATCTTATCTTATTTGTTTTTCAGAGAAAGACTATGAAAATGCCATCAAGTACTACACAGAAGCCCTGGAGCTTAATCCTACCAATGCCGTCTACTACAGCAACCGTAGCCTGGCGTACCTACGCACAGAGTGCTATGGCTATGCCTTGGCAGATGCTACGAAGGCCCTGGAGATTGACAAAAACTACATCAAAGGGTATTACCGCCGGGCCACCTCCAACATGGCACTGGGCAAGTTTAAGGCTGCACTTAAAGATTATGAAACGGTAAGGTATAAAGCATTTGTGGCTATTAGTAGCCCTTTAAACTGCACTTTCAGTCTGTACTCGGAACATACAGGACACTTACAATGTATAAGTATAACTATGTTCTTTTCACATATTTATTTAGCTCTCCTGTTCCACCTGTTGATCTGTCTCCAAGTACCAAATACCCCTAAACCTCAGCTTTAGCAATTTATAGCACAAACTATGTATGTATTAATTTATAGATGGCAACCGTGTCAACCGAGTCACAGACGGTGCAACGGGGCAGGCAAACTAGGCAATTGCCTAGGCCCCTGAGCCAAAGAAGGCCTTTTTACATTGGGCCACAGCAACGACAAACTGAAACCCCCTTACATTAAATACCTTGCAATGTAGAAGACACTGCAGTGACACATCGGGGCCCCCATGCTACTAGCGCTGTCAAAAGCTTAGTTTTTAATTATTTTATTAAATTTTTTTACTTTTTGCCTGCAATGAATTAAGTATTTGTCTTCTCTGTCTGTATGTACTGTATGCCGAAACTAAAAAGAGCATTATTTATATTTATATATGTATATTTGTAGCGATAATCTGCGTGACATACATATGCAGTACAACACGGCAAATTATTTGTCATCTTTGGAGCTCTGATCTTTGAAGTATTGTTACGGCCACTTACAGTGTGTGCAGCTAGACTGGACGGATGTTCTTATGCCCGCCCTGATGCCTGTTTCCTTGTTTTTTTGTGATTACAGGTAGTAAGGGTGCGACCAAATGACAAGGATGCAAAAATTAAGTATCAGGAATGTAACAAGATTGTGAAACAGAAGGCCTTTGAGAGAGCCATTGCCGGTGATGAGATAAAAAAATCTGTAGTGGACTCTTTGGACATTGAAAACATGAGTAAGTTCCCATTATTGGACAAACATTAAAGCTGACGTAATCTGCAATCATAAACATAATGTTGGATGTGAAACAGGAACTAAGAATAACCAAATGGTAGCTGTGAATTTGATTCTTATTGTACATTTTGGTTTTTCATCTGAAATTAAGACATTCTTGTATTGCAGCTATTGAGGATGACTACGTGGGCCCAAAACTGGAAGATGGAAAGGTCACATTAAAGTTCATGAAGGAGATGATGGATTGGTTCAGTGACCAGAAGAAACTACACAGAAAGTGTGCTTATCAGGTAAATCAAGTTTGTTTCATATGAAAACGGTAAACCCACCAAGATGAAAAATCCTTATACCCGTGATTAAATGTTTCATATTCTTTCAGATTTTGGTGCAAGTTAAGGATGCTCTGTCAAAGCTACCAAGTCTTGTTGAAATCACATTAAAAGAGGTAAGCACGTTGCAAATAAGTTGCAAGTTCAAGAGTGTAACAGTCAAATTGTTAATTTCCAGGACTGCTACCGCGAAAGCACAACCATGAATCAAATATTTTACTGAGGCCTAATTTAAGTTGTTCTGTATGTCTTTGCCACAGACAGAGAAAATAACTATTTGCGGTGACACCCATGGGCAATACTACGATCTCCTCAACATCTTCAAGTTGAACGGCTTACCCTCAGAGACTAATCCTTATGTATCCTTTAAATGTGCAAAATGTCA
Source organism: Colistium nudipinnis (assembly GCA_016785305.1). Classification (NCBI taxonomy): domain Eukaryota; kingdom Metazoa; phylum Chordata; class Actinopteri; order Pleuronectiformes; family Rhombosoleidae; genus Colistium; species Colistium nudipinnis. The sequence continues at coordinate 4,216,066 of JAFBJU010001075.1, forward strand.
CAAATCTGGTCTTTAATCTTTCTTCAGTGTAGATATCATGCATGTTTGTGTTGTTTCATGTCCATCACAAAGACGGACCATCTAAAATGCAAAGTTTGTGTATGTGTTCATACTACTTAACCGCATAATTCAGCTGTTCAATGGAGACTTTGTGGACCGCGGCTCTTTCTCTGTTGAGGTCATTCTTACTCTCTTCGGCTTCAAGTTGCTCTTACCTGACAACTTCCACTTGCTCAGGGGTGAGAACATGCATCTCTACTATCTACATGTGTGCTGGCCCTGCCATATTAATTTCACAAATGTGTTACAAACATTCACAGAACATTGCAAAAATCCATTAGTTTGCTTTTTTTTTTTAGCAAATTTCTAATAAAAAAAATGTCTTCTGTTGCCAATTTACATACTTTTATTCATGTATAGACATTACATAAGATTATACAATAACCAAGTATTTGCCTGCAGGTAACCATGAGACGGACAATATGAACCAGATGTATGGATTTGAAGGGGAGGTCAAGGCCAAGTATACAGCCCAGATGTTCCAGCTGTTCAGCGAGGTCTTCCAGTGGCTGCCGCTGGCTCAGTGTATAAACAGCAAAATCCTGGTAAGTTGTGTAAATAATTCGCTTTTGAAGTGGTTTGATGTTTGATTCACACACAGTCCTAACAAGATTGTACATCTCAGGTTATGCATGGGGGGCTGTTCAGTGAAGATGGTGTCACACTGGATGACCTCAGGAAAATTGAGAGGAACAGACAGCCTCCTGACTCAGGTTTGTTAAAGACTTCAAAAGCACCATCAGTATAAATCCAACTCAGATGTCATCTTTGAAGAGAAAGATGGGAACATTTCCACATATTTCCCTCACTTTTTCCACAGGCCCCATGTGTGATCTCCTCTGGTCAGATCCACAGCCTCAGGTCAGCAGACCCAATACCAAATTTGTTCATGTTGATTCAAGTATATTCTAGATACTGTCCGATCAACATTGTCTCCCATTCTGCCTTAGCTAAAGAATTTGTTTGACAACCTCTTTCTTTCTTTCTTGCTTGCTTGCAGAATGGCCGGTCGATCAGCAAGCGAGGCGTGAGTTGTCAGTTTGGGCCAGATGTGACGGAGCGCTTCCTGGAACAGAACAAGCTCGACTTCATCGTGCGAAGTCATGAAGTCAAAGGCGATGGCTACGAGGTCACACACTCAGGAAAGTGCATCACAGTGTTCTCTGCGCCCAACTACTGGTATGTGTTCATGATGACTAACTATAGAAGTGTTAAGCCAGTCGCTACTACAGCTATTCACTTAACTTTTGTGTGGTGTATTTTTTCCCCCCCTAGTGATCAGATGGCAAACAAAGGAGCATACATCCACCTCAGGGGATCAGACCTCAAGCCAGAATTTCATCAGTTCACTGCTGTGGTCAGTATCCTCTCTTTTGAAATCTATGTGCTATTTTCATAACTTTTGTTATAAAAGCCAGTGGGTTTAGTAATGAGTTACTTCAGAGCCTCATTGTACAGATTTGAAATATAGGTTTAGCACTTTGCTTAGTTTCACTCAATTGTCTTCAAGTGTAAAATGAGTTGTATACAAAAAGCAATGACAGGCTGACAATCATTATGGATTGGAAGTCCAGACAAGAATGTAGAAGTATGATCTAATGTCTTTTCTTTTTTTTTTTTTTCTTCTGCAGCCTCATCCGAATGTCAAGCCCATGGCGTATGCCAACTCGCTAATGCAGTTTGGGATGATGTAGAGGCCACGCCAGTAATGTGCGTGACACACCGATGACCTCCTATTTGACCCAAACCATCCCAGCAACTTCACTCCCTCCAGTGCTCGGACAAGCGCTCATTCATGCTTAACCTAAGGAGTCCCTCTCCCTGACAAACTTCCGGTAGTTGTATGCAGAAAACACATGGTGTAGTTCAGACAGGAAGAGATCACTTATACCAGCCTAGAACCGGGCACGTCTTTTTGTGATATCGTTTTAAACTGGAAAACGGCATTTCCATTGTTCCATTTCACATTTTGAATCATGACACAACTCGGCAGATGGGATTAAGTAGAGTGTATGTACCAAAGATCTGTGATTAAAAATAATTGCTCAGTTTTTACAAGGAGCATCTTGTGACTCTGAAACCTAGTCGGCCTGTGTACACAGGAGAGAGCAATGTAAGCAAAGGAGCATGTCAAATCAGTGTTTCTCAAACCATCCCACAGTAAGTCAGTTATTTTTATTTTATTTTACACTTAAATGTATGATCCCAGTCTGGAAAAAAAACACATCTGTTTTCTCTGGATACACTCTGGAAGGTGCTGTTTGCCATTAGTGGTGTATTTAGCTGATTCAGTCATGTAGCTGGTAGCACTTGTTTTTGCACTGCTGTTTCCTGTTGAGGAAGATATTGCTGCTCACCATGTTTTCATTCCAGACTGTCATTGTGCCACTCACCCGGCAGCCCCTGCACAGTCTACTCTCCAAACTAGCTTTGGTGTTAGGTTAACATTGATGGCACTCGGTTACTGGTGACGTATGACCCCCCCGTTTTGTGGATGTCTTTAGTACACAAACGTCCCAAATGCAATCATGTCTTGAAACGCACAGCTGCATTGTCCAATGGCCCTCAACTTTTTAGATAAAAGAAGTACACTGACGTGTATGTATATATACTGTATCATTTAAAGATTCTGTGTAATGTTTGGAGAAAACTATTGAATAAAAAAAAAATCCAGTCCTGTGATTTTAGAAACAAGCGGATGGATCTTTTTGCTTTTTCTCTCTTAAAGGGCCACCTGTTATTGTTTTCTTCCAAAACTTTATTTGAAACATGCGAGTCGAACAATAAATCGGTATCATCGCATGTTGGATTTAGTACAAACCGATTAATACAGTGTTGGCACGTTCGCTTCCTCCCAGTCGCGTTTATTTGACGTCATGCGTCTGGCCAGCTGATCGGCCCTCGTCAAACTAAGCGCCACGCGTTGACAACACACACGCACACGAGTTTCACCTTGTTGTGAACCCAGCTGGACACGAGACAGCAGCCGCGGCAGCACCGACCCGAGATGCCCAAATACTGTTCGGTCCCAAACTGTAAGAATGACTCCGGAAGCGGATGCGAAAGGAAAAGCTTCTACAAGTAAGCTACTAAAAGGTGTTTTTTTTTTTTGCTGAATCCGCTGTTGCGATTATACCGCTTTGAGGAACAACCTGTAACAAGGTCGATTGTTGAAATGTTGTCGCTGGTCAAAGTGTATACATGACGTCTCTCTCGTGTAGATATTTTCATAATATTTTTCTAACAACGGGCTCATTATTCACCAGTAGCCTGTTCGACAAGTTCTCGTTTTCAATATCTTGAGTGTTGGCCGTTTGTTGTGGCCACGGAGCCCAACCTTAGGCACTCCGATGATGATTTAATCACACACAGAATTGACTTTTGTAATGCGCTGCTTTTTTGTTTAGCATTACAACTCAACCTCCACTATTTCAAAAAAATCAGCTGCACGTGAGTTCCCTGATACCATTAGTGAGAGTGCAAATTCCAAAAATGTCAACCTCTGAATTGGCATCAGGATTGTATTTTTAAGACCAGTATTGGTGAATGATTTCAGTAGTAGTAATTTCAACGTGGTCTTTTCAACCATCACCCAGGACATTCTTTGCTTCACCTGCTTGTCCTCTGATTATTTCCAATACACAATTCAATAATTTTTTTTTTACCCCATATTCACAAATCAAATGTCTCATAGGGCCTCTCATATTTGCAACAACATCCTTTCTGTTTTCCTCCATAATAAAGCTATCATAATCTGATGATACCCCATTTGAAATAATTAAACTCCCATTTATTATCTTCAAGGTTCCCTCTGCAGGACCCAGTCCGGCTGCAGCAGTGGCTGAGCAACATGGGACGTGAGAACTGGACTCCCTCTCGACATCAGTATATCTGCAATGAACATTTTGCACCTTCATGCTTCGAGGTGCGATGGGGAATCCGTTATCTTGAGAGCAACGCTGTGCCCACAGTCTTCCAGGAGCCTGAGGTAAAACCTACCAGAAGTTACTGGCCACAGCGTCATACTGGAAGTTTAGGGCTGCACAATATTAATTAAAGTAGTTATTTTACACAATATTACTGAAATTTGTTCAGTTTTATTTGTATCATTTGTTTCATTTATCAGGCAGAGATTTGTCCTAGTTCTCTTTTCATTTCAAAGCGAGGCTATTTTCGTTTTTTTACATTTCTTAGCAGAATGAGATTCAAAGTCCTTTCACTAGATCCAGCCATAAGTTATAGTAGCAGCATTGCTTTTCAGGCCAATTGTTGCAAGGTTGTTGGTTAAGCGTGTTCCAAAGATTTACTGTGATCATAATTAGTCCCAGCACAAATACAGTTGCCTATATTACTATACCTAAACGTCCTGTATGTAGAATTTAGTGGGATTTGTCAGCAGTATTGGAGCATACTGTTCATAAAGTTTTTATTAGTGTAAAATTACCTGAATGAACATCATTGTGGTTTTGTTACCCTTGAATAAGCCTTTTATATATTATCTACAATCACCATGTTTCGACAGAAGCCTGAAACACACAACAGACAACATGTATTGGATTTACAGATTGTATTTAGTGTTTTTAAATGAAGTATATGCTACTGCAGGTTCTTAGAAGGGGAGGGGTTAGGGGAGGGAGAAAGAGTTGATTGATTTATTTACGAGAGTTAATTATAAAAATAAATAATATATGTATTATATATATATGTATTATTAAATACACTCTTGTGCTTCTTTTTAGAAACGGAAAGCCACTTTTCAAAGTGAAAAGATACCGAAGCGACTCCGAGCTAACGGCGATCATAACTTAATGGTGTCAGATGACGGAGCAGTGGCTCTCGACGACGTTGAGAGCGAGAGTGCATTGCAATCGGTTCACCTGTACGAGATCACTGTCAACCCATCAGAGGAGAGCAACTACAGTCCTGTGGAGTTGAGTGATGTAGTAAAATCGGACTGTTATCTCCAGGCTGACCTGAACACACTGGCATCAATGGACGGATCCGAAACTGGGGCAAATTTCCCTGTAACTTTATTCCAGACAGTAGACAATCTAAGTCATAGCAGGGAGGATACAGAGTTGGTGGGGTTGTCTGAATGCCCTGCTGGTGAAGTGCAATTCGAGCTTGTGAATGAATTTGCATCTGCCATTTTAGCTCAGGGCCACAGGCTGCTCGTGAGTGACACCACACTGGGAAGTACAGAGGCTTCCCTCGGGTTTGAAGATGTGACTTGTTCCACAGACGAGTCCTTCGATGTCCAAGAGGGCTACGAAACCCAAGTCATTGCCTACTTCGAGACGATACCCAAAGTGTTCCCTAATGAAACACCTACCCGGTTCACCTTCTCCCCGGATACAGTGCTGGCGTCTGCCCTGAGCTCCAAGCCCATCACGTCTACATTGCCTATAGTCTCCAAACATGCGCCAACTCCCGCCACGTCCCTGGTCCTCGCCGTGGAGAGGCTGGACACAGAGAGGAAAGAAGAAGAAGAAGATGATGGCAAGTCAGAGGAGGACAGTACAGAGCGGCAGGAGCACCAGCTGGAAGAGCACTGGTGAGCACTCTGTTTTTATTCCAAGGCCCAATCTCCTGGTAGCACAGGTCAGGGTTACAATTATACAAAATCTATATTTCTCGTCTCCTGCTAAACCACAATTTATCAATCGTCTCTTTTAGTCTCAACATTCATCATGTTTGTTTCTGCTGGTTGGTTAACCAATCTAAAGAGTAAATAATACGTTGCAACCTAATACTATTTCAAATAAAATATAAAAGCCTTTTCTCTCTCAATGCATTTAACACCCTCTTTGCACAACCAGCTACCATAAGAGCAGTCTGAGTAGGGAGCAGCTGGAGGCGATCGTGGCAGAACTGCAGAAAAAGGTGAAGGTCCTGCAGCAGAGACATCGCCGACACCTGGAGAAACTCCTGGGTCTGGAGAACACGGTCAGCCAGCTGAGGCAAAGCAACCTGCTGAACGAAGAGCGCTTGCAGTTGCTCGAGAGGGTACGTCCGAGAATGATTTTAAAATAAAACCTTTTAGTTGCTATTTTATCTGTAGGTGTATTCCGCTGTCCACTGGTCGCCATTAAATCCTTTATTATTCTGTATTTTTTTGTTGTATGAAAATAATTGTTACCGTCTCCCTCTTGGTACAGGCTTTTGTGCAGAGCAGTGCAGCAGTGACAGATGCTGGTGAGACCGTGGCCATCATCTACGAAGAAGACACTGCTGCATACTTGTATACTCCACTTACTGATGTAAAGGAACTGCTCTGAAGCTCCAACTGACTGTAGAACCACATGCGTGTCCGTCTGATGCCTATTGTGCCAAAAACAACGGGACATGGTTAATGCTGTTGAATACAAAATACTACCTAGTTGTGCGTTTCTCTATTATCCCCAATTTGTGTTTGAAGTGTGGTGTTGGGTCTGCTGTGAACTTTGCACAAATATTGATAACTAATATGGGACGATGTTGAATGTCTGTTTATAATACCTCTAGACCCACCCTTATTCCAACCCTTTATTTTGCTTGATGGATTAAAGTGATTTTGATTGTTACAAAGAAGATTTAGTGCTGTTCTTTTGTAGGTTTCAGAAATGACTACAGTTGTTCACTAAACCAAATATTATACAAACAAGGGAAGGCATATGAGAATAAGTCCTGTTTAATCGCAACCAACATTATTATCCGTTAAATAACACTGTCGCCACACCAGTTTTCAGAGAGTAAAGTTGCATGTTTGGTTGGTTGAAGTTCAAACCCCTTATATTTATGTATCACTGTGTTCCCACATAATGACAACATTGACAGTCAGGAGCTGATCAGAGAGTTTAGTGTAACTTCCAACTCCTAAAACCGCCTTAGAGTTTGCTGAAATGAACAGAATCCAGTGCCTTGCTCATGGGCATTAGGTGGAGTCTCTTGTGTGTGGTGTTGTGCTTTGGGGATTCCTCTCCTCCTTCTCCCTCCGTCTATTTTGCAGCTCGGAGTTCCTTTTTGGGTGTGTTTTTCAATGTTTGCACACATTTGTGTTATTGCAACAGTAAACTATTTGTTTTCTGCAAACACAGCAGCTTGCAGTAGTTTGGTCTGCAGCTGTAAAATAACACCTAACGGCGCTCCTATTCTTCCTGACGTCCAGCAGACGGCGGTGTGCTGCTGAGTGACGTGACAGCAAGCAAATCAAAGTATAGCAGGGGAGAAGGGGGAGGGGCAGAGTGAGCATGAGAGAAGTGGGAGAGAGGAGCGACAGTGGCGGAGTTTGCACATGGTCAACCATTGTGACCGTACAGGAGTTTAGTACTGAACGTAGAGAAGAGAAACAGAAATTTAAGTATCGATCTCATCACGCACCCTTCTTCCCCCGTCAACACACACACGAGAGCATCACATTGCGCGTACCAAACACTCCGCTGATGCCATGAACGTGACCGTGCATGACTGGCTCTGCTCGTGGTGCGTTCAGGACCCTGACCTTGGCCCAGAAAGACAAGCACTCGCATATTCTATAAAATAATATAAAAATGATATTGCGGGCGGATCAAACTTTATTGCGGGACTTATTCGTCCCGAAGGCCGGAGGTTCGCCACCCCTGCTATAAGAGAAATGTTAATTGTTAATTTTGAAATGCTTTTACAGTGGCCTGTGTACAAACAACCCCAATGAACAGGAAGTCCAATATCTGCTGGCACTATAACGCCTTTTGAGTGTTTAGTATCATAATTACAAACATAATCGCCTTACTCTCTTTATGTTTGGCAGCTTATGACTCTTCTGCATGTTTTTAGTATGACCACATGAGGGCGGCATAACATTTTGTGTAAGTATATTTTGACACTCATCCTGCCATACTGTGACTGCATATTTAATTTTACTCCGCTATTATGAGGCAGTAATGTTAGAATGATGAATAGGTAAATCTGTCTTTTAATTTGTCATGTTGATTTAAAACACCTCAGTCCAATTTCGTCTGTTTTACCAAATGTGTTTTGTTGCTTTTTGAACCAACAACTTCATACAGTCAGACAACTTTTTTTACTTTCTCTAACCTGTCATAACAAACTAACTTAAACCTTGTTATTCTACCACAAAATCGCAAGTGAGTCCTTTCTTATCTCTGTGCAGCCTGACACACACACTGCAGCAGGAATGTAGCGGGAGGGATCCAGATTTATCAGCAGGTACATTTGCACATAAATCTGCCTCATCAATGACCTAATGCACACGCACACACGCACGCACACACACACACGCCCACACACATACACACACACACACTGTGGGGACTTCTCAATCTTGAATCTTGTACATTTTGTTTTTGTTTCAGTTTGAATGATTCACGGGTTCATCGTCAGTGTTTTAATATTGTTAATGTTAAATGATATTTCTTCTTTTTAACATTTTGTGAGCACTCATATTAGTTAGTTAGTTATTAGTTATTAGTTAGTTAGTTAGTTATCCTTAGTCAAAACACCTGATAATATCAAAATGTTAGCAACACAAAAAATCAGAGAAAGAAGGAGAAAGGCAAAGGGTTTCTCATCTCATGTAAGAAACACCAGTGAGTTTCTGTTCCCACTGAGTAGGCACAGACAGCCTGTTATTTCCAGTCTGGGTGGGGGGTGTCTCTGACTTCAGGTGCCAGGCAACCTTTCTGGCCTTCACATTCCCCAGTATCGGTCACGTGTGCACAGTTTGGCCAAATCCAGCAGAGCATGACCACAGAGACTCGCACAATGTTTTTTCTTACCCAGTCACACAGGTGTAGGGATTTGAAGAGGTCCAGTTTCATACTAAACTCAGGACATTTACATACATAACTTGAGTTGTATTTCTGGAATTAAGATGAATTTTAACCAGCATGTAAATAATTGTGTGTAATTTTCTGTGTTTTATGGTTTAACAAAGTCAGACAACAGGCAATTATGTGATATTATACTCATTTATCAAGATATACATGTACATTAAAGGTTTACACAATCAGCCTTGACCTGATTATATGTGAAATAGACAGGGTAAGCTTTTCTCCTTTTCCTGAATTCTGAAGATCCTTGGAAAACCTGTTTTGCTAATGCATATAAATGGTTTGTCAGATTATTTATATAACTAATTTGTTCTGTCTGCTCATGCCAGATCCATGAACCAAGTCACTATTGTTTCATTAGTCATTGATTTATTATAGCATCTATTAAAAAAAGTATGGTGTTCTACAATTTACAATTCAACAAGAAGGTCTAATCTGTATTTACTGTGATCATGACCAGATATCGAGCAGTTGTCTTTTGTCAGAGGCGACACTGATATGGCTGCAACAGACAACACATGGAAAGTAATATGATATAACATTAAGGCACCTACCACATATTTACTTTGAGATACTCATGAATCTTTCAAGTGGATATGATATAACATTAAGGCACCTACCACATATTTACTTTGAGATACTCATGAATTTTTCAAGTGGGTGTCATCATCGGTTGAGATTCCATGTGTTTCTTTGAAACAAGACTGAAAGATTTGATTCATGTCTATAATAGAAACTCAGGCAGTTAGGTGTGAAATGTGCTGGAGCTGAGATATCAGTCCTCATTAAAACATTAAAAAAAGATCAGAGAAATAGGACATAAAACAGGACAGTGGGAGACTGTAGGAGATCTGGAAATCTGACTGTGGATTTTTGTAGGTTGCTTCCCTGGAAGTTTAATGTGTGGTTTTGCAATTTTTACTCATACATATTGTTTATAGACCAACAGCAGAAGAGTGTGGTGATACAGGGCAGCTCCAACAGACGAATGTGTGTAAGTGTTTAAATATGTGGCTGGGTTTTGGAAGAAAGCCACCGGGCCTGGCCAATTGTCTGAGGATAACCGACGTCTAAAGGGCAGGAAGATGAACAAATCATGTAACCTGCCTGGCATGGCTCTCTCTCCTCTGCGCGCACACTTCTCACCTCTGCCCATTACCTGATCCTGCTGCTAATTGTTTAGAGCATGTGTGGTTAAATTGGCAGCTGGAGGTAACGTATCCCCCAGATTGAATGTCAGGATACTCTTACAAAGGCACCTGGCACCATCATTTCTGTTACCTGGCTTAGTGACTCATGCTGTGGTGTGTATGCTGTTACAAAACCTTGAACCTGTGTGTGTGTGTGTGTGTGTGTGTGTGTATATATATATATATACAGTATATATATATATATATATATATGCAGTGTAATGAGATAAGACACAGCGTCTCAAAACAAGTCAAATTTATATAAAAAAAAGGCCTGTGAGTTATGTGTACAGCAGTGGTATATAATACACAAAGATGATCATTGTGGACAGGCCCAGGTGCTTTTGTGCTTTGAACACTGTAGCATTCAAAGTCCTCGGCCACGTCCACGCCCTCCCCAGACTGCACCAAATGTTGCGTCGAATACAGGTCACAACTGTAACCAGTAATTGATGATATTCATACAGTATTTACAACACACAAACCCATTAAGGACACTATTTAGGATAATTTAACATATACAGTTCATCCAGGTGACACATGAAGCAGTAGTGGTTGTCGTACAAAAACAAAAATCCCACTCGTAAACGTTGAGAAGTATGCCGTATAAAAAATCTTTTAGTGTGTTAACCATAAAAAAGTGATCTAGATTTTTTTTTTTTTTTATAAAAAAAAAATGAAAATGTCCTGTGCACACTTCTCAGTCTCTGCAAAACAAAGGTTCTAATTCATAGATAATTAACATTACAAGCCAAATCAAACACATCCCCCATTGTGGAGTCTCTTTGTTGTTATGGAGCACTTTTCCTCAGTGCTCCTTCAGTTTGGTGTAGAGGCGCAGGTTTAAGACTCAGCAATGTCTTTTCCCCTTTGATCTTCATTCATACGTAGTCTTTTCTCTCTAACCCTGGCCCACCTGCAGACCGTGAGGCAGAGTACGCCATTCTCGACGGGTTGTATCTGGTCTCGCGCGGCGGACATGAGCAGCAGAGGAGTCCTCCACCGAGGACCAGGAGGGAGGCAGCGGCCCAGCCGATGTACAATGCAGCTCCCAACTCCCTCCGCTGAGCGTCGGTGAGCAACGGGTTGTAGAAGTCCCTGATTATGGTGTTGGCCGACCAGGATACGGGAATAAGCTGCATGACCCCAGACACGATGAAGAAAACGCCTGAGATGATCATCACCTTGGCCTTTGACGCCTCGTCATCAATGCAGTTGGTGCACTTGGCCCCGGCGATGGCGATGAGCACGGCCAAGACGGCCAGCAGGATGGAGATGACGGTGAGGGCGCGGGCGGCCTGCAGATCCTGGGACAGGGCCAGCATGGAGTCGTAGACCTTGCACTGCATCTGGCCTGTGCTCTGCACCACGCAGGTCATCCACAGGCCCTCCCAGATGATCTGAGCGGTCACAATGTTGCTGCCGATGAAGGCCGTCACCCTCCACATGGGAAGGACGCACGCCACAATGGCAATGATCCATCCCAAAATGCACAGGGAGATGCCTATCAACTCCAGGCCTACTGACATGACTGAAACGTCTTCCTCGTCTGCTGCTGAATGTGTGTCAAACCTGTGAGGAGATCACAGAGAAAAAAATCACCCGGAGACCCAAAACTGGTAATTAAGATAATTTCAAGTTTGACATCGGTGAGTGTGTGATGATCTGTTCTATGGCTCCACTTCACCAGTATCCTTTATAGGGCCGATCAGGTGGAAGGGGCGGAGTCTTCCAAGGAGCTGACATCACCGAAAGGGGGAGGAAGGACCTGAACAGTCTCTGCTATCAGCTTACATGGCCTGCTTCCCAAAGGGCCTGGCCACAAAGAAGCCCTTTACAACCGAAAGGGCACACGAGTGTTATTATAACTAAATAAACTATCTTCTATTCCATTCTACTATGGATTGTATGATTGAAAAGATGGGTAAATCATTTCATTTATCAGTGGTGTGTTCATTTATTTGTACACACCACACTTTATAAAATATTTACTGTTGTTTATGATTATGGTATTGAAATTGGTTGTAAGTACTTTCTTTATTTGTTTCCTAAATATGATGTAATGCTTTTAAACTAAAAACATGTTTCTGTCCTGAGGAACTCACAGGTGTCTCTGCAGCTCCACCGATGTTCCGGTCTTCTTCTTTTTACTTACAGAATGCCTGACCTCCACTTATCAGCCTCCTAACTTTCTTATCAATGTTGTGTGGTGTAAACCTTTGCTCTGTCCAAAATACCAAAGAATCAGGATGGGATAAAATATAAACATCTCACTGTCAGGTTAACAGCATATATAGGCGTGAGGTCATGGAGAGGGAACGTCTGAAATTTTTACAGGAACACAAACCATTCAAGTCAAAGTATGATAACTGGAGGTATTAGGATAACACTATAATATTTGGTGGGTTCTTAGCAGACTGTCTGTGGACTGCCCTTGAAATGCTTTGATGATGGGACTGTCTCCCCTGAAATGCTCTCATCCCCACCCCCCACCTCCTATTAGTACTCTGTGCGTACAACATCGCCCGGCCGACATGAAATGGATGCATTGTTTGGGAGGACAGTCCACATAACTGAGTGAAGAGAAGCCCACAAAGCAGTGACTCATGTTATCATAGACAGGCATATGGGAGACAGCCAGGTGAATAGATGCTGTGATAAAAACATCCACTTGTTGCATTAATGGATGGGTATGCAGAAATGCAACACTGTAAACTTTGCACCAAATGTCAAAATCTCACCAGATGTGCTTTCAAATTTGTTGACTTCCTCTTGGTTCTCATCTTTTGCGCGATAGATCAATCTCCAACTTCCTTACTGGACGTGTGATGCATTTATGTGTGAGTGTACATACAGGATGCACAATGGCTTCCTCCATTTGAGGACTAGACCGCCTATCAGGTCCCAGCAGAATTCAGGGAATTGAACTGCATGTGATTATGACAAAGGAAAAATGTGAAACATTTAAAAATATAACAGCTGTTCCTACCATGAAATGATAATGAGATGGACAACTTAATTCAAAATAGGAGCCTTTTAATGTAAAAACGTGTCAAACATTTCAGATGAAGTGACATAAAACTTTTATAATTGACAAAAATGCATCAAAAACATGCCACCTCAAACAGTCAATTAAACATTTGAAACAGTAAAAAAAAGGTTATGATTCCATTATCACCCTTTGTTTTTAATTCAGATAACTTATTCATTTAATTTAATTCATTAAATTTAAGGATAAGATAAAAAAGACAGCACCATATCACTAACATATAGTCAGTAGCCAAAGGAAAACATTTTGATGAATATCAGCAGCTTTTTCTTCCTCTGAACATGAAGACATGTGGATCAGTTATGAACACAAAAAAAGATTTTCTTTTTGCCAACGCAAGCTCAGACGTAATTTCTCCTGTTGTAGCTGCTGGGTGCAGCCGACCTGGTTTGCGAGTACATGGTCTTTGACGGAGGCCCGTACTTTTTTTCAGGTTGCGGGGGGCAACTGGAGCAGAGGATCCCACCTCCGATGAGCAGAAAGGCAGCCGCAGCCCAGCCCAGGTACAGAGCTGCGCCTATCTCCCTCTTCTGGGCTTCGGGTATGATGGGATTGTAGAACTCCATGATAATGGTGTGGGCGGACCATGACACAGGGATCAGTTGGGTCAGAGAGGCCAAGACGAAGGCCCCCCCCGCAGCGATCATCACCCGCGCCTTTGCCGTCTCCTCGTCCACGCAGTTGGTGCATTTGGCCCCCATTACGGCCACCAGCAGTCCCACAATGCCCAGCACGATGGAGATGATGGTGAGGGCCCTTGCCGCCTGGAGGTCGGCACTCAGAGCCAGCATGGAGTCGTGGATTTTACACTGCATCTGACCAGTGCTCTGGACCACGCAATTCATCCAGATGCCCTCCCAGGTCGTCTGCGCCGTGACTATGTTCACCCCGATGAATGCCGACACGCGCCACATGGGCAAGGCACAGGAGACAATGGCTGAGATCCATCCTAGCGCGGCCAGAGCCACTCCAAGTATCTCCAGTCCCACTGACGGCATGGCTGAACTATGTCTGTGTCCTGCCCGCGTCGGAAGCCAGAAGTTGATGGAGTGAGTGTACTCACGGAGAGCTGACGGCACATATAAACAGCATGTTCGTCCAGGGTAGAAGGTGGAGTTACGGCGGCTATTGGCTCGGGACGAGTTCAAATTGTCTTCTGTCCCACCTAGTTTGAAACCCAGCCTTGGCATGTGAACGGCCTCAGCTTAATCATTCAACTTTCACAGCGCCGGTAGCGCTCCCACCTGTTTGGGTGAGGGGAGTGTAAACAGAGGGCCTGTGTCTCAGGCCCGGAGTAGTTAAACGATAACAGACACGCTAAAGAACTGTGGATGAATGATTGAAAGTGGAGGGAAACGTATCAACTCCTGTAGCTCTCTCATTGTGCTGGTGTTTGTTTAGTTAAATGTCCAGGATTCAGTATGGAATCTTAGAGTCACTTTATGATTTTGCCTGGACCAGGACAGAAGTGCTGAAATTGGGATACTGTTTTTTTTTAGAAACTATTGGGAGTGCTCTGATTATCTCGAGTTTATATTTGAATTCTGAGTAACCCTCTTTCAGGCGAAATTGATAAAACTAGGTCGTCATTTTTTTTTACAGTGAACACCATCCATTAACAGATTAAGACCTAGGAACCTTAAGGATTTTTACAGTGTGATCAACAGTGACTAAAAACAAGACTCCACTATGGAGAGTAGAAGTTAGATAGAAGTAGTTCCTAATATGATTAGTTGTTTTTGTGACTGAGTGCAGCATTTAAGATGACCTAAATTAGTAAACTCAAGATGATGCAATACGATGTGATAATGCTGGCTGAATGTTGCTAAAATAAACGTTTTCCAGCTGCCTCAGCAGTATGTTTGGATAAATAATCTGCCTCAATGGTTACCGAGGACACATGCACAAAATCACAACACAATCCTCCTGTGAATGTGCAGGCAAATGGACATTTGGAAGGCTCACAGGACAAGAACAACACGCCGAATGTATTTCTCTCAGGACGAAGACATTTTTTCCCAGTCATACGAGATTGTGTTTGTGTTTATCCTTGTGTTGGAAGCAGAAACAAATAGTTGGTGTAGGTGGGCACATGTGAGGGGTGAGAGGGGGAGGGTCTTATCAGTGTCCTTGCTCTGAAGGTCACAGTGCATCAGGACTGTTTCAGCATGGCCTAATCTGCCGCATGTGTGCCAAAATGAGATCCTCTTATGAATGCTCCCTGGCCTTTTATCCCGTATCGTACAGGTTTAAATCTTCACTGTTCCATTTTTCATCAGCTTACACGAAAGAGAGACACAAAAAAATATCTGATCTTCAAAATCTACAGAGTAGAGGCTCCTGCTCTCGGTCACGCAAGGCTGAAAGTCTGGTATTTCCTATATTCACACAAACATTTAGATCATTAACCCCGAGCCCCTAAGCCAAAGTATAACGAAAGCTAAAAACATCAGTATTTTTTAGGACCTGGCGGAGTGGCTATATATACAGTATATATATCTAGATATATATACACACACAGTATACTGTATATAAGCATATATATATAGCTAGTATACAAAGTCCTAAAAAATACTGATCTATGTTGTCATAAAAGCTTTACCTTCACTTTTTTTTCATCACCAATTCAGAGGGACGAAACACTAAATGTCTGCCAGCTTTTGAACTAATTTACTATTGTCAACTTTCTATGACAAGTCCAATTTTATTTTGCCTTTTGAAAAATACCAAATGAGCCTTTGAGCATTAAGCTAGACAGTGATGCCCTTATGGGATGCAAAGTAACGAGTTGCCAACCAACTGAACAGGGTCTTTGTGGCTCAGCTTGGACTCAGTTACAGTTGGTTGCATTTTCTTGCAGATGGAGACTTTTATCTCTGGCTCAATTTCACTCTAACAAATGGTGGACAGGCATCTAGGTTCTAAACAAGCCCTGCATTGTTCCTTTCTTCCATTTGCCTTGAAATGAAATACTTAATTTTGCTCTGCACCAGTTCAGCTCTCATTCAGACTCTGCGGAACCCGTATTTCCCCTGTTTCTGCATACCACAATGGTGGTAATGTTACACTGAATTTAAGTATCAATTTCTGTCTCCTTGCCATCAAATTGTTGTTTTTACACCCTTAATTCCAACTTTAAAAAGGCTTAAAAAGATCAATTCTTAAAAGCATTTAGTTTTTTTTATTCTTTTTTAAATATAAAGGAAAATATTATAATTTTTTGAAACGAAAAATAGAAATAAACATAAGATGCTTGCCATTGTGAAAAACGAACACAAATCAAATCATGACCCACTTGCCACCCATTCAGACCCAAAACATGCTGCAGTCAAATCCATGTCATCGTGGCATCGGTTTTATCTACAGCATTTAGTTTTTTTTATTACTAATTTTGAAGAACCCCAGAAAACTTTAATGTCATATTTAATTTCTGAAGATTTAATACATCTTAACTTAAATATAAAGGAAAATATTATAATTTTTTGAAACGAAAAATAGAAATAAACATAAGATGCTTGCCATTGTGAAAAACGAACACAAATCAAATCATGACCCACTTGCCACCCATTCAGACCCAAAACATGCTGCAGTCAAATCCATGTCATCGTGGCATCGGTTTTATCTACACTCACGTCACATGTTCACACATAGTCTCTTCTCATGTATCCATTGACCGATAGGGTTTTGACAGCTGAGTAGTCCACCCGGGGAGGCGCGGAGCCACCCGGCGCCGTGGCTAATCTGGGGGGGCAAGAGCAACAGAGGAGGACCCCCCCCAGGATCAGCAGGCAGGAGGCAGCCCAGCCAAAGTACAGAGCGTTCCCAAAGTCTCTCTTCGCCGTCTCCTCTAGCAGCGGGTCGTAGAAACCCAGGATGATGGCGTGGGCAGTCCAGGACACGGCGGTCAGCAGCAGCAGTCCGGCCAGCACAAAGGTCACCCCGGCTGCCGCCACCAGCTTCGGCTTGCTCCTCACATCGCGACTGCAGTTGGTGCACTTGGCTCCTGCCACGGCCAGGCCGATGCCTAGGATGCACAGCACCATGGAGACGATTACCAAAGCACGGGCCGCCTGCAGGTCCACTGGTAGTCCCAGCATGGAGTCGTGCACCCTGCAGTGCATCTGGCCAGTGCTTTGCACTGAACAGTTCATCCACAGGCCCTCCCAGATCACCTGGGAGATGACGATGTTCTGACCGATGTAGGCAGCCACCCGCCACATTGGCAGGCCGCAGGCCACCATCACGCCCAGCCACCCGGCCACGGCCAGGATCATCCCCAGGATCTCCACACCTGCTGAGTACATGATTGGCAATGATGAAGAAGACGAGACTGTGCAGATAGAAAGCCTTCTGTGTCTGCAGACTCAGCCCTCCTGAGACGATATCAGATCTCGTTGCCTCAAAGTCCTGTGACAGACTTGCGGAACGAGGGAAAGAGAGGGGGAGAAACAGATTCTACCTTCTTTATACAGGTTAGACGACTGAAGGTGGAGTCAGCTGCACTTGCATATGTGGATGCCTTTATTTCTTGATATATTTGTGATGTGTACAATGGTGTTCAAAATAGAATGAAGAATTATTAAAACCAGTGTTCCTGCTGAAAACATGCGATGACATACCTTAAGCATACAGCGACATTTTGAAATTCTCATTCTGTTAAATTAAAACCACATTAACTGGAACACAGGGCTCAATGATAGACTCCGTTTTGATTATACTAAGATGCCATTGTACCAGTGGTTCTTTCAAATTTGGAAAAGAGTATGTTTCTTTGATGTGTGACAACCTTGAAGAAAAGCGCTGAATCACCGCCTGAATTTGATTTCCATGTAAGGATAATGAGCAACAATGACAGGCCTTGTTTTTGTTGGTCAGCGATTTTAGCCCACCTCAGAGAGAGACAGAAAACAACACTGGCTGGATTATCAGTCTGCGCTCTTGTGGTATTCCCTTTCATAAAAAATTGGGTAACCACCATACACTGAGAATAACAGTATATGCATTAATATAGGGAGCCACACCTGTTTTGTCTTTATCAGAATTCATATCTCAGTGATCACACGAGGAATAAAAAAAGCTTTCCTCAGATAGTCAGCCCACAGGTGAGCTGTGTGTCATTACAGGTTTTTTTCTAATAAACAGGGGTCACCTGGGGTCAGCGGTCACAATATCATGGCTGCTGTCTCGTGGGTAACCTCCTCCGTGTATGCACACATGCACACACATAAACACACTGTTCCATTCTCCCACACCAACATAGACGCACGGCTGACTGAAACGGTTGAGTAAAAGGAATAATATACAGAAAACATCTGCTCTCCTTTTTTACCAGCTTGATTTTTTTTTCACTTTGTTGTGAAAAAAAGTTTCTGATCGAAGGCCTTAGGGGTGTTATATATTGAGAGAAAACTCTACATGAACTAATCACACGTCATCTTCACACAATGCTCATTAGATAGTATGAAGTATAGAGACCGACAAAAAAAAGTCAAAAAAAAATATTTAGGAAAGGTGAAGCAATGAGTGAGTTAAAACATCTCCTCAGGTCCAAACACCATCATTTTACAGCTTACAATTATGTGCAAAGTGTGTATTATATTGTGCGTGTGTGTTTTAACAGGCAGGGGGAGCAACTATACATCCAATAAGGGATTTTCATTTTGGTGTTGAGTTACGCCCTGCATAAGCATTCTTGTTGTGTCAGATTAGTGTGGATTAGTATTTGCATATTTCTGAGCAGATGAAAAAATGTGTGTTGCTGCTTAAAACACACAAACGTCAGGATGACTTTAATAATCTTAGAATAAACATTTATTGGGTTTTCTATATGATATTCTCCTATTTGGTTTTATTTAGGAAATAAAGTATATAAATGTATTTTTTTAATCTAATAATTGTGTCTCTTTTTGCATTAAATCGTGCATTGTGAAAGGTACATTTAAAGATATTTCACACAGCAGCCACACTGACGCCTTTCACAATTGAATTTATACATCATTATTTCCTAAGTCTTCACCAATGTGCTATAAATCAATGTTGTTTTCTTCACTCCTGGCTCAGTGCCTGTACAAGGGGTACAGGGAGTAGCATGATAGGGAGTTCCTACATCCAAGGAAAAATATTTTCATTTCTTGGAATGTCTAAGCCCCCAAAAAAGCCCCCCATACATTGTGCATCTTTGTGGATTGGTAGATATAATCAAATTAAAACAGATAAAGCTTTAATCAGTGTATCTGGAAAGCTCTTATTGTTATTAAAGCCTCTGCAAAGCCTTTTGCAGCCTTTTGCAGAGAGAAAAAGCAAAGAATAGCAGTGAAATTGAGCATTGGTTCTAGCAATATCAAAACATTTAATAAAAACTCATTAAATGCATGACAAGGGATGTGTAGTGACTAGCTTTGACAGTTTGGTCACCAGTAATCTGGACACACCACCCCACTATTACAATACACTTTCAAATGACATATCAAATAGTATGACATTTATGCTCTTGGCTGTAAGATTCGACTTCCTGTTTCCTGTTTCACTATATTCTCTTGCACTCAACTCTTGCAAACATTTGTTTACCAGATGAATTCAAACTCTAAAAGTCTTTGTCTTTGGCAATCTTTGACATTTTCATTGAAACTATACATGGCCATTATTTAGGGAGTTCACCATACAGCAGGTGCATCAAAACTCTTATTGCATTTTCCTAGAACACACATGTAGCTACTTGCAGAGCACTCTGTTAAAGATGCACCTGTTATGGGAGCAGGAACGAGTCGGACAGGTTTCCATGAAGTACTGGTGTCTGACGTAGGTTGTTGTTCACAGCAAGCAATCCTCAGCATGAACTTCTATTAGACTAATATTTATGAACAATTCTGCTAATTCAAACTTGACAGCCTTTTTTTTCACCACCGGTATAAGTACAAGACAAATATTAAAGCCCACAGATGTCCAGTGAATGATGACAAAGAGAACTTGTTTTAGGAAGTCAAACACCTTATTAAAAAATTAAATAAAGGAACTAAAAGTTGCTTCTGTGTTTTGTTAAATGTCAACAAAGCTCAAGGCTTAGTTACCAATGGACCCTAACAAACCCTCAGTCGCTCCTGATTTCACAGCCAGAATGACTTCCTGTGTATAACTGTATATATTGTACTTTTGTGCATTTACTATGTCTGGAATTCTTGTTTTCGAAAAAACATCCTATGAGAAACCATGAAACCGAAAAATCCTCAATTACCAAAAAAGAAAA
Organism: Colistium nudipinnis; assembly: GCA_016785305.1. Classification (NCBI taxonomy): domain Eukaryota; kingdom Metazoa; phylum Chordata; class Actinopteri; order Pleuronectiformes; family Rhombosoleidae; genus Colistium; species Colistium nudipinnis. The sequence continues at coordinate 4,236,418 of JAFBJU010001075.1, forward strand.
GACAATATACAGTTTCATACATGCAGTTGATAAATGTTTTATCATAAACCAGATTTTCTCTTAAAGATAAGTAAACGTCTCTTTCATCACTTATGAAGTCTTCAAGTTCCTGTTAGTGTCATGTGATAGTATGTCTGACTCACTGAAGATCCCACAGAGAAACTCACTATGCATAAAATAACCCACTGAAACTGTGACTGTACCATGGCCTCAGGGCTCGCGGTGATGACATCACACAGGTACATACACATATCTTCCAATGTGATGCATGAAACTTCAGGGGTTTATTTATATTTTTAGAAACCCAATTACAATTTTCATTCCATCAAAAACCTAGTTGTGTTTTCACAAAGAATGGAAGGCTCATTCCTCCTGTCTCACTGCTCAAAACACAATATTCTTATAACTGGTCTTCTTTTGTCCTAAAGGAATTGGATATTGAGTTTTTAATATAACAGAAAATAATAAAAAGCCATTATTGTCATAAATAAAAACAAAAAAAAAGATTCACATCTGCTTCCTTGTTTGCTGAATTCAAGTTCAGTCATACACAATTATTTATCCACACTTTGCTGGCTACTTTTATTACTTTATTTGTTATCATTTTTTTAAATCATTTTCAAGTTCAGGATGAGGTAGGTACCCTGAATCAAATGTAGTTTAATAAAACAGTCATGCAATAAATCCTCCAACAAGCCTGACTGAAACTATATACACAGAAATAAAAAACAGGCACTTGATTCACTTTATATACATTTCAAATGTGTTTCACCATGTCTCATATATGTAGAGTGGTATAAATAGACAACTTCTGATCTCTTTGTCTTTTTGTAACGTTGCTTTCATATGCTTGATATATGCCCAACCTTTTTAACTGAAGGGTTGGACAACTGATTGAAAGCCAGAGCAAGCCGTTACTGTGAAGCCTGGGCTTGTCTCAGACTGTACCTGCTGACACTTGTCACCCTGGCTCCCTATGGCACTTTCTCATGGCTGCTGGAATTTTTTGTGTTGTTTTTACATTTGTCCTCATCCTTGTTTGTTATACACAACCACCAGTATTTAACACAACTTTATTTTCTAACTTCATTCGATTTAAGCACATATAGGATCATTCAGTACCTGATGCAGTTTCTTTGCAAGGATCCGCAAAGGAGTCGATTCATATGTACATGTCACGTGAATACCTCGTTTATTTTATGTGAAATGAATGTTCCTATGTGAGGCCTGTCAGGACCTTAACATCAGAACTAATCTCACCGTGAAACCATCTCTCCTCAGAGTCTTAATTGTGCAAATTCCTCTGTGCTTCCTTGTGTGTGGAACCCAATCTCCATAGCCAGGCCGAAGTAGCTTTAATGATCTTACCTTGGATAAAATAGAGGCATTATAGTCCTAACGGCAGTTTTGGCTCCCGAACACTGCCTCTATTCATTTCTGAAACAATCTGATTCCCCCTCTACCTCTCATTGCTCCTTTTCACTATTCCCTCTTTTTTTGTAACAGTTTGTCAACTGGAATCGCTTGGCATGGTGATCGCCATTTCTCCAGCGTCTTCCTCCTGATGTCCTCTCGCTGTTAAGGACAACTATTGATGATTCCAGTGCAACCTGTGCCACAAAGAGCACATTTATTCTACAAAGACAACCAGGAGACAAGGGAAGCCTGCAACCCATCCACCTTTAAGGACTGACAATATTCAAAGGTTAGCTGTGTTTTCTTCTTTATCACCTACAGCACATCTTTTCTTGCATGTGAAAAAGTTTGATAGTAAACCATTTTTTTGACTGATATTGAGACGTTGATAGGGTTTATTTAAAACAACTCATATTATGAATGAGTTTATCCTTTTCATTGCATCACTGTTTACAACCTTGTGGTCATTGTTATTGTTTTCTGCTCTACAAAATATAATATATAAAAATATAACATATACATTTCATGGTTATATCAGTTTGACTAAATTCTGTCACGCTGCTATGTGATAAGTTCTTATTTTAATGACTGTAATCTGTGCTGGGTGTAATTCATTAGTTACACTGGTGCAATACATACCAGAGGATACTACTGAGTGATATCAGACCGCTCTGTCCATCTAACCAACTGCCAGTTTAAAGTGTATTAAAGTCGCTTAATTACTCATGAAAATATGAAAACTTTAACACTAGGCTGTGTATTTTTGAGTTAAATATAAATGTTGCATAAACTACTCTTGTTATTCTCATACACTGAGTCTTAACCATATTCTGTGTACAAAGTATATACAAAAAGTACTAAAAGTAACAGTGAATGGAGTTTGAGGATAGTTTTATAGGTTTTAATATACTGACGTTTTGTTAAACAAAAATCTCATTCACTTGTCATTTTTAATTTATATTACAATAGTACAAATGGTCGTTTACAACAAAGGAACGTGTGTTTCAATCTAAAACTCTCTCAGCTGGAAAGATCAAGGGTCAAATATCAAGAGACATCAAACTCAAAACCCCAACAAACAAAAAAATACAAACTTGAGACTTCCTTGTCTTTTATAACTTGCTCTTTGTTCAGAGCACGACTAAAAAGGAAATTACAAATAACTAAACCTCTCAGACTCTTGAATGTTGAAAAGTAATTATATTTAAATCTGCTGGCATTTTAAACCTGTGTGGTTTACAGGTGACATGCGAGCCCTGTTGTATTTTTAGCTAACCATCTCAGAGGATGTAGGATAAAAGAAGACTAAACAGCTAACTTACGATCAGGACTGTGATTTTGAGAGTGTGGCTGGTGTTTTTTTCTTCAAATGTCTGCTAAACTGATCTCTGCACCTGTTAGTCATAGAGTAGCTGATTCACCTGTAAAGTTGAAGAACTGGCATGATGATACATGCCCACGGCCAGGAGTGCTGGTGGGGGGGGGGCTATTCGTCACATCACAGTTCTGTGTTCTGAGTGACAGTGTGTGTGTGTAATGCCCCTCCCAAGTTGAGGGTATATAAGACCTGCTACGACCTCGCCTAAACATTTACTCTTGGGGATCTCAAGCAAGACTTCATTGGTCTCCAGAGACTCAATTGTTGGAGATTTTCTTGGACGTCTGAGCCTAAACACTTTCTGAGGTGACATGGTTGCAGCCGGGCTTCAGATGCTGGGCATTGCCCTGTGCATTATCGGCTGGATCGGTGCCATTATCGCCTGTGCACTGCCCCAGTGGAAAGTGACGGCCTTCATCGGACAGAACATTGTCACGGCCCAAACCAGTTGGGATGGCATTTGGATGAACTGCGTGGTACAGAGCACGGGCCAGATGCAGTGCAAGGTGTACGATTCAATGTTGGCCCTCTCTCCGGACCTCCAGGCCGCCCGCGCCCTCATCATCGTCTCCATCCTGATGGGCATTCTGGGCATCCTCCTGGCCATCGCAGGGGGCAAGTGCACCAACTGCGTCGAGGAAGAGGCCCCCAAAGCCAAAGTTAGCATTGCAGCCGGTGTGATCTTCATTATTGCTGGTGTTTTGTGCCTCATCCCGGTGTCCTGGACAGCAAACACCGTCATAAGGGACTTCTACAACCCCATGTTGATGGGCTCTCAGAAGAGGGAACTGGGAGCTGCACTCTTCATCGGCTGGGGGGCTTCGGCCCTTCTCATCCTGGGCGGTGCCTTCCTCTGTGCCAACTGCCCTCCAAAGGATAACTACTCTGCCAAGTACTCGGCTGCTCGTTCAGCTACACCCAAGGACTACGTCTGAAGAGAGGGAAGTCAAAGGACAGGGACAAGAGACTGAAAACAAACACTTGAGTCAAATTGCTACATGGTCCATAAAATTTACTCATATTTCCACATCACGAAAGGATTTCTTAGAATTATTTCATACTGCTCACAGTTTGGTTGGATGCATATTGAGTTTCAGCAGATCCGAGTAGTAATTTGGGCCACACCCAGAAAACAACTTCTGTAGCCTGAGTAAACAAACAGATGGAACAACATTTAACATGATACTTTGTTGAATTTTATTTACCTTTTTTTTTGTTAATCATTCTTTTGTGGCTTTTACATATCATTTCATTTGAAAAATAAATGTTTAATACGTTGTTGTCTTGAAACTGTAAATAAAGATGTTATTGTCAACTTTGAATGCTCTATTATTGGTGTTCATTTAGAATGTATATCATATATATCATATAAATGTACATAAAAAAAGTTCCTATTGACTTTGAAATGGAAACTTTCACGTCAGTGTTCAGAGTAATTTAGTGAAGTACCGGCTAGGTAGTTACCTGTACAATACTGCCCCCTACTGAAGAGAAAAAAACACCTCCTGTAGTTTTTCTCACACTCATGCTCATGCGGGGTACAGTCATGTTATTCAATTTAATTGAATAATAACTCAAACTAATTTAAATTTATCAAAAAATAACATTGTGTTTTATGTGTTTAATCATTATACAGTGAGTGTGTCCAAGTGTTTCTTGAACCATTTGATTATTTACCACATTCCCTGTTTAGTGTTCATAGATACATTTATTCAACATTTCTTTTTACACTCGGTTTATTCCTCATTTGTATATGAATGAATGAATCGGAGAATAAAACGTTTTTTAGATAAGGAAGCGCATTTTTAGATCTGACCTTGGATTCCTGGCGGGTCAGCACTTGTAAAGGTCACTGGGTCTATGTTTGTGTGTAAACTACTGCCAGCCAATAGAATCGACCGCTTTATCTCATACCCTCATGTCTCTGTACCTAAGCACGACAAACTATAAATACAAGCTCGTACCATCCCACTCGTCTTAATTCTGGGATTTTACCGTGTGGGGAGCAAAACGAGCAGAGATGGTTTCACAGGGGATTCAGATCATTGGTATATCGATGGCGCTGATTGGCTGGTTCATGGTCATTGTGGTGTGCGCCTTGCCCATGTGGAAGGTGACCGCTTTTGTCGGGGCCAACATCATTACAGCTCAGACCATCTGGCAGGGCATGTGGATGAACTGCGTGGTGCAGAGCACGGGGCAGATGCAGTGCAAGGTGTACGACTCCATGCTGGCCCTGCCCCAGGACCTGCAGGCTGCGCGCGCCATGATCATCATCTCCATCCTCACTGGAATCTTTGGCGTGGTCCTGTCAATTGCCGGGGGGAAATGCACCAACTGTATTGAAGAGGAGCGGTCCAAGGCCCGCGCTTGCATCCTAGCCGGAGTTCTGTTCATCGTCTCAGGGTTGCTCTGTCTTATTCCGGTCTCCTGGTCTGCCAACACCATCATCACCAACTTCTACAACCCAATAATGATTGCAGCCCAAAGGTATGAGTTAGGAGCAGCGCTGTATCTTGGCTGGGCGGCTGCTGCACTGCTGCTGATGGGAGGGGGGCTACTGTGCTGGAATTGCCCACCCAAGCAGGAACAAACCCGCTATGTACCCAAATTCACACCTGTGAAGACTGTCTCAACATCGAGAGAATACGTATAGGATGGTTTGCGCTTCTTACATGGACTCTCAAGGTCACAGGAGTTGCAACGGGGGTAAACAATTGTTTTATTGTATATTTTATTTTATTCAACTCTCTGACGATGGATATAGTGCCTTAAAAAAAGGAAGAGCCTTTGATGATTTTTTTTTATGTTCATCTTGATTATTATTATGCCATGTATATATTTAAATAGACTGTTGTAATGTTTTCACATTGTGACTATCTTTATTGTCAATTACATCTCAACAAATACAGTCAGACAAAAGATACAGCTCCCCACATCGGTCACTTCCTTATAAGCAAAAGTAGCATATACCTGGCTTAAAAATCTGTCTTGTATATTACAGCATGTGAATTGTTTTATTTCTTTTCTTTTTATGTTCACAGACTGTAAATTCCACAGCTAGGTATACAAACCTCTGAATGCTTGATAATTCTGTGTTTGTTTGTTACATTTAAAATGATCACATCACTGTAAATAAAGCATATTCTTAATGGATGGTTATTCTTTGCCTCATATTATTCATTTTACAATCAAAATGCAATTTGTCCTGCTTGAACATTTCACCAATCTGTTCTTTAAAGGCCCTAAAACTGCAAAATGCATTCCAGTAAAGCAGTCAAATAACGTTACATTATTCAGAGACTAAATAACAATACAACAGCAACAATTATCATTGCCATTTCATATTTTTCAAACTGCAGAGCTTTAAAATGGTGCGTTGTGAAAAGGTGCTACCAAACGTCCCATCACGCTGTTGTCTCTACCCCCATTACCTGCCTAAAAACAAACTTTCATGCTGAATCCCAGAGAGGAAAAGATGGTTGGCACTGTATCGGGTTACTGAAAACAAACTTCTTTACACAACTGATGATGTAGTCAGAATATTTCCTATTGCAAAGCATCAGAGCAAGTTGCTTCATTACTTTAGTCATTCCTTTAAGGTGATTGTCATCAACACAGTCACAAGACACAGGATGAATGTGCCTTGTGTCTGTTTTTGAATTGTTTATAATCATTTCAGGCATAAAACTTACGCTTTGATTGTATTATTAGCGTGATCATCCTAAAGAGAAATCAAGAACAACGTTTGGATTAAATTAGAACATCACATCAATGGTATAATCTCATCAGCTTTTTGCATTTATTACTTACCCACCAGATGTTCGTGTGTGCTTGTGTGTGTGTGTTGGGGGGGGGGTTATGCTCCACAAATACTCTCATTTCAAATTAGCATGGCAAAGAGTCTGTTTGTGAAAACAACTGCGACACGTAACTGAATCATTTTGCACCTTTGGAAGTCTAGTTTGGTTTCGGGACCTCTGAATTCACTGAGCTGCTCATTGCCTAAACTCCACCCCCATCCTTTCCTCAGTAAAAATGCATATGAAGGTTTGTTTTGCGAGAACAAAAAGCAAGGCACTGTAAAAATTCGTGCCACTCCTCCGCTTCAGGAGGAGGAATCTTGTTTGGCCGGAAGAACTCACCTGACAGTAGGCCAGCCCTCTTTCTGCACATTCTTTGAAGGAGGAGAAGAAAGCTGTATCATTCTGAAGGAGAAGCAGAGCTCTGCGTCGAAACGCTTCTCTCTCTTGTCCCAGAGAAAGCCTCGTTACCATGGGGAGGATAGGCAAGGAAACGGCAGGTCAGATCATTAGCTTTATAGGCTTGGTTGTGGCGTCGGTGACCTGTGGAATCCCTATGTGGAGAGTGACTTCCTACATCGGAGCCAACATTGTGACTGGTCAGGTGGTTTGGGACGGCCTGTGGATGAACTGTGTGATGCAGAGCACCGGGCAGATGCAGTGCAAACTGAACGATTCCGTGATGAAGCTGTCCTCGGACCTGCAGGCCGCACGGGCCCTGGTCATCATCTCCCTCCTCTGCGGCTTCATCGGCTTCGTGATCACCTTCATCGGAGCAAAGTGCACTGCCTGCGTGAAGAAAGATTCGTCAAAGGCCAAGGTTGTGATCATCGGTGGCTGTCTCATCATAGTTTCTGCCATCCTGATCCTGATCCCTGTCTGCTGGTCTGCAACCATCACCATCACTGATTTCCAGAACCCCCTGACCCTCGAGACGCAGAAGAGAGAAATCGGAGCCTCCATCTATATCGGCTGGGCGTCTGCTGCAATTCTCCTGATAGGTGGGATCATTCTAACCACTTCATGTCCTCCTCAAAAACCCATGTACGGATACCCAGGCTACCCACCAGCTCCAATGTACCCGTACGCAGGCCCAATGGTGAACCCAGCAACATATGGGCCTACATACGCTGCCCCATCCAGCCGACCATACACTGCCACAGGGTCATACATGCCCAACAAGCAGTATGCTGCACCAACAACATATGCTGCTCGACAGTACCTCTAGATACAGAGTTGAACAAAGGGTGGATAAAGACTACAATTTATTGATGGCTTCAGGAACTATACCTCTAAATAGCAAAACAGCACCAAAGTTCACATTTTATTATTTGAGACTGGTAGGTTATTCCAATAAAGTGTTGGAATAATATGTTTTTACTTTTTTTGGAATGTAAAAAAACTAAGGTTGTTGTTTTTTTCAAAAGAAAAGGGTTTTTAAGCAGTTAATATATTTATTTACTTTTAATACAAAGCATATGTTGTAAATACTGATGATTTATGATGTGTTGCTTTTCCGACACTTTATTTTTTGAGATTATTTGAAATTGTTTCAATAAATTTTTTGTGATATTCACATATCTGTGGAGTCATTGTCTTAGTATTGCATTACTGGCAGATTTTATTGAAATTAGAGGTGATGACAAATCCCAAAAGTAGGAACATATGGGTCATTAAAACAGCAAAATCCTTTATTTTCTTAAAAGTTAGAGCTCTCAAGTTAAACTTTGAAAGGTTAATGCAAACATTTCTACAGATTCTACTTAAAAAAATAGAGTGGCAACTCTTTAGAGGAAAAAACTAGAGAGTGGCTGTATGGAGCTGTTTTTTTATTAAATTGTTCTGTTCTGCAAACTTCTGCAGCAGTGTTGGACAAACTGTGTGACCAATTTTAATTTCGATTGTAGTACATCACAAACGAAAGTGTAAGATGAGTCAAAATATGAAAAAATCTGTTCAACAAAAAGGTTTCCTGATGTCTTTGTCATGGTATAAATAGTGAAATTGTATTTCTGTAGCCCATATTCACAAATCAAGATTAGCCTTATAAGGATTAACAATCTGTGCAGGGTGCGTCATCCTCTGTCAGCAAGAGTCGACATGGGTAACACAAAAGCTGGTGAAGTGTCAACTTACAAACATTTCCAAATTGATCCAATCAATTGCAACTTTGATCAGTGAGTGCTTTCATTATAATTGAACAACCCCAAATCAAATTACTTCCTGCCATTGTTTGCTTAATATATAGTGACGAGTAAACATAAGTGTTTAAGCAGCTCCCCCACATTGGTGTTTTTTTTTAAACCTGATACCAGTGACTGGACTGGATCTTCCAGTAATCTGCCCAATCAAAGGTTGGCCACTTGTAGTGCATTGTTTGGAGGAGGAATGTGGGGCATCTTCACGGGCCCAATTACCATAGGGCCATTGATGTTGATCTCATCGAAACTGTTCCCTGTCGACACACCGATAATGTGAAGAATCTGGTTGGACGGGTAAGTTGTCCCACACACAGGTTTCAGGTCAAAGGGAAGGGAAATTTTGACTCCACCTTCATGAACGACATCCTTAAAACAGGAGAAGATTTGCCACAGTCTTTATTCAACTTTCGAACCCGAGCTGAGCTGACTTGCTGCTGCTAAACTCACAAAAACGAACCATCATGGTTTCTATGGGACGACAAATGCTGGGCTTTGCCCTGGCCATCATCGGCTTCCTGGGGACTATCATCGTGTGTGCCCTGCCCATGTGGAAGGTCACTGCCTTCATTGGCGCCAACATCGTCACAGCGCAGGTCATTTGGGAGGGTTTATGGATGAACTGTGTCACACAGAGCACGGGCCAGATGCAGTGTAAGATCTACGATTCCCTCCTGGCTCTTCCTCAGGACCTTCAGGCTGCCCGGGCCCTAGTGGTCATCGCCATCATTGTATCAGCCCTCGGTGTCATCCTGGGCATTGTCGGGGGAAAGTGCACCAACTTTGTGGAGGATAAAGGTGCCAAAGCCAAAGTGGCCATCGCCGCGGGAATTATCTTCATTTGCGCCGGCGTTCTCATCCTCATCCCCGTTTGCTGGTCTGCCAACACCATCATCAGGGATTTCTATAATCCCATCATGACCAACGCCCAGAGGAGAGAGCTGGGCGCAGCGCTTTACATCGGCTGGGGCACAGCGGCGCTTCTCCTCCTGGGTGGTGCCCTCCTCTGCAGTTCCTGCCCACCCCAAGAGAGCCCAGAGTATCCAGTGAAGTACGCCGGAGCCAGGTCAACGGCCACCAGCCGGGCCTATGTGTGAGAGCTCCACTCCCGCTGACTAAAGACTATTTTGCTTTCCTTGAGTAATCCTCCTTGATTGTGAGTTACATAACACCACAACTTATGTCTCACTTAGAAGAAAAAATTTGCCAGTGTGAATGAAGAAGTGATCTGAATATTCGCCAACTGTAAGCTGAGCTAAAAGACGTTCTATGTTCAGAAAGAGCCAAGCTGAAAGTAAATCTGTACAGAGCCGGTAATATATTGTGAATTTACTGTGTTAATATTTTTCAAGCATCTTGTTTTTGCTTTACTCCATTATCAAAGGACTGCTTTTGTTCTTGAAATCATTGATTTTTAATAAAACATTGAATTAACAGATATTAAAGTGTATTTTTGAGTCCACCAGAGTTTAACAATCATGATCTTATCTGGAGTGTTCTTTCATATTTTAAGATTAAAATTGACAGGGCAACTTAAAAGGAATGTAATGAATGGAATAAAATAGATTCTCTATGTAGATTCTTACATAGCAAGGCTATAATCTATGAGTAAAGACTAGCTTGAGGGTCAGCTGCACATTTGCCTGCAGAAAGATATAAAATGAAAAGGAAGTTAAAAGTGCAACACATTTAATATCTGTGTCCAGATTTTAACATAACTTTGTAAAATAATCTATACATAATGAGTCAGTGATGACCCCTGTTTCAAACTCTGGTCACACTGGACTTAAAACATCATCAGCTTGATCTTGTTAGGAGGGTTGAGGAATGCAGTGACAACCCAGCCTTTTTATGTTTACAGTGGGAGAGGAAATGGAGAATTGATTGTTCTTGAAAAAGCAAATCTATAGTGTAATGACAAAGTGTATTTGAAAACGTCTAGTTTGTTTGAGCTCTTTGTGCAGACGTTAAACCAGTCCAACCAGTTGTACTTTACAGTGAAGTGTGCCAATCCAAGCTATTTCACAGGATGGACAGAAAATTGTAAGTTTAGTCATTGAGGAGACTAACCAATGATAATACACCTCTTTGCTGTCATAGAAACCCAATTTATGTTCCTAATAAACTGATCTGCAGCTAGGAAACAAATCACTCGATTAAACTGAACAATGAATTAAGCGCTACATTTACTAACAGCAGAGTGCACTGGGGGATGGTTGAAAATGAATATAACATAAGCACGTGACCCTACAGGGAAATCTCAACACATGTTGCGTCAGAGGTCGGTGTGAAATCTCCTGTATTAAATCAGACCATGATCAAAGACCAAATGCAGTGAGAGTCTGACCGAAACAGTAATAACGTTTCAGTGTTCAGTATCAAGCATTTGCAAATTACTTTCGTAGTCTGGTATAATCACCTTATATTGTTTAAAGTCATCATTTGAGAGGGAGGACAGGCGATGTCTGTGTTGAAATGTAAATACAATGCAATCAGTTAATATTTGGATGCTGATGTCTTCGGTGCATGGGCTCAGTCCTCCATCGCTATTTCAGTTAAATTAATAAAATGTTATTTATATAGCGCCAAATCATAACAGACATCATCTCAAGGCACTTTGCAGTTAGGCGGAGACCATACATGGTTTCTAAGTATAAGAAAAATATATTCTACACTTTCGATTCTACACAGACAAAGAACAGTTGAAGAACATCTTGTACTACGTTGACTCAAGAAGATGTTTACACATATTTATTTATTCATGTAAGTCTCTTGTGAGCTCATTCACAACAATGACATCAGTTCGCCAACACAAGGTGAGTCAAACACACCCTGTTACTGTTCCTGAACTAGTATCACATTATTTAGATGCCCTGTGCAATTAAGAAGTCAATCTACTCAACCAGTTCTAGATTTATGACCGTCTACAGGTCATCACAATCAGGTGTATCAAGATTTTAAAATTGGTTTCAGTTAATAGTGAAAGTTTAATGTATTTTTCGTAGTGCTGGGCACGGTAGTGCGTTGTTAGCGCGTTGTTATCACGTTAACGCATTAACTCATCAGCTCCGTCAATAATTTTTTCGCGCATTAACCATTTTTTTTTAAGTCCATCTCTCTCTCTGGCTCCACCTGCATCACTAAAAGTGTAATTTTTATTTTGTTGACTGAGCTTCTCAGTCAGGAAATTCAGAACAAACATGGACTTCACAGACCCCTGTGCAGTTAATCCCAGCTGTCTACTTTTGTTTTCCTGCTCCACCACTTCACCTCACTCTAACACAGTGGTTCTCAACTGGACTTGCCTCAGGACCCACCTTTTCCCCTGTTTGAAATCCCTACTGAGCATAGACTGTTTCTGCTGCTCCCTGATAAAACAAATATGTGTATAGCACCTGTTCAGAAAAAAAAAGATGAATAAATGTTAACTATAACAGTATGTGCTGGTTTTATATTCATTCATTCGATTGCATTCATTAATATTCAAGTTGAGTGTTACTGCCCCTTTGTTTTTACTACATACGTACTTTTAAATTCATAATTGAAGGGATTAATTGTTGCCCAGCACTCATTTTTCAACATTCATAAAACTCATCTTTCATTGGAAGGATGCTCTGGATGCTTTAGTGGGTCAGGCTGTGATCTGCCAAACTCACTGAAGAAGGGAATACATTTTGAATAGAAAAGGGGAACACTAAAAAAGGACACAGAGGAACAAAAGTGGGTTGTGTTCAAAATAACATCCCCTGATAAGCCAGAATATTTCTCTCTTCTTCCTTGTTTTGCACATCATCAGTACAGTCAATACAGTAACTACGCCAGGCTATAAACAGTTAATATAATACCTTTCAGGTACGATATAGATTTTAACCTATTAATTTAATGAAAAGAGTTTTTGTTTAAAATGTAGAAACTAATATTCAACCACACAGTCAACTGTCAACCACTCACTGAGATCCTTAGTCAAACAGCCAACATTTGCAAGTTGGTGCCTTTTACACAATTTACATCCCTCTCCCTCGTTGAGTATAGAGACAAAACTTTATGTCAAACAATCCATCTAGAAGAATAATTGAAACCCCAACCTTCATTGTGCTTGTGCACAAAGAATCCTGCATGGCTGGTATTCTTTGGCAGGGCCTGTCATGTAAGTGTCAGCTAAATAGCTAGGCATTCACGCCTCCTTTTCTTCATTCTCATTCTGGGCTTCAGATGCACATAAACGCCCGATCCGCTCCTAATTTATTCTTGGAAACGCTCAGAGAGAGAACAGACGATGGCTTCAATGGGGTTGCAGATGGCCGGCAGTGCTCTGGCTCTTCTGGGCTGGATTGGCGTGATCATTGTGTGCGCTGCACCCATGTGGCGAGTCTCGGCATTCATTGGCAGCAACATAGTGACATCGCAGATCATATGGGAGGGCATCTGGATGAACTGCGTGGTCCAGAGCACGGGCCAGATGCAGTGCAAGGTGTACGACTCCATGTTGGCCCTGAGCACGGACCTCCAGGGGGCCCGCGCTCTGATTGTGGTGTCCATCATCACAGGAATTGCAGGGCTCATCATAGCTTTTGCCGGCGGCAAATGCACCAACTTCATTCCCGAGGAAAGGGCCAAGGCCAGGGCTTCGGTGGCAGCAGGTGTGGTGCTAATCATCAGTGGACTCCTCTGCCTCATCCCCGTTTCCTGGACCGCCGCCAGTGTCATCACTGACTTCTACAGCCCTCTGTTTATAGATGCCCAGAAAAGGGAGCTCGGGGCCTCTCTCTACATTGGCTGGGGGGCAGGGGCGCTGCTGATCTTGGGAGGGGGGCTTCTGTGTGCCAATTGCCCCCCCGAAGAAGATAAAGCCCCTTCAGTGAAGTACCTCCTTAACAATTCGGAGAAGATTAAAGAGCCTTCTTTCCGATCCTCTTCACCATCGAAGACATATATTTGATGCTGACGGTCTGTGTTTGTCCGCAAGAAAGAAGAATTACGGAGCATGAGCAGCTGCTGTCAAAAGGAGAAGGACAACGACAATTAAGGACATGTGTTGAATGAACGAATCAAACTTTGGATGTATGAAGATGATGAAGTATTTTGTATGAGATTGCTTTTAATCTGGTTTAAGCCGTTGGTAATGGACATCTATTGTAAATTTGGGTATTGATTCGTTTCAACTGATTGCACTGTGCTATGCATCTGCTACAACTATTTTTTCCCAACAAATGACCTTCTATTGTTTGCCTGTCTCTCTCTTGCACCTGTGGCTATATAAATAAAACAAAAACTGAGAGAACCAGTTTGTCAGGTGCTAACCTGAAAGCACCACGCTCGGAACAAACATGGTGACACAGGGACTTAGCCTCCTGTTTCGTCCAACATGGTTGTAAAAATACAATACAACAATTTATCATTCTTTCATTATTCATTCTTAAAAAAAAATATATATGTATATATATCAAACCCACTGATTTCACTTGATATTCCACAGGGCTTCCATTGGGTGTGAAATCCAGCTGCCCTGCAACGTTACCGCCTATGCCTCATTGTCTACAGAAAAAAACAAATTGGCGGTCAAGTTACCCAGATGTCACAGGACCAAGTCAAGTCCAAGGAGCTAAACATTTAGAAAAACAGACATTTCTCAGTGGTTTACTTATCTCCACTGTGACTTTCTGTAATAACAGGAATACACCACTGGAATTTCAATTTATGTTGACAAAAGCTGGGACTTGTTCTAACCAATAACTTAATAAAGATGTGCTTATATATGTTCAGTCTCTCCACTCAGATAAAAATATTGAGAAAAACACTGACACCGAATGCACGTTTATATACAATTTCATTCTGAATCTAAAATTAAAGATTTAGATACATTTTAATTTGTAAAACACAGGTAAAGGATGACATTTAAGTTTGAAGGGTTGAAGGCCACACTGATATCTCGATCGTACATATTGATGACTTTGTATGCGAAAGTAAAAATCCAAAGATGACTGCAAACATCGATGGCATTTTGCAATTTTATGTCTGTTATCATTTTGTAACACTATTTGTCCATATTCTTTACCTTACCCCTCAACATCAGTGATTCACGACCTGATTTTTATGGACTATACTTAACTAACCTAACTTGGAACAAATGACACAACACTGCGATTGTTTTTTTTTATATTGCTTTTTGTCAAATACTGCTGCCTAGTGGCCCTTTGCTTCCAAGCCTGGATCTTTTCCTGCTTTACTCTTACCAACCCTTCTTGTTAAATTTCCATAATCCCGAGATTTAAAAAGACACACATTATTTAAATGTGATGCAAAGGCAAACACGCCAGCTTTATATATCAATAATACATTTCACAAAGCAAAATAACTGTCCACAAGCAAAATGTAAGGATGTGATCAAAGGAAAATTCAATTTTTCATTTTGAAATAATAGAACCCCCCTCTTTTTTTGTCAGGGTGTAAGAGAGTCTATCCCATGGCTCTTCAGGAGCTGGGGATCAGCCTGTCCATGATAGGCGTCGCTGGGACCATCCTTATCTGCACTCTGCCCATGTGGAAGGTGACAGCGTTCATCGGCACTCACCTTGTGGTGATGCAGGTGTTCTGGGAAGGTCTGTGGATGACCTGTGTCAGTGAGTACACGGGTCAGCTGCAGTGCAAGCTCTACGATGCCCTACTGGACCTATCCCCAGACCTCCAGGCCGCGCGTGGCCTCATCTGCATCAGCCTGGTCCTGGGGTGTTTAGGATTCCTCGTCTTCCTGCTGGGAGCACGCTGCACCAACTGCCTGACCCACCCCAATATAAAGGCTCGGGCAGTGCTGAGCTCCGGGGCCATCTTCTGCCTGGCGTCACTGACCGCCGTGGTAGCCGTTTCCTGGACCGCCAACTCCATCATCAGCGACTTCCACAACCCACGTGTCCCCGAGGTGCTCAAGAGGGAGCTCGGGGCAGCCATATATATCGGTTTTGTGACCTCTGGGTTGCTGTTCTGTGGGGGAGCCATCCTGTGCGCAAGCTGCCCGCCACCGAGGGCCAGGTTGGCCTCCAGTGGGTACACTTGTGCCAGGCCCCACCCACAAAATAGCTACGCCATCAAAAACTACGTATGACACATTTTGTTACTGAAAAACCTAACCAACAGGTCAACTTTTTTTAAATACACGAAAGGGACTTCAAAGGCATGCTTTACAATGCATACCAGTATGTTGTATTTTTTAGAGTTAAAGTAGAGGATTTGACTACACTTGTTCATATTATTTGTTAATACTAATAAGTGTCAATACCTACCAGATGTTTCTCAGTGTTTTCATGAAATGTGTAGTTGAATTATTAGTTTTCCATTGAGGGGGTAATCTATATCACTGTTTGTCTGGATTTTCCTGATGTCATGAAAAGGTTGTTGCTGGTTCCTTTCACAAAACAAACTAAATAATACATTTGTGTACCTTGCAGCTGAATTTGCTATTAATTTCTATCTGGTAAAAACAATACATTAATCATGTTCTGGTCTGCATTTTGTGCCACTCAAGAGGCTTTTGTGCTTTTCTTCTTCATATTTAAAATAAACACCAAAATTAGCATGTGCCTATTGAATTACTTTTCTACAGAGAAATACTGTAGCTCCAAAGAACGAGCCAACTCCATTGCTGCTGTGAGAACACAGTCTGCATTTAGATAATTGTGGATCTTTAAATCTAATTTTCTCACAGACACAAAGCCCAGTGCACAGTTTTTCCCTTTCTGCAAAATCTGGGAGAAGGGGATAGTTTTGAAATCACGGCAGAGCGAACAGAGGGATTTTTTCCCCTGCTCCACCCAGCTACAGTCATGTCGTGCCTTCTTCTCTTTCATGAATACCAAAGAACTGGTTTCCACACACACACACACACACACACACACACACACACACACACACACAAATTGTCTCTGCCTGACTCATGCACTCACACGTTGAAACAACAACCCTCCCTGTTTTGCTCTGCTGCCAGCTGTTTCTGGCCCCGGCAGTCGGGCCTGCAGTGTAGAGGAGGAGCGCGCAGGCCAGTGTCATGGAGCGGAAGCTGGAGCTCGCTGCTCTCGGCCTGGCATTCACGGGGTGGATTTGTGCCATTGTGACACGATGCCTGGCCCTCTGGAAGGTCAGCGGCACCCTGGACAACACCACGGCCACTCTGCCCGCATACTGGGACGGGGTGTGGCTGGAATGGGATCACTGGGACTTGGCCCACGATGGCAGCCTGCACTGCTCCTTCTACCAGTCTCTCATGACTCTTTCGGGAAGCTTTCGGACGTGGAGAGCCCTCATCATGGCAGCCATCGGAGCTGGAGCTTTCGCAGTGGTGATCAGTGGGGTGGGGGCACTGCGGTTCCCCTTGCGGGGCCAGGTCAAAGTGTTTTCTGGTGTTCTTTTTGTTTTGTCTGGGATCCTGCTGCTTGTTCCAACAGCCTGGACGTGCCACCACAGCAGTCAGCCACTGGAGGGTGCCGTGCTCCTGAGAAGAGACTGGGGGCCTGCACTGTACCTTGGATGGATCTCCATCGTGCTGATGCTAGCTGGGGGAGTTTTTCTCACCACCAGATGCCCAAAGTTTGAGAGCCAGGCGCAGCCTCAAGAGGTCAGGTACCCCAACATAGAGGATGAGGCTAATCACCCTCTGAGCAGGATCAACAGAACTACATTCACACACAGCCAGTATGAACGCAGCAGGTCCGAGCCAATCTGATGGCACTGTGCTGTAAGATCTGAGTGTGAGTGATGAGACCGGAACATCATCAATATGTGAAATGGCCGTGGAGAGATGTAAAATCCAGCGGTTACAGATGACGAGCAATGATACACTTGGTTTCACTTTTTTGCAATTTGCAAGAGCATAACAAGGTGTCATTTACAAAAGGTGTGAGTAGAACTTTGAATTTGAGTTGCATTTCTTCAAATTTCAATTGAAGCCAACACACTGAATATACTGAAAAGCATTGTTTTTACATTTAATTCTGTTTTACCCAATCCTAAAATCAATATAGAATGACATCTCTGTTTGTTGGTCGATGCAGTGATAAATACTTCATGATTCCCATTATTCTGTCTCACACTGAAGACATTACTACCCTCAATACTTTAAATACGTTGTAATTTCTTCATTGTCACATGAGTAAATTTATGTCCTAAAACTAGATACTATACATATATTGCACTGTGTTAGTGTAATGTAGTCTTATATTTTGTTTGCTTTGTAGAGAGTAAAAACATTTGATGAGTTCCTCTGTAAGAAAAGAAGCACTTGTTTAGAAAAGTTACTTGATTTTTTTCCTGCAGTATAATCTTGTAATTCAAATGAGGTGATCACGAGTTTCTATTTCTTATATGACAAAAGAAGAATTGGATTCATTATTGAAAAGAAGCAGTCCCTGTGTTGCGAGTAGGTTGACACATTTAAATAGTGATATTATAGTGTAAAATGTTGTGAAATTGGACTCTTCAGACTTCTATCTGCAAATATACAGCAATCCCAAGCAGGTATTTAATTGGAGTCGGGACAAAATGCTTTTCAAACAAATAACATAGTGGCGAGAGTGCAACTTTGTACAACCCAGTTTTACAGCGGGAGTTAAAGTGAAATGCTGACAGGAAAACACCACTATTAATTTTCTTTAAATGCGTGAAGGAAAATGTTGTTTTCTTTAAATGCAGATATCACATATTTTTATTCATACTTGATTTGTTTCAATGTGAGAAAAGGTTTTGTTAAAACCTTCAAATATGTTATTGTAAATATTCCCTTTTGTCGTTGTGATCTAATAACCAGGTAAGCACTGCAGTCATACACTTTCTGTGTGTTTCCTGCTTTTAATAAAAAAAAAAAACACTTCCCAGTGAACGTACATCATGGACGGTTATTCATTATTTAAGTGAAAAAAAGGATGTGCCTTAAACTCTTGGCTATATTTCACATTTCATCTATATAAAATGTTCAACTACTATAGCATATGCTATGTGAATTGAAACTGTATTGTCACATCTTCTGAACACTGCATGTAAGTTATTGTACTCTCTCATGTGCTCTGTAAATACATTGTGATCTGCAAAAATGTAATTTCATCAAACAGGTCTGATTATGGCCAAAATCACTGTGAATTTACAAGAGATTGTTTTTAATTATATATTTATATGTTACATTGCAAACTCATTCATTATGAAAAAATATATATTATTGGGTTAAAGAAGTTATCCATAAAACTTGGACATAAACCATGAGTACATGACTCGCAAAAACTGGTGGAGGGCAGGAGCACTGCAAATGGTGCAGATATACTAGAATGAAAAACTAATGACTGAATAAATCAATGCAGGCAATCTGTTTACTGACCTGCATGCATAGGTATGTTTAGATTTATTTTAAAAATACATTCCAATGAGAACGCAAAGAACAGACAAAAATCAATTAAATGATTTTTACAAAGAGCATTTTGTCAATGGTTGAACATATATTCTCTTAACTTAGTTTATAGTTTGTGCACCGCAGTGAAGCATGTTAGTGTGGATAAGATGCAGAGTCCTGACTGGTTGGATAACTATAATTTCTCATCACCTTCCTCCACATCCTTAAGACTGAGAACCTCCAGGGAGCCTCGACCTTTAGTCTCACAGCGGATCAGCTCATCGATCTCCCTGTAGCAGCCAGGATCCACCAGGCACACCTGAGGGTGAGGAAGAGGCAGGACGCAGAGGAGAAAAAAAAATGCATCAGTTGTCTATATTACAAAACAGGCAGAGAAACTAAAAGTGTGGAGAGGCCAAAACTGGATCTTATGATGGTCAAAAAAAAAAAAAAAAAGACTTTAGAATCACGGATGGACAGTTTCCGACATAGGAGAATTTAGCTGATGTCTGTTTGTAACTCAGCACTGCAGAAATCCATATTCCTGAAATTACCTTTTCATTATTCAGCGGGGGTAGAGATGAATCAGTCACGCACACAAACACACTTTAATGCTCCCTCACCATTTCCAGCTCTTCATCAAAGTCTTCGCTTTCCACGACCTGAAGGAGCGGTTTTAGCTTCTCCTTCAGCCTCTTGGCCTCTTTGGCTGGCAGCACCAAGCGCAGCCTCATGTGGGCTCTCTGGATCTCCATGGTCTCCTTTAGCTGCCGAATCACTTCCAAGGCCTGGGAAGGACAATAAAAAGGGATAATCACACCACAGTCTGTCAACATTTATCACACATAATCAGACCCATCTCAAGGGTATGGTGTCGAAGCAATTAATGCCAACTGTAATAAAATCTCCAGTCATGGAGGTGGTTATTGACTTAATCTTCACGTGAGAACATCAATATATTTTTTTCAGGTTTAGACAAGGTTTTTCTGTCAATTACTTAAAAAGTAATATTTTATATTCCATTATATAATAATGTGGTGCCTTCAGCTTCACATGTTCACATGTTAGTGGGCTAGCTGAGGTCAATTACAACCAATATTTTCAAAGTTAACTTGAGATGAGTTAATCACGAGATACATTTTGTGTAAATATACATTTATTGACATATTGTAGCAGTCAGTGTAAATGTAAGTTGTTGTTTTTAGTGACGCCAGCATATATGAACATGTTTCAGTGGAGGATATAGGCGTCTATAAACATGTCTCACTGAATGAAGATCCTGATTTCCTCCCACAGCCAATAAAACATGAAAGTATTTTGTCCTTATGTGTGAATGTGAGCACAGATGTTTGTTTGTCAACACTGTGACCAACTGGCAACGTGACAAGTGTGTATCCCCTCTCGCCCCAATGTCAATTTCGAATTGGATCCAGCTCCACAACAACCATCAACGAATAAGCGATGTAGCTTATGGATGGATTTCCTATGCCTGCACAGTTACATTTCTCACTTAGACATTTCAAGGATTTGGTACGCAGGTGAACTCGCATAACACTCTTTGAGGGCCTGCTGCTCAAATAAACTCTATACATGACAAGAGAGAACATACATACTGTATGTGACTCCTCACCTGCTGTTTCGTGCTCTTATTACCCTTGACAGAGTAGTGGATGTCCTTCATCGCCCGCTCAATGAGATTGACTGTGTAGGGCCTCCTGGTCTCCGGGTTGACACACTTCTCAGCTACTATTGTTGCAATGTCTCTGAACATTGTCTCCAGCTGAGTGTGTCTCTCCTTGTCTGACACTTGGAGTTCTCCTTTGGCCAGGATCTGTCCATAACATAAATAAACAGAGAGCATCAGGTATAAGTCCAGGGCGCAACAGTGGATATTACACGGGACCAAATAAGTAGTCAGAGAGACGTTTCTCACCTGTTTACAGATTTCAGTGAGATCATCTGTGCCAAAAGATTTGGTCAAATCCTCCTTCTTTGCCACCTGACCTTTGGACACATTCACGAAAACAGACTGTGTCTGCAAAACCTCATCCAGGTCTTTCTCTCTGCGAAAAAAACCCCCAAACATTGTGGATGGTCAGACGTATTTGTCGATGATGTTTTTAGCGAAATCATTTGATGATGCGTAGTGTTGACGCTTGACGTGACTTACGCCCCGGATCTCCAGCTCACAACTTTATTCTTGTAGCAGGCGATTTCAAAGCGCTTCCCTCCCCTCTTCATCCTCACCACCGCCACATTGGTGAGCCGTATTTGGTTTGTTGGGGTAAATATCGACATGGTTCTGCTCAACGAGACAGGAAACTCTGGCCAAGCAATTGCTGACAAGATCTATCCGAGTGCGCTCGCAAATAGTACCGTGTGAAACAGCAACGTGAAACGACGTTCCGCTTGTGACCAGTGATAATTGAATCGGACATTGTCAAATTCATTTTGATAAAAGAACAAGCCCACGCTTTGTTGGAATTAATTAAAAAGACTAACTTCCAGTTTAAATACAACTCTAAATAAAATGTCATTTTATTTTATCTTAACACGATACGTTTCATTTGAAAGCCGAATAAACTGCACACAACACTACACTTCCCAGAATGCTCTGTAGCGAAACAATGGTTGCACAGAACACCAGCTGCTGAAGACTGTTTACATATTATTTGCAGCAATGCTGGACTTATTCGTAATCATTTTACCATCCATAAGATGCGTTTCTACCTTGGATATTAAGGGTGAGCTGCGTTAATATTTAACTGCGCTTGAAACTAATTTAATTAATTGTTTTACCCAATACGAGTAACAGCGCTAGCTAGCATTTGTTTGTTAGTCATGCACCCGTCTTTCACTTGCTGCAGGTGCAGCTGCAAGTTTGGTTTTCTTGTTGCTTAGGGTCACTGTCTATTAAAACAATCGAATAATAAGCCACTGCATTACATTTCTAAACTCTGTGGTGTTTGCTAACATCTATTGTTCTTAACCTTAATGTGAATCAGAAATCTCGTTCTGATGTCTTTTCTCCCCCCAGTGTCTCAGGATGAACACAATGACGGCTATCTCATGTCGATATGGCACAACAGGTTGTACTTGTATTCAGCTGCTGCACTCGTCTTTGGAATCTGGTTCTCAGTGAAGATGGCACTGAGGAAGGTGAATTATTTTTCTCTAACTCACTTCCATCCCTTGCACATATTATTTAGTTTGTAAAAGTGAAGACATTTTTTACTGTTTTGTTAGGATCTGCTGGTTCAGGAACGTTTGGGCACTGTTATCAGACTATAATCTTGCACGCCTTTTTTTCTGCTTTTAGAGAAGCGTCTCCTTGAATGTTGGCACGTTGACCTACGAAGCTGCAAAGAACAACAAGCACTCGGACAGAGACGCTGTGGTTCATGTCACAGCTGTTAAAATCTTCTACGGGTCACAAACTGGAACAGCAAAGGTAGAGACATTGAATTTTGTATAACAAACATCCCTATCTAATTGACAAGATGCGATAATTTTAAGTAAAATCCAAGGACAAACAGTGTTGAGTTTATGTATAAAGGTAAAAGACTTTTCAAAGTAATACAGTAATTTGGCCTGCTAAATGACCCCAAGAATATAATAAATCAATAAATCAGTATCTAAATCAAAAATCTCAAAAATAAAAAAACAATAGGTTTTTTATAACAAGGATTTAAATCAGGTATGTATTAATAAACATGGTGAACAATGAAACATGTTGACCTTGTTAATTTAACATTTTACACAAATGAAAGTGACATTCCAGTTATGATGAATTAGTTCAAGACTGGCAGCTCATGCGGGGTAGTTACCATTCACACTTTTTTCGTCCAGGTCTTTGCAGAAGAGCTGTCAGAAGATGTGAAGACTTTGGAAATACCAGCGGAGGTGATTGACATGAAAGACTACGACCCAGATGATCAACTTGCTGATGAGGTAAAATCAATACGAACATAATTTATTTATGTATGCAACCAGCTGGCACAGAGGACAGATGTGTTGCACTTCTTTATATTTAGTCTAAAATGTTTGTCTGCTGTCCTTTTCAAGAAAGCGTAGTCTTTGGGACAAGTCGCGGATTTTTTTGTTATATTATAGATAATAATTGCTTAAAATGTCTGAATTCATGTTTCTTGTTCAATGTGCTTTAGTGCACTGCAAATGAAGTATGTACTGGTCTACAACATACTGTAGGCATGACACTTGTTGTTATGGCGTTTCCTCTCTGCTCTATAGTGGTCAGGGTTCTTGTCTTAGATTGTACGTTTTTCCATTTTCTTTATTTCTCCATTCAGGGAATCAGTAAGTCAGTCTGTGTCTTTCTGGTGGCCACATACACTGATGGACAACCCACAGAGAACGCTGAGTGGTTCTGTAAGTGGCTGGAAGAGGCGTCCACGGATTTTAGATACGGAAAGACCTACCTCAAAGGCCTGAGATATGCAGTATTTGGTCTTGGCAACTCTGTCTATGTTGGACACTACAACACGGTGAGAAATGGAGAAATTCAGTCAGAATAGTTAATCTGCTTTGTCATAGTCTTTATAATCAGTTGAAGAA
The DNA here is from genome assembly GCA_016785305.1 of Colistium nudipinnis. Classification (NCBI taxonomy): domain Eukaryota; kingdom Metazoa; phylum Chordata; class Actinopteri; order Pleuronectiformes; family Rhombosoleidae; genus Colistium; species Colistium nudipinnis. The sequence continues at coordinate 4,260,154 of JAFBJU010001075.1, forward strand.
TATTCAAATCTACAAGTTTGTGTTCAAACTTGACGTCATAGCATGGCCAGACAATTAAAAAGCTTGTCCCTTTTTCTCTTATCTTCAGGTGGGTACAAATGTGGACAAGTGGCTTTGGAGGCTGAGTGGCATGCGAATCCTGACAAGGGGAGAGGGTGACTGTAATGTGGTGAAGAGTAATAATGGAAGCATTCAGGCAGATTTTCAGGCCTGGAAGGTCAAGTTCCTGAACCGGCTAAATGCTCTGGCCAAGGGTGAGAAGAAGAGCTGCAGTGAAGACTGTAAAAGTGGAGGCTCCTGTAAGAATAAGAATAAAGATGGACAGCAGGACGAGAAAAAGGTGGCTCTACAAAATGGCAGTTCTGAGGTATTGTTTTTTTTTTGTACACTCACTGAGTCACCAGTTATTATTTTGTTGTGTTTAACAAGTTGTATTTAAAGACATAAAAAGTCAGGGGTCATTAATTGTATTAGCCTCAGTTTAATATGTTTTTGGCATAGATGTTATGTATTTTCATGGACATTGTGGTGTTGACAATCATCTCAAAATATGAAAATAATCACTGATATTGCAGATTTTACTAAAAGGCAGATACAAACCCAGACAAATGATGTATATAGACACACTGCTTTCATACGGTTCACTGTGCACACAGATGACATTGTCATCTGTGTGCACCTCAGAGCCAACTCTAGCTGAGATATCTTTCCTATTATTGTGATCAATTTACCCATTGCACCATATACTGCTGCATGTGTGGACAGCAACTGTGTGATAAATCAGCCGAAATGCCCTTTATATGCATATAGTGTACCTACTTATTCAGGCAGCGTAAGTTGGAGTAATGATGTACGATAAATGTGTTCCGTATGGGCTCCCCGCTCAATGAAAAACATGTTTTTAATTGCTCACGGATTGTTACAAATGCATTTTCTATTCAGTCGTTTGTTTGTTATCATTGACCCATTTCTTTTAATTTTCATTGTACTATTACTTATTTCAGGAGGACCTGCTTGAGTCCAGCAGTGATGAGGAGTTGGGCATGGAAGATGAGAAGAAATCTGGTTCAGTCGTGGACATGGAGGATCTGGGCAGCATCATTAATAGTGCCAAGAAAGCAAAGGTTAGACACTATCCGCAACATTTTCAGTGAATCTAATTCAAAAGAGACTTCACTTCCTTTATACCATCTTTCTTTTCCAACTGAAAACCCTTCCTTCTAAAGCAGTCACAGGAACCTTTCTACAATTGAGCTCTCAGATATATACTGTTTGTTTCTACTGCACTTAGCTGCCTTCTTTCTAGTGTTAGAGTTAGGTTGTTGCGGATCTCTAATTGTAGTCTCATTGTCAGCATGTCCGTGTTAAGATCTACAAACGGGCACCATTGTTGGATGAAGGTTATGCCACTTTGAGCCAATCTAAGTGGATGGAGTAAAGAGGAAAAAGTGGTGTCAGTGAAGTAGATATGGCAGATGGGTTGATAGACACCAGACCTCAGCGGGCGAGAAGCGCAAGCTCGTGTAATCACGAGGACGCCCACTTCACAGACTTGTGAGGAACGAGTGACTCGAGGAAGTAGGACATTTTAAAGGAAGAGGCATTATAAATCTCATTTTAATTAGCCGAGCAGAAGAAGTGAGCTATGGGAGCAAAGAGAATAGAAAAATATAACTATTCAGTCCTGGAATGAGTAATTATTAATTTTTCATCATGTGAATCACAGACCTTTTTTGTTAGTTAGTAAGTTAACCCTGCTGGGTTTTAATGCAGGATCTTTCCGATGGATTCAGAACTGTCTTTCTTGCCATCTTGTAGCTGGGCTACAGAATTGAGTATAACTGAATTACTGCGGAACAGTACATTGTATGAGTATGAGTATATACACACACACACACACACACACACGCACACGCACACGCACACGCACACGCACACGCACACGCACACGCACACACACACACACACACAATACACAAAATACACAGTAAGTGACTGGCATGCAGGTTGATATTTAATTCCAGATTGCAGGGATCATATTGCCCAATTTGATCATATATCAGTCTTTGGCTGTACTTTCTTTGACTCTGCCAACAGCCATTATGCTTCACTTCTGTTGTTGCTGTAATTGATTTTGCACCTTTGCATTGGCAATTAAAGCTGGTCGCTGTAGATTTTTTTGTTTCTGCCAGAGTTGTCCATTTCATGCAGACGACTGCAGCCAAATAGGAGTTCATGTGGAATGGATCATTAGCCTGACCAGCTGCATGGCTTCTAAGCTGCAGCTTAATACACTATATGTGACTGTTAAAGGAATTTGTTATTCAGTTTACAAACTAAGAAAATATCATCTACACAACAATATAATACAACCACACTTCAAAACATCTTAAAATGAGACATCATTTAATAATGAAAACATATTTAATGGAACAATAATTTATGTATCAATTACATTAAAACCTTAGTGCACATGAAAAGTAGTTTTATCGACTACAATTTAGCAATTCTACAATGTCTGTGGGCTCCCTAGCAAAGGTGTAAGCTGAACAGTGGGAACCAGAGACTGGGCCAGATGAATCACTTGGGCTGTATGCAGAAATCCACAGGGACAGATTGTTGCACTGTCGGCTACATGTTGTTTGTTTTCCAAATTGTGCATCTCATGGATGCAGTATGTGAAGGTTGATGTTTGTCCTGGCTCACAGTCACAAACTAGTCTCTAGTCACTAATCCCCATGATGATTTTACCTCAGGGTGTCAAATGTCCATGATTGCTTGTTTGCACTGGTCACCTTAGACCAGCACTGATGAAGGGAAGGGACCATGACTTATAGCATCCTTTAATCAACCTAAAGTAAATATGCACCCTACAAAATTTGCCGAGATCAATTAGATTAACAATACCTAATCCTTTGCCACACGATGATGAGGTATTGCAGTAGTCTGACATAGCATGAAGACTTGCTTATTTACAGCATCCTCTGCTGACAAAGTACCGGTCAAGTGCAGCATCTCTATTTCAGGGCATGGCTTGTAAATGGTGGGCACATTTGGCCTTAGTTACACACAGCAGATATTTGGAAATATTTTGCTGCTAGAGTTTGCTACATGAGTTAGTGTGCAGTAATTCATCAATTAATCATTAATTAATGAGCCTGTTCACAGGCACCGACTGCCCGTAGGCAAGGGGGAAACCCTTTTGCCACTGGGTCCAGCTCTCTGGAGAAGTAACCACAGGGTCTGTGTCGGCCCCCGTGGTCCTGGGTCAGGACAGAAGCCATGTTGTCTGAGTGAATGAATGAAAGTGACCCTGGGTAAGGCTATCTGTAGTTTTGACACAGAGACCTTGTGACCCTTTTGGGCAAGATGGTGGAGAAGGGAGAGTGTGACACAGTATTTCGGGCATGCGGTTTTCAGACCATCCCCCGATCAGCGTGGATTCCAGTAGTTTTTGTCAATTGGTTTCAGGCCAGTCATGAAATATGATTTCAGCAGGGCTTCATAGGGAGTCTCTGCTCCGTCATATGCTGCTGGCTTTGGATGTCAGAGTTAGCGGCTTCGAGGCGAATGAGGAAGTCTACCACCATCTCGGTGTCACTCTGTTTGCATGCCTGGATGGGCGCCATGTTGACGGTGGCTGGAAATGCGACCTGAAGTTCTGCGGTCCCAGCTGCCACGTGGGTCTCCCACTGGTTTCCTGCGGTCCAGGTGGCTGTGGTAGCTCGGGTCTGTATGTTTTGTTGATCTTCTGGGTTTGGATTCGGCTGTACTGTTCGGGAGTGAGAGCGCCCCTTAATAGGCATTGTAATTCATGCCCTGTAGGTCGCCATGCGCAACAGAAAACGCTGCATTTTGTGGAATACGGGACCCCCCCTTGGCTGAGGGGCGGCATCCATTGTGCAAAAGCCTCTTTTAGGTCAAGGTCCATATGGATAGACCATGTTGGGCCTGGGCTTGGCCTCCTGGGTTCGGAGGTGGTTGTTGTTGTTGTTGTGGTTGGGGTCGGGCGGTCGGGCACCAGTCCATGTCCCATTGAGATCTTGTGAAAGGTGGCTCCCGGCATGTAAAAGAGGGATAAAGAGAAGGAACAAAAGGAGGTGTCAGTGGCATGTGATATCTGTGCTCTCTCCCACAGATGCAGGCATCTTTCTACCCGCTTCCTCTTTACCTTTTTATTCTTCAACATAACGGTTCTTTCTTGACTAAGGTGTGCACAGAGATTTGAGAGTTGAGATAAACTTAAATACCCCTTTTTTGGAAATTTCAGGTTTGAAACCCAAGTTTCTAAACATTCACAACATTCTTCACCATGTTTGCTTTTCATGAAAATTCCTTTCCGGCTCTTCTCCCTTTTCCTGTCCTTGTTCATTACCCATTCTTTTATTTAATTTTAATTTTTATAATTTTGTTTAGTTATTTTATTATTATTATTATTAATTATATGTTTTTTTAATATATATATATATTATCGTCCCCGTCGGGCGGTCTCAGATCATGCAACCTTATCATATTTTCTCCCACCTATGTCCTACGCTCGGCTTACTGTATCGTTGACAGTTACCTACTTATACTCCGAATATATCATGAATAATACCCGTGAGGCGTAATACAGATATTTCGTACCTTTTGAGACGACGGAATTCGCTTACCCAAATGAATCGTGGATTTCAAATTCGGGGTATGGGATGCAGTATTGATGATGGTTTTTTATCCAGAGATGGAAGTCCCTCCGTCCGTTTAAGTATCGGGTGTTGAGGCGGGATTCCTCCTATGGAGGCCCGTTGGCCAAAAACGTCCAAATCCGGTCCGATTATCACATATGCATCCCACTTCTGACACCAAGTTTGTGGAGGCAAAAAATAAACTTTCTGAATTCCTCTAAGTCATCTGTAAAACCTTAATAAAGAAACCTGAGTTAAAGTACAAAGATATCTTTATTTCTCGGAGCTCCGGACACAGATCATACACACAGTAAACTGTCTGCAGGAGAGTGCCCTGAACAGAGGGCTTGCAGGATATTTAATCACAGAGCGGTGGCCCCAAGGCCGTTCCACATAAGGAGTTGGAGTTAAAGGGCTATAAAGATTAGTAAAAGATGCGGAAAACAGAATGAAATGTTCCATACCAGGATAACAAAGGGGTGAACCAGAGTTCAGTGGGAACAAACAATCATTTGATTATCAGAGCGCACGCATCAGTGGTTTACGCACTTAAACGGCATGAGTGGTCACATACGTACAACACACATAAGTGACTAATTTAAATTTCAAACACAAGCTTTATAGTGAGGTTTAGCTTCCTGTTTAGTTGTCTTGCTGCAACTTAATTGTGTTGGATCATTCTCATTGCTTTCGTAGCATCATTTGTGGATTCAATGGACTTCTAAACAGAAGATACACTTGATGATTAGATATTTCCCATAGTATTTCTCAGTGTACTATGGAGTTCGTTTTACTCCAAAAACAGATTTACTGGAGATTGTTTTTGAAATTATATATAAATTGGACCCATGGATATAAATATGGGTGCTGGTCACAGTACTTAAATGGAGAGGTGATGGCTCAAGCAGATGGAATTATTTGGGCATGTTTTTTAGATAACTATATATTTCTATATGTATATAGAGCTCTGTGACCAATGAAGTCGAGTGAGCACCCCCCTGGATGAGCTGCATAGGAACGAGGGAAAGGATGCATTTCCTTAGGAATACACACACAAGCATATGTCAGTGTTCGCAGACAGCATATTTGCCCCTCATGAGTATTACTGCTCTGAGATGACATATACCCTATCCCTCCAGACAGGCCTGAGCAGAGACACAGTGCAGTAATTGGGTGGAGCTGTCAATAATGGGGATAATATGAAAGTCAGTTTGTCCATCACAGTTTACTCAAAAGTACAATCTGTTCCTTTTCCCTGTGCAACTTTTCTAGCAGGGCATAATCATTGATTGTACACAGCAATAACATAATATCAGCCCAAAGGAAGCTGTTAATCTTTGAAACCCGTATGCTGCAGCCAATTCAGCACCAAAAGAGACAGCTATTGTAAATTTTGAAGTCAAGCAATTATTTTATCAATCTCTAGAATTTGTGTAGCTTTTCCTTCCACACACAAAATTGCGTAAGGATTGAAGAATCACAACCTTTAATTTAAACCTAGTTCGTCAAAGGCATTATACCTTAGCAGTCAGACTCTTTCTGATCTGGAGCCATATAGTGCAATATCTCTTGAACTATTTGTTACTTTGACCTTTTTTGTTGCTCATGATTTATGTATTACTTTTATATGTTAATGTTTGGATCGGGCACATCAATGTAAAGTTGGCTCTTGTCTAGTTTTTGTTATACTAAAGTCTAAAAATTAATTAATTAATTAACTATTAATATTTGTTAATTAAGTACCGGTATTTGTCATATTTTTAGGTTTAAATAGTAAATGTTACTCTGTTTAATTCCTGCAAGCACAAACTGTATATATGTTCTTATTTTGTTTGTGCTTGTGTTTTTAAATCTTGACATATGATAGAAGACTATGGTTTCTTTTTTTTTTTTTTTTTTTTTAATTGAAGCTTATCACATACATGGTTTATAATTGTATACTCCAACCAAAACCTTGGATTTCAAGATACCACTGTTCATGGTTATGAACAATGATTGACTCTGAGTTTTGGGTCTCCCACAGAGCAAAGAGGAGGGTCACGGAGATGGCCAGATGGTGAAGCTCTCCAAGTTGAATGGAGGGAAGAAGATGGAGGATGAAGGGGATAGAAGAGAGATGATCACCCCTGCTCTTAGAGAATCACTCACAAAGCAAGGTGAGGAAAACATTTAGTCTCAATAGAATGAAATTAATCAGCATCATTTGATGCAGTAAATCTGGTTAACAAAAGTCAGGTCTTTTTTTTTTTGCTTTGCCCTTGATCATAGTCACTGGCACAGGGGTCATTGGTCACCCAAGTCAATATTCCCAAGTGCTTAATTATGTTTTCTTCAATTATCAAGCAGTCACTGGCCCCAAATACCACTGCATTTAATGTAGGAAATTGTTTCGTTAAGGTTGGTCTATGTGTGAAGCATAGCAATGTTTGTTGCCTAATGGCACTTAATGATGCCGTACAGACAAATTACCCTCTCTGCCTCCTTCTGTCCTCAGGGTTTAGTCTCAAGTCCTCTATCTCCTCCCACACTGAAACATCAACAAAACTACTCCAAGCTGCTTTTCAGCACTGTAGTGTTAAGAAGTTCTTGGTAACCCTTACATTTACTCTTTTGCCAGGCGATATTTCGATTCTTCTGGTCAGACTTTATCAGAACTGATGAACAGCTAGGGGACATTGCCAGAGCTCTATTGTTCCCCTGTAGCTGCACATAATGTATTTGCCTGCAACAGCAGATTTGGGTTGTTGGTCAAATTAGGTAACTTATAATTTTAATATGCTTTTCATAAGTGAGTGTAGCACATATAGTTTTTTTTTTTATTACATGGAAAATTTAAATCCGCAGAAATACAAAATATGCTTTCAACCCACTTTTAATTTTTTTTACATAAGTTTACAATATCTTTTATTTCAACTTATTTTAGTCCACAATTGGCTTAGGAGAGATACTACCAATAGATTTTTTGTTTTACAGATTAAAAGCATTTTAAAGGAAGTGCTTCTATACAGCAGATATGATATGATATAACATTTAGATTTAACTCATATAGCATCAAACTTGAGAGCAGTGAGGGCTCATGCCCACAGTGGCAAACATGCCCTGCTGTGTTTTAAGTAGATATTTTTCCACAGTTTAATAGCAGGTAAACTACATACAAGGTCAAAGTAGAATGTTGACACCTGAATTCTTCATCTAAATTCTACATAGGTTTTTTTTTGCTGCGTGACCTCTCTTCAAAAGTTACAAATGTATTATTAAAATGTATTGGCCCTATAATGAAGCAATTCTTGATTTCCCCTTGAAGCAAGCCCAATATCGTTTTCTGTTCCATTTTGAGTAGATGAAGTGGTGCAGATAAATGTCACAGTGACTGACTGACTGGCCTAATGGGGCCATTTGTATCCAGTAGCATATGGCTGTTACCGAGAGACCGACAAGATTTGTACATTTGAAACCTTCTTTCGTCACATTTTGTCCCGAAAGAGAATTTAACATACTGTCCTCTCTTTCTTACCCCTGACTTGTCCTTGAGCATTAGCCGGTCACTTTATTGACATGTTTAACAGCTTTGTGCTGAGGACTGTGAATGCTATGTGATGATCTACAAGCCTTATTCCTCTCCCATGTTCTTCTTTATCTTTCTGTTCAGGATACAGACTAATTGGAAGTCACTCGGGTGTGAAGCTCTGTCGATGGACCAAGGTATTGGATAATTTTTTTTTCCAAAACAAACTGAATGCATAAATTGCATTAAAGGTGTTTTTCTGTTGGTTAGTCTATGTTGCGAGGGAGAGGAGGCTGTTATAAGCATACCTTCTATGGTATTGAGTCCCACCGTTGCATGGAAACTACCCCCAGCCTCGCCTGCGCTAACAAGTGTGTCTTCTGCTGGAGGTACGTACCCAATAAATTAAGCAACTTAGTGCTCATGTCTTTAGTACCAGAGAATATATTTTTGTAGCATCTGGGGGTTATTTTTATTTTCCAAATCCTTTGTGCCTCAGTAGTCATTGAGCTATTATCTTTTTGTGGCAGAAAAAGTAAGTGCAACAGACTAATGGCCAGCATAACCATTAGGTCCCAAAAGGTGGACACTGATTCACTGTGACAAGGGTGAGAGACTGGGCCTTGTATCTGGGGCCTCACCCCAGATAGCCGTTAAAAAAGATGGCCTGTTCAGTACTGAAAGGTCACTGTCAGACTTTGCTTCGCTGAATTGCTTCTACGTCATCACAGATATGCCAGTGTCTCCCCTGGCAACTGTGTGGGATGGCGGTGAAGACTGTGTTAAAGTTACCAGTTTCATGGCGCAGATGCGTGCTTGCCCTCACCGTCCACCTCTCTTTAGCAACAGGTGGAACTGGATTTGACGGGGCGAGACCATTATGTATAGTGTATGTGCATATGCACGCAGCAGACTGAAATTTGTGATGCTTGGGTTTTGTTGTTGCAGACATCACACTTACACATTTAAAAGGTGTTATTAACACTAAAGGATGTGTGATTTTAGTTTTCTTTAGAGTGGCATAACATCTTTCTCTTGATGTGTTTTTATAGTGTGAGAAAACGCATTGGCCCGCATAATTCAATTTCAGTTGGTGAATCAACTCGTTTGTCTTGATATTTTTCACCACGTTAGGGGGATGTTCCTGTGGTTCTTGTGAAATATGTTCTTAAATGTGTTGTTTGTGTTAAACGACCCCAGTCTAATGGCTTGAATCTGCATCAGAGTGCTACCTTGGAGGGATATTGGCTTTCAGCTAATGCTTAGTGTTTGTGTAAGCAATGAAGAAATGGTTAGAATTAGAATTGCGCATCGTCCCACACAAACATGCACATGCAAACACACACAAGTCGGTTGCTGCTACATTTCATCTGTTTGTGTGACTGCCCCACGAACAGACACCACACCAACCCTGTGGGCACAGAGTGGCGCTGGAAGATGGACCCTGCTGAGAAAATCCTGCAGGACGCCTTGGAGAAGCACCAGGACATGATTCGACAGTTCAGAGGTTGGTACATTAGCAGGTGACGCATGCATTCATGAATTTTCTGTCTTTTTCCTCTGTGAAACTTGGGTTCCATTTCAGTCCTTCTGGCTACAGAAAGAACTGATGTAACACTATGTAATGGTTTGTAGTATAATTAACCTATCCTTAACCCACGTTTTGGGGCTCTATTTGTACAGCTTGTACTTAATACTGCTGGCATGAGGGACCTAATTCTCTGGCTGCTACCAGCGTTGGCTGAGGATGGCTAGTTGGGTGCCCACAACTCAGTCTGAATTGAACTTAGTGACCGTCCTCTCTGTCTGAATTGAATTTAGTGGCCGTCCTGTGCGTATTACCTGTGCAGAATTTCTGAGAGCTTTCGAGAAAGGTTGTAAAAACAAGGTGACACATTCATCAAACATTTTTTACGGCAGACAAGCATGCGCTAGAGCTTATAATACAGTAGTTGTGTCCAACCTATTGTTTTGGTCAATTTTTTCAATTGGACAACAAATCATCCATTTATAAATGTCAAAAAATGTAAATAATATATAAAAAAATTAACAATGGCCAGCACAGATTCTTTGGTATCTTCAACTAACTTCTTTGTCTGAGCAACATCCCAAAAGATAAAGACAAGCTAAACAAAAGCAATGTGCTCTTGGATTGCTCCAGTCCAACCAGCACCCTGTTAATTAATCCACAAGTATGCTGCAATATTAACTCCTGTTTTTTGGGGTGACATGACTGTTTATGTGCAGCCCACTTAGATTCACGCACAATTTTATCCGCAGTCCGCCATCAGAAATAACCACAACTACACAAACATAATACCACCCAATTCCCAGCTATTTCAAACTCAATAACTTCAAGCTCAAAAATTGCATTAAAAAAAGAACTGTTAATGCCATTATTTTAACGATATATACAAAATCCACAGTACATTAGCATGTATGATTGCACCTCCAGCCAAAGTGCTCATAAGGCCTTGTTTGATCTTGTGAGCTTCCAGTCAGATGGCTGCCTCTCTAACCTCAAGAGCCACTGCTGATCTCATTTAAATAAATAAATAAAAATAGCAAGGCCATTGGACAAAAATGACATAAATGCCAAATGCTAAAAACGTCTCAGTAATATAACAAAGGCCCACTATATAGCTAGAATAATTCTCAGAGCAGTCATTCATAATCAATTATGCATGTATCAGGAAATGTCATTTCCTGATGTGATTAGAATGTAACAATAGTGCACACAAGCTTAGGTTGACAAGATGTACACATATTAAAAGAAAGTCAATAAGGAGATAACAATTCTAATGTTTTGTGCTGAAAATAAGGAAAACTATATTTAGATGATTTAACAAAACAGCAATTTGTCGTTTGGATTAGACTGCTCTGAACAAAGTGCAATCCATCTTGTCATTATCATCTGTTATGCTGTAAAATCCATTAGGTGGCATTCAAGTCCATTCAGTATTGACAGTTTTACATGGTCTAACCAGGGACAATCCAGGCGACTCCTCTGAACACCCCCTGTGGTTTCTGCTCCAAATATGTCATGCAACAGTACATAATATTTAGTTATTAGTCATGTCTGTGGAGGTTCTCAGTCATCCAGGTCATGGTAATATCAAGTGCGATTCAAGTAGGCAACTGGACTGGTTGAAAATGTCTTGAAGACGTTTCACCTCTCATCCGAGATGCTGCTTCAGTTCTAACTAGCTGCTGGAAAAGTTCAGGTATTTATCCTCTGCAAAATTAATAGCTAATCAGAGGATGAGTACCTAATTAGAGGACCATTGTGTCAAACTTGCAGGTCGTTGGC
>JAFBJU010001075.1:4271727-4326408 GCA_016785305.1 Colistium nudipinnis
AGATGGTGTCTTAAACCTCCACCTCTGTTCAGTGATGGTTTCTCTGTTCTAGCAAAGATGGCTTCTTTTACTCCTCTTTCAAACCATCTGTCTTCCCTGGCCAGAATATGAACGTTTTCATCCTCAAATGAGTGTCCACTGTCTTTCAGATGTAGATGAACAGCTGAGTCCTGGCTGAACTACTGCAAGTTAAACTTAAACAATGTTTTTTGATATTGCCTAACTCCTGACACTTATCCCACTAGATTTGATAAAATCCCTTCATCATCATCATCATCAACTGGTTGTGATTCCAATATGCGCTTTTATTGCGTCGTAAACACAATATCCTTTACCATAGCTGTTACTAATGGAAATTAGGAACTTAATTGAGTCAGTAAATTGATCTCTAATTACAGCTTCATTTAAAGCCCAAAGCTTAAAGGGTGTCATTGGGACTGATGGTTGTCTGTTGTCTATTCGAATGGCCAAAGTCAATTAACCTTGATAACATTCTTGATAACATCTCTACTCAATAACCTTTTGAACCAATGCAGAGCTTATTTTACATCATTCTCTTTTTTTATCTGGTTCATCCAGTAAACACCACCCAGAGCATGCTCCCCTCTTCCCTTCCCTTCCCTTCCTGTCCCCTCCCTTTTCGTCTCTTCTCTTCTCTTTTGACCTTCATGCTGAGAGTTCTTAATCATTTATCCTAGCCCCTCATTTTACTCTTTGGAGATACTGATAAAATCGAAAGCGGCAATGGCTTCAAAGCTTTCATCTATTTATCCGCCGACCTCTCTCCCCCCAGGTGTTCCTGGAGTGAAGCCCGAGCGGTACGAGGAGGGCTTGGCAGTCAAGCACTGTGCCCTCTCTCTGGTGGGTGAGCCAATCATGTACCCTGAAATCAATACCTTCATCCGCCTCCTCCACTCCCACCACATCTCCAGTTTCCTGGTCACTAATGCACAGTTCCCACAAGAAATCAGGTAGGGGCAAAACTGACCTTTTTCAAGGTGAAACTCCACATGCTTTCCTCTCCAAATGTCATTTTGTTTGGGTACTGTTTTTGTGGTGTATTTCTTTCTCTCTGCCTTCACAAGCAATGAGGAATGAGGGAGATATTTTTGCTGTAATTTGAAGTGTAATTTTGAGATGTGCATTCTCTGAAATTACCACATGCTGCGGGAGCCACAGAAGATTTTAGCTGATCTGAATGGATTGGGGAATCTTCTGGCTTATTTTAAAATAAAATAAAATAAAATATTTTATTTCCACAATATGTTGGCGTCTCACTTGATACAACAGTGCGTGTGAGTATCCACATGAAAAGCTTTAGTTTCTGGGGAGGCAGCACTATGATATGACTTTCGTGTATCATCACTAACACTACAGCTTCTACTCAATAAACTCAGTCATTAGTGCCTTTTCCATCATATGTAAGTTGTATTGTTTAAACTGACCAGCACTACATATGTTAATGCAGACCTTTTTTTATTTTGCTCACACTAAAGTGACTTTGCACTTAATTTATGGATAAATGTACCAATAAAACATAGAAAAGTTCGAAAAAAAAAAGTTTAGTTTCTGTAGATCAGTGTTCTTTTGTATTTACTTTAAATAATCATTCACCGACAATGGAAATTATCAAAAAAAAATTGTGTAGAAATTCCAGTTATAATTAATTTTCTCCACAAACTAGATGGAAAATAACGTGTTTCTAATTTTTTTCCCCATGTCCACGTTTGCCCTTGTTTCTCTTTCTCTGTGCACTTAATCTCACACCTAGTGATGCTAGTCTGTCGAGAGACCTTGTAAGTTGTCATCAGAATATAGAATGACAAAAGTGTGGTACGTGTCAGCTTAATAGCGTGTCACAGGCTGACTTATCATGCATTCATTGAGAGGTTGAAGGCAAGACACGCAGCCACCTACCATTTTTCCCTGTCTGTCATAGCCACATGGTTGGAGATGAGCTGTTTCAGCTTTTTTTATTCGGTCTATATGTTAGTGTTTCCAAAGGGAACTGTTTGATTTGGTTTATCGGTCATTATTGCATCTCACAATTACTGCCTTAAATGTACAGCAGATTTGTAGTGTAATTTGTTTTATGTGAATCTTTTACAGTTCTCTGGTTCAGGTTACTACTCTTTTACATCCTGCTACATGCAATGCATAATATGTTGACGAGAGGCAATTTGTTGCAATTAGCGCAAGTGTTTCACTTTATGTTTGTGCCTACTGAGTGGACCTGAACAACTGGTTTATATTCAGTTCATATCCAGGTTTGTCCCTTCTCATAAAATTGGATTTAACCCTACTTTCTTTTCCGTATTTACTGTATTTTCCAGGAGCCTCGAGCCAGTTACCCAGTTGTATGTGAGTGTTGACGCGAGCACCAAAGACAGTCTGAAGAAGATTGATCGGCCACTTTTCAAGGACTTCTGGCCACGCTTCCTGGACAGCCTCAAGGCCCTGGGAGATAAGGTAAGCTATGCATGAAAATGCATTGGTTTCCAGGTATAAAAGCTACACATTTATGCCTAAAGCATGCACAGTGAGTGCCTGTTCATGTGATGTTTGGTGAGGATTCAATCTTTACACGTAAAATACTTATTTTATATTTATTTTATTATTAGATATGCTGTTGACTTCACAATCATAACTTCATTAATCATTTATTGTCAGCCTTTACAGTTACACAGGGTGTTGTGAGGTTTTGGAAATGTATTCATCAGATTTAGTTTTTATGGGTTTAAATTCTCAGGCCCTATCTGCCACCACAGGTGTCCCAGTTCACATTAAATATGTAACCATGCAGCATTTGTGTCCTTGTGACTTAATGTTACAGTTGAGGGTTGAGAGATCTGAGTGCTTTGTTGTCATTCTTCTCACATTTAAACACACTTGTGATGATAATCAGTTTGAATCAGTTTTTATTTCAGTTAACAGTAATAAAGACTATTCAATTAGGGTCACATTAGCATCGATGAAAATATACATTTGTGCAATTTTGTGTTTCCTTAGAGTAGGTGGTCTTTTTATTACCCCCAGAATAATCAAGTCAATTAAGTAATTTATCCTAATGAATTAATTCTATACCTCAAACTGCATTGAATGATGATAACTGTTAAGAGTAAAAATATTTCACCCATTTCCTTATTTGGGTTAAGTTTAACATATTGAATATTTTCCTGTTATTATCATCTTACTATTTGAGCTGAATTATCTTCACAATAGGCATATCTGTAACGCCACAAAATATATACTACCTGATGTTATGATTGCTGACAATTTTAAGCCAGTTGTAAATTTCAATATCCTTTGTTTCAAAAAAACATCTGACATAAACCAACGAAATGAATTAGAGTCTCTTTAGAGACTGTGCAGCTTCTGGCAGCACATATGTTTCTTCAACACAGACTAAACCCAATGGCATTCATAAAAGATTTGAGACAATCAAACACAGTGCAAGAAATCCATCAACAGAGAATGATAATAATGCATATGCTGCAGGATTGTAATGTTGCCATGGCATAATGTTTTCTCAGCTGTCAAGGTAATACTCAGGCCTTTGCTGGGCACTTTTTGTCAATCACGCAAGGGATGCTGCTCACCACCACCACCACAGTATCTTATTTAATATAGCTTATATATTTATTTAAGAGATTGCATGAACAAGGGAGAATCTGACTTCTGCTAGTACAAGTAATTTGTCTCTACATTGCTAGATTTGGACTTCAAATACTCATTAATTTGTCCAAAGATATACATTTCTATTGAGTATGTGAGGTGTGTCCCCAGTTGCAGTTTAGAAAAGGCAATCCAGTGATGTTATGAGTACAGTGGAGGTTTATTATCACACATTGCACGTAGCAACTATGCTGCATGTGTAAATCAATTGCTTTGGCTTGTGATTTCTAAAAAACAAAAAGGAAGGGGGGACATTTTGCTTTGGTGGCACTGCCAAACAGAAATGAAGAAAGAATGAGCCAATTCCCTGCTGTTCTATCTTTAACAAACAACTGACAAATTCATTACCACTCTGCTGGAGGTGCTGGTGACTTGCACAGCTCATGGCAAATCACTGGTGATGGATCATTGCTTTCCAATTGCATCTAGATTGCTATTTTCCACCACATGCCGAAGAGTAAGTATCTGTATGAAAAAAATAACAGCGACATATTGCAATGACATTTTTCTGCACCCTCGGTATAAACACCCACTTCTATGAGGTTAACATAATCCACTTCCATCTGTGCACGGTCAAGTTTAACGGTCATTACAAAAATGATCCAGTATAAATATATGAATCTCAGACATACAGGAGGGGTCGTGTTACTCTACTCTGAACATGACCTGAGGGATTCTTGCATTTTCTTTGTTGAGTCTTAAAAACAGGAAACCGGCCCATGCCTACACCGCTTATTATTGGTATGTTAGGATCAGTGGATTCCCAAAGTCGCTAGGGTTTAATCCAGTTTAGGAAAAGTGAGTGACAACTGCAGCTCCACAGAATGACATTATTGCCCACTGGCACATTTACCACTTACTACCTGGAATCTCATTAATTTGAATACTGCCTCACAGTCTGACAGTCAGAGGAACCCCTACTTTACCCTGGTGTCAAAAAAACATCCAATTATATCAAGGTTTTTTTTGGCTCAGCATTCTTGCGTGCAGAACAAAAGTTAAACACGCTGAGGATGGCATCTTGTGAAAGTCTCAGCAACAAAGACCTGTGTGCAACTTCCCAAGTCCCAAAAATAAACTCTCTCCGTTCCGGTCTGCAGCTCACAGCTCTATACCTTCAAGTCTCCGCTACATGCTGGGCTTCCTAAGTGCTTATCCCTTTCTTTTCTCCTTGTGCCAGCTCTTCTCCGCCTGGCCTACCTGCCAGTGCTCTGTGGGACTCGTAAAGTTGTCCCTCTTTGTCGGACACAGGGACAGGAGGAGGCAATACTTTATCTCCCTGCTCCCACTGGCCAATTATTCCTTACTCTACTAAGCTATAATGACCCAGTGTCAAAGATAACCCTCCAGTGATTGAGAGAAAAACGGTGAACATAATAGGGTAGGAGTACACTCTATCGTCCTTTTCAGTTTTTTGAACATCATCCATGTAGTAAGGACATGTCCTTATTTCATGCCGTCTGTCCTCAGAATCCACCCTCTTTAATCTGCTCCACTTGTCTTTTCTTGCCTTTCTTCCTCTCCGTCACTTTCTCAATAATCCTCTTTCGTCTGACACACAGCTGGAATACAGCCGTATCCGGAATCCACACCACTGAGCTGTGAGCTGGGCTTTATTTCCCCACTTTTATTTATCCCTGGGGAAAAAAATACATTATATATTTGTGTGTGTCTGTGTCGATTGTGGCAGCAAGGGTAGAATAATTTGAATAGATTATCTTCAAACCCAGAAGAAAAGAAATCCTCAAGTTCAGTTGAATATAATATATTTTTTTAATGTTCTTCAGACACAGCTTGTGAATGCATTCATTCTAAAACCTGATGTTGCTCTTTATTTATTTGGTGGGATTGTAGGTTCACTCCCTGTTCATTACCTTACAATGCTGTGGAGCTCCAGCGGTTTTTGGATGCACAATATAATGGCCGTGGTTGTCATCCTTCAGACCAACATCCTTAACATTTGCAGTTTGTGTTGCAGTGCACCAGTTCCCACTTAACTCAAACCATCCCCTAATGCTTTGAATTACCATTGAAAAAGAAAAGGGCAGTTGTGCACTGCTGTGTTGCCAGCAGAGGACAGATGTTGGTAACAACAAACTGGCTGTTGAATTTTATAAAGGTTTCAAAAGTTTCGACTTCATAAATAAACAAAATAACTAAATACATAACTGCAATAGCAATAGTGAGTGACAAGTATTTTTTTTTTATTAGTTCATGCAAGCGAATGTGATGATATCTTGTCATTGCTCTTAGTTGTGTCTGGGTTTTTTGCCGTGGAGAAGCTTATGGTGGCTTTCAGTGTTATAACCCTTCATCTAAATATAGTTTATACCAGTGGCCTGCAAATGGTGAATTCATGAAGATGAAGCTTTTGCATTTTTAAAAACACTACCTACATCAGGGTTTATATGTTAACATTCCTGACATCTGAAAATTAATTTATGCTGTAATATAAATATGTCTTAAATGCTGTTATTTTTAGGAGAGGAGAATATTAACAGATAATAGTTTTAAGATAATATACATAAAAATAAAAATATTAATAATGCAGCATTGTTTCTCAATAATATTCTACTCATGCACTCACTTTCTGACCCCTTCCATTATCCCAACCCCTGTCCCCTCTATCCAGAGACAGAGGACGGTGTACAGGCTGACCCTGGTGAAGGCCTGGAATGTGGAGGAGATGCAGGCATACTCAGAGCTAATTGCTATGGGCCAGCCGGACTTCATCGAGGTCAAGGTGTGGTACATTTTTATCTGCCTGTGTTTTCTCCTCCCCTTCACAGTGAATGTCTTTCAGTAATCATCACAGGGTGATAAATGTTTTGATGTTTGTGTTGAAACTGTGTTTCCCTCTCCTTATAAGTTTCTCAGTTTTCCCATTATTTTTCTGAACTCGGCTTTGATGCATGTCTGGAGTAAACCCTCCGAAATCCTATGTGCTGCTCATGAAATTCTTTTTCTTAAACCAAATGAACCAATAATGCTTTAAGAGTGAAAAAGTTGTATTCGATTTCTTTGCAAGGTGAATTTGCAAGGGTCCCCTGTAGATGTATGTGGTTAAGTACTGAAGAAACAACTCCAGTTCACAACAGTCAACAGTCAGAGATCACCTACAGACGTTGAGTGGATGTGAACAGTCTCAAATACAGTAGATGTTATTTGTCGGATCCAATCAGACAAAGAGATGATTTGTAAGAATGTCTTATTTAAGCTGCCACAGAAAAATGCAAAGTAAATATGGCTGAGACAAACCACTGTTTTTATGGATATGAATTCTGCTTATTGGATTTTTGAAAATTACTCCAACATCCAATCTTTCATCTTCCCAACATATTTAATTTACTAATTTACTCAGTGCCCAGAAATATTTAATTGAGTTGAGAGTCCAAGAGATTTTTTTCACTAGTTTGAATATTTTTCTTTTATATTTTAGCTTTAACTAAACAACATAAAACTGTTTTAACAATGTGAAAATAGATTAAATGAGACATATGCAATGATAAGTTAATAATGAAGAATACTTTCAATTCTTTTGTATATTTTAATAATGTAATCATTAATTCTGTATTTAATAAATGGAGTGTAATTTTCACTGCAAGACCCCGCTCTTAACATGATATGAAGCATTTGTCGAACCTGTAGATGCAAGGTTCCAAGATTTCTTTATTGTAGTTGGTGTCCGATTGTACCCTGCCCAAACCATCATGATGCTTATCTATAAAATTGTGACCTGCTATCAACCACCAATACAATGATGGTGCTCTTATGTGTGTCCAGGGAGTGACCTACTGTGGGGAAAGCTCTGCCAGCACTCTAACCATGGCTAACGTCCCCTGGCACCAGGAGGTGGTCGACTTCGTCCAGCAGCTGGCTGATATGTTGCCTCAGTATGAGATCGCCTGTGAGCATGAGCACTCCAATTGTTTGCTAATGGCACACACCAAGGTAAAGTCCTCTTCCTTATAGGGGTTTTTCATGTATAACCAAATATCACATCTGCAGCCTTTACCAGTATACATAACAAACCCTGAGGTTTGAGCTCTTCCTCACCGCTGTATACCTTGAAATTGTATTTTTTACTCCCCTGCAGGAAGGATAGTTTAAAAAGAAAATCCCCTTAATACCAAATGCAAAGATTATATTTATGAGCAAAAACGACTGAACAGACAAAGTATGTTATTTAAGATATTCACTTCAAGACTGCCTGTAATGCATATATGTTATTAATATAGTAATTGAAACCTATATTGTCCAGTTACTAACATTTATTTAATGTATTTATTATATGTTCTGGATTTAATTGCTTTTAAATGTAAACAACTGTTTAAATTAAATGTTGCCACCATCTTTTATGAACTGAACAAAAGAAGAGAAATAATCGAATTATAATTTACAAGACCCTACATAAAACAGTAGATAAACCTCTCTATTTAGGATTACTTATGATTTTCTTAACTTGGAAGTGCAACATGGATTAACTACAATCAAGTCCAGATTTAAAATCAGCAAGGTATGAGTTATGCATTGAATCAAGAGAAAACTTGGGTGTATCGCTTTGAAGATATCCCTGAATTTTGGCCACAGACAAATAAATGGGGGAAAAACAGGAACATTCAATCTTGATCAAAAACTGTAAGGCTCAGAACGAGTACTTCTCCGTATAAATGTTTACAGATGCGTGTGCCAGCACACTGCTTTGGGCATTCATCAATAATCCAACACAGTTTGGGAACCAGAGGCATTTTTCAGGTGCCTTCTGTGAACACAAAGTCTGCTGTGACTCTAGGGTTGTTTGCATACTGAACCTTTCCTTGTAGCAGGGACAGAAGTCAGAACATGAAGTCCTTCAGGTTTTAATGTTAACTTGCATAACAGCAGACTTTGAGACACATCACAAGAAAGCCCATCAGTCGTGGGTGCATGCTTCACAGGATCCAGATGGATGATATCATGGTTTGATGTAGTCCTTTAAAAGACATCAGTGCGCATCTGTATGTGTACCATTAGTGATGCTGCCTACACTGAGACATCCTCATTAGTCCTTTTCAGTCCCTGGAATCCTCAAATTGCTACTCTTCTCTCTTGTTCTCTGAATCACCCCTCCTGCTTTTTTTTATTATTATTATTATTTTTTTTTTTTATTATTACCAGCCTTTGTCTTTCATCTCCTCTTTCCATTGCTTCTTCTTCACTCCTTTTGTGTAAAGAAAAAAACAAATCTACACAATTAGACAACTATTAGAGAGCTCTCATTTTTACAAAACAAGACCACACGCTTTTTGTTCCAAGGTGATTGCAATTCACAATCATGTGCGTAATTTGAAACATTTAGTCACGTGGAGAGGTACTGTCAGAGCTTTCTCTGGGCAATACTCCTTAAATAGATGATCAACAGTACAGAGATATATTCTCTTTCACTTCCACTTTCTAAGATGACCAGAGACTAGGGTGGGGGCTTATGGCTGTCTATTAATATGTAAAAAGTGCTGTTGGTCTTCTTCTCATTTTACACAGAGGATTCAAGCCAGCATTAGCTTCTGGAAGACATTACTGTGGCTGACTCACAGGTTAATAATAAACTCATGATTTTTGCATTAGCAGGATGTTGGCACTTTGAGATTGCAAGTAGTTGGTATACCTGAAGGTCTTTTTGCCCATGTTGTAGAAAGGAGCGCATAGGCAGAAATAGAAATGTCTGGGCATAAGCTGGACTCAGCGTCCTCTGCGAACCCCTGCAAAGTTGACATTAGCAAAGACAATGGCCTCTTTTGCTCTTCCCATACGGCACAGCCCCTTTGTTGTCTGGAGATCGTTTGCCAAGATGATGGCTAAATAAATATTATCCCTGCCATTACCAGAAACCTAAACTCCCAGTAGATACTGCTTTAACCCCCCTTCTCCTTCTCATGCCCAATTAGCAATACAGCGGGTAACTCTTCTCTAATGGCTGAGGCATAAAATGCGAATATCAAAGGCTTTATGCCGCTACTCCCTCGTTGGGCCGACAGCAAATTCTTTAACTGGGCAAATAAATGTTAGTCCTCCATGAGTACATTCTATCATATTGAGATGCTGCAAGTGATGTAAGGCTCTCTTCCCCCTCCTGTTGTGCCAAATACAGAGGTTTGTTAAAGGTTGAGAATTTAAAAAAGAGCAAGCAGCAGTGGACACAAGGGGAGGTCCGGCCAAAGCAGCCAGGGACCTGAAAGTGTTTTTTAAGCTGGACACTGAGAGCTCAAAGCACAGCAGTCGCTCCCGATGGCAAGTGTAACCTTTTTTTTCTATCCAGTTCCAGCTTATCAAGAAACTCCAAACAATACCCGCAAGATCCATTTTTGCTGGATGAGAGCACTGCTGTATGCTGGGAAAGTGCAGGTCACGCCCCTCACCCCCTGTGCTGGTTTGGAAAACAAGCTGGATTAGAGAGGCAGAGTGTTGTCCGAGGCTTTCCCCTTACTTTGGACCACCTAAGCTGCTCGTTCTCCCTCCGGTCCATTTATCTCCCACATTTTCTTCCCTCTTCACTGTGATAGATGGTGAATTGGGTGAAAGAGTAGGAAGCAGTGATTGAAGAGAAGATGTGAGGAGAAGGGAGGAGGTGGAGTAGGTGAACCCACAAGCGGCTGAAAACGAATGGGCCTAACATAAAGCAAGGGGGAGATGTGTAGGAAGATCTGTATATTCTCTGTTGTTGAAATTCTGATTAGGCAACACGTTCCGCAACATTTCTTTATATCTACTTAACAATATAAACAAAGTTAAAGAGCTTTGTTATTATTTTTCATCATCTTGAATGAAATTGATGTTTTTTCTAATACACAGCTTTAATTTGTTGGGTTTAAAGGCTGTTTGATGGGCCATGGCAACAGATGGATACATCTATTAATATTAATTCAATAAAAAGATTCTTCAGAACTGAAAGAAAATCTTGAATGTACACTTACCATAAAATATATATATAACACTTTTATTGTGACCAGTCTAAGGCACACCTTTGCAATAATCATGCTGCCACACCACACCACACCAGGAGCAAAAACGAAAGTGTTTATTTTTGATGAGTGTAGCTTTGTAACAACATACATTCAACTGTTTAGGTGATCAACTGATCAACAAGCTAAGGGAAAATGGGAGAACAGATCGAACGGTTTTAACTTAAACTTCCATTTGTATTTGTCGTGGTTGCTAAAACCAAATCCCCCCCCCTGTATTGTATGAAAGAGGGCTTTAAAAGATGTCCATGTATTTTCATAAATCACTTTAAGGATTTTGAAAACCAACATGTACCTCTCACACTCTCCCCTTTACCTTGTTGTTTCAGTTCAAGATATCTGGCGAGTGGTTTACATGGATCGACTACAAGCGTTTCCAGGAGTTGGTCCAGGCACACGAGGAGAGCGGGGGACAGCAGAGCTTCTCGGCCTTGGACTACATGGCCAAAACTCCTAGTTGGGCTGTGTTTGGAGCCAGTGAGCGGGGTTTCGACCCCACGGACACGCGCTTCCAACGGCGCAACAAGACCAAAGACATCTCAGGATGCTGATGGATGAGAAACACAGGGGCGGGTGGAACAAAGCGGGTACTGATATCTAAAGCAAAGAAAATGGAAAAATGAAATGTCTTCAATGTCATTATTTTTGTACTCGTACCAATTTCCTTCTCTCAATGTTTTTTCTATTTGGAACGTTACTCTTCTTGGCTCGACCTAGATTGACCAGAAATTGATGAAATCAATTCTCACACTTTCTTTCTAGACATTCCACATCACATTTACTTTAAGTGCTTCAATTGTACATAGATCTTTGAAAATTCCCTGTCTTTCTCTTTTCCTTTTTTTTTAGGAGGTCATTATTATTAATTGTCTTTGCTTTTGATCTTTATAATCATCTGGCAGCACAGGACGAGTTACAGTCTTTAAGTTGAACCTGGCAGTGGCTTTATTGTCCACTTCATTTTTAATATTCTAATATGTTGTTCTCTACTATTCACAGATTATTCATGTGACTTATTTTAGAATCTTGATTTTGAAAATATGACTGCAGTCTGGGTAAAACTGCGTGAAGTAGGAATGGATAAAAGAAAGCTTAACACAATAAAGCAGTTCATGGCTGTAACAGAGTTGTGAACAACATTCTTAGACAATATCAAGACTAATATCATATTACATCGTCATTCATACAAAGAAATACATACTTTTAACGTCCAAAACATTACAATTATTTATTCAAACTTTTCCTTTCTGATCCACACAGCCATCAAGTTAAACCTATTGAGCATGGCAACTTATGTGTGGTAAGGTAGCTTCATCAGTTAATCAAACCCATTTTTTGATATTAAGTCCACGTGTGCACATTTAATTTAGATTTGCATGGTCAGGTCTCCGTCCTAATAAATGTGTGTGAAGAATCTGCTTTGTCCTTTATGAAATGAACATGCCGCACACATACACACAGGTGCATGAAGACACGTTTCCTATTGTATCTCTGGCCCTTTTTTCGATTTTACAGGAGTGGCAAGTTGACATTTGAAGACATAATAATTGTGACAAAAGCTTCCTAATTGAACAGGGATAGAGAAGAAGCGGTTCCCATTATTCTTTACTCAAACATTGTTACTGTTCTAGTTTAGAAATCTGAAACTGGTTAGTAATAGTGGTATGGCGATGGATTAGCGGTGAAGGAGACAGACTTCAGACGCTGGGTTGCTGGTTAGAGGCCCTAACAACCCCAACAGAAATCAAAAAAATATATACAATTTTGAATGGAGCCTGCAATCCAAATCCAGCTGTCCCTTCGAAGACTCCGCCTTGTGCCACTGGGCAAGGCACCTTACCCCCCAAACATTTGCCCCCCTGGGCGCCTACAAAATGGAGCCTTCACTCTCTCCGTGGACATTGCTGTGCTGGCCCAGATGGGTTTCCAGGGTCACCGAAAGCGCTGGTCTTGGTCCCGTTTCACTACGACATTAGGAAGTTGGTGAAAGTACAATCATCTTTCTGTCCGCTTGAATTTTCACCCACTAACCAATGTTGGAGCGACATGGGACAAAGCCCAGTGCGTTCAGCGTCCCTGAAAACTCCCCAGGACGCTCTCATCTCTCTAACAGCTCCCCTTCACTAATACCCTAACCCTAATTCCATTGTGTAACTCTAAAAAGTTGGATCATGGTTGTAATCCCTATTCCACCTCTTTGGGGTTACACATCTGGAATTAGGGTTAGGGTTTTGGTTAAGGGCAGGTGCTAGAGTGATGAGAGTGGGACCCGGGTGGTCTTCAAGGATGCCAAACATGCTAGTCTTGGTCCTGTGTTGTTCAAAAGTGGGAATGGATCAACTCTGTTTTATCCAATAAAAAATGTTAAAAGTATCTTTATGAAAGGTTTCAGTGATATTGCTGTGGAGCATCTTTGATTGTTTTTGCACTGTTTTCAATGTCTGATAAAATAATTTAGGTTTCTGAAACATGTTTTTTTTATTCGGTAAATATGTCTCTTTAACCTTGTTAAAGGTCAGGAACCTGTCTTGTAAGGAGGCCATTGAACTACACAAAGGAAAACTAATTCAATTTCATCATTTCATTTAAACAAGAATAAACCTTGTTAAGGTCAGAAAACTACTACAATGAAAATGACTTTATCATCCAAATATGTTCTTGATGCACAGTGCAGTCCCTAGAAGATTAAGAT
Source organism: Colistium nudipinnis (assembly GCA_016785305.1). Classification (NCBI taxonomy): domain Eukaryota; kingdom Metazoa; phylum Chordata; class Actinopteri; order Pleuronectiformes; family Rhombosoleidae; genus Colistium; species Colistium nudipinnis. The sequence continues at coordinate 4,285,093 of JAFBJU010001075.1, forward strand.
CAATTTTTCATGATGTGAATACATGCAGCGATAATTCTTGAATGAGAAATGTGCTTTCATCATCCTCCACTGATCCAATTTTAACACCAGGGAGACAAATAATTCAAGTGAGACTAACCCAAACAGAAAAGGTGACTGTGGCTGGGTGCATGGACCAATAAGAGCGTCACGTTTTGACCTTCTGCATATTTCCACAATTATTGTTTTCTGCTCATACAAGCACATATACATGATGCCAGACTTTTTATCCCGCACTACACACACAGAGAGAAACACACTTGGCATTGCCTACACTACACTATGACAGATGGAGAGTTAAATCAGTTGATTTTATTCAAAATGCTTTGCACCTTCGCTGAGATTGGTTCATTTCAAAGAGCTATTTGAAACCCAAAGGATACAAAGCTTTAATGTTTTTTTTGCCATTCAGAAAATGACATTTCTTTAATGGAATTTAATTGGATTATTACCAGTCAAGTTTGGTGTACGGGATCCTTTTTTAATTACCAGCAGATGTCAACAGACACACCTGTGACCTGTGAATGTTTTGCCACAACCCATTCTCACGAAAATGTGTCAAATAGTTCAGAAAATATATCTATTGATTTGTGGTAACCATAATGATTTGCTCTCAAAAATCATGGTGGTGACGTTTTCAAAACCAATGTATTTCATTAGGAAGGGTTTATCGTGGTCAACACACGTTATCCAAAAACATGCTCTGCGCCGTTTTTCCCGTTCTTTTCTTCATTGTCATTTTCCTTTTGCCGGACAATATTCCTCTGCAATTGGTCTGGCTTCATGTCAGTTTCAACTCTAGGCTTCTCAGCGCCGTTCTCCAGTCCACATAACTAATGAGAATTCTGACTGATGAATCAGACTGAGAAATGTGCGATTTGGAGGGTACAATTTAACAGTATATTAATGCACAGTAAACTTGAGCTTCTGCGTACATTGCCATGGTGACGACACCAGCCGATCTTTGGGAGCAAATCGTTCCCATGAATTTTCGTGACTATTTCACACATTTTCCTGAGACTGGGTCGCCTATCATCACTTGTTGTTGCAGAATATTATTCAGAAACGCAATTTGCATGGATCCGACTTGGTTGGCTGCTACGTTGATCCCTTGCTATAAAGAAAGTGACTCAGTTAACCAAACAGCCATTTAATGAAGGCGTCAGTCGCATGGCCATGCTTTACTTTGGGAGGAGGATTTGCATCGGGAGGGCATAATGGATTCTCGCCTGTCAACGGACTGGTGGCAAATCATGCAGACGTGTGATGAATCATAGGAAATCTGTCCCAATAATGAGTGCTGAAATGCACGTGGGGTGCGAGGCGATTAGGACAGCTATGTGCTAATTGCCCGCTGTGTATCCTGGATCACTCTTCCTCTCCTCAGGCTCAGCTGTCATATGGTCTCCCAGCTCATTGAATAAGGCGGAGCAGTCCACACAAGTTTTTCACCCTCAAATCCAATTAAAAGGTCACATTAAAGCAGGGGTGGCAAACGTGTGGTCTGCGGACAAAAAACGGCCAATCAAAGGGTCCAATTCAGCCCGGGGATGACTTAGCAAAGTGTAAAAATGACTTGCCCTTATTTTCATAAAAAAATGGAGGTTGTTAATAATGTTTTGTACAAACATAGTTCATTAAATGTGAACATTTTCTGAATTACCTTGTACTTTATTTGACTCATTTGGAGTTGTCATTATTTACAGGTTTTTATGCTGTGATTTAACTGGTTCGTGTCACGGTTTCAGAGGATCTGTTTTCAAATGTTTTATTTGTCTTTGTTCATTACTAATTCTGTTGTCATTTCAGACCCTGTCACTCCCTCACACCTGCCCTGCCATCAGCTGATTCCACTTACCCGCTCATCATCTCCACTCACCTGTTCCCACTCCCCTAATCAGCTCCCCAGCTTAAAACCGGTTCACTTCCGCCAGTTCCTTGCCCGATTGTCTTTGTGCCTCTTTGCTGTAGTTCTCCAGTGGTTTGACTTCCCATAGCCCATAGACCTTGATCCCTGCCTGTTTTTGACCCCTGCCTGCCTCACAGCTTGTGATCTTGCCTAGCGCTTGTCTGCTGTGTTTGCCTGTAGTTATTTTTGTATCTTTTTGTTGGACAATTACTTGCTCAGTAAAGAGTGTTTTTTGAATTGTGCGTCTGGGTTCTTTTCCTGTGATCCGTGACAGGTTCGGCCCACTCGAAATCAATTTGGCCTTCCCTGTTTCAAGTGTCCATCCTTTTTTATTTATGAAAAAGATGATTTGTTAGGGTGAGTAAAGTTGTGAAGTATCACGTTCTCCTATTATATTTGAGGTACTAGTGTTTTTGTTGCTGTTTGCCTTTGAGGATATGCGCTGTATCTGGCTATCTTGAATCAAGGGTTAGGGCAACAGGCATGAAAGTTTCAGGTTTTATGGGTATGTGCTGAACAAACACAGGAGATGTGATTTCAGTTAAGACAACAAAAAATAATAATGGGCCTATTTAAATCCTAATATGCCTTTCCTGTCATTTGGCTGAAAAGGGATGAAACATTACTTTAGGATTGTACAGTTAATCAGTCTACATAAAAATGTATGTCCACACATTTCCAATATACGTATTTGCATCCCTTTTCTTTATTTTTGGCCAAAAATAATTTATCAAAAGAGATTGCAAGTAAAGTAAGCACTGATAATTTCAAGTAGGTATCTGTATATATAGTAAGATGAAATAATTATTAAAATAATAAAAACATGTAAGTAATTCATTTGGTCCTACATTTATTGAGAGAACCATTTTTTCTGAACTTTGATGAGTTAAAGGCAATTAAAACCAGAAAGATCAAGACGAAAAATGAAACTTCTGTGACTTGTGTACCAAGGAAGGAGGGCATGTGCGAGAGCGCTCATTGGTGGATACCAAGTGAACCATATTTTCTTGAAACCTTTTATAATTGTATATATATATAATTGTAATCATTTATTAACAGTTTACTTTTACTTGACTGTCTAATTGGATAATACCTCTTCTGCTGAAACACGGAACAATTCCCCATATGAATGAATACTTGGGAATGTATCTTATCTTATATTCTGTGTATTTTCTGATGCTTTCTATGATATAAAACACATTTAAGATGCATACCCCATCACATTTGAGGTACAGATGAGTACATAAGAGATACAGATGTCGATTGAATGTAATTTGTACATTATTTTACGTTCCTAAAATGTAATGCAATAATTAATGCCAAAAAGCTGAAAATCTGGTCGGCTGCATTGCAAAATTACTGCACTGTACTTGTCAGTGCACATTGTGCAATGGATGGGAAGCTGATGACAGAAGGCCACATGTGGGAATTACCTGTACTGTAGCTAACCTTTTCCTGAAAAATACTGAGTTCTGTATCTGCTTCGCTGAATAGATTGGCAGCAGCCGGAGGGTTTAATTCAAATTGAACACAAGATTACTTGTGTTTGTGTGTGTATGTAATTGAGGCTTGATTTTACAATTGAACCATAAACTTATTATAAATGAAAAAAACATAAACAAAAAAAAAAACTTAAATAAATATGAAATGCACATGTTTCTGCATTGTAAAAAAATATATATATCATAGTATTGATCAGTAAGTTTACACTCCTTAAAACTATAGATGACTATAGCCACTGATTGATATTTTTATTATATTAATACTCATTCACCACCATGTCAATCTGTAAACAAAAACATTTGAGTGTTTGCATAATGAATCGGACCAGGCCTCAGTCTTCTGGGTGCTCTGCTGCATATTTACCTGCACCATTGTCTTTTGTGGCTGGAGTGATGGAGTTTCCTGTAGGATCAGTGAGATAGATGCATGTCATTTTCATTTGTGTCACGGACACTGCTACGGGAGATTTAGTAGCTTATTTTCCACCAGGCAACATCATGCCATACAACATGCCATGATTTATTGTTGCAATAAAAAAAAAGCTGATGTATATAGTGGTTCTATTAAGCATGCAATGTCAGAGTGATCATGGTGGCTTGTCTGTGTTTATGCATGTGTTTGTGTGACAGAGAAAGAGTTTGTGTGTGTGATGAGAGGCTCTTGTCTTTGCACATTGATGCGGTGTTACACACGTGACCAGTCACAGGACACATATATATGCATTTGGTTGAGCAACTATGTGCTATATGCTCTTTGTGTGTAAGCAGTGGGTCTGGCACAGATAGGATGAATCAAATACAGGAGCAGGAGCATTTGTCTGAGGTGTGATGAAAGTAAATGTCAATGTAGTAAATGCTGATGGTGAGGGCGAATGAAGCTTCCATTCATAAGATACAGTTCCAGTATTGGATCGCGCACAGATGAAGTCACTGACATTTTCTCGCAAATATAGTCTGAGCTCTTGCGACATGTTGAAAGTCTATAGTCCATTTAGACAATGTCACATCTGCACATAAATGAAGGTTGTCCGACAGAGATCTCAGAGAGCCGAGTAGGGGGATTTTGTGGTTTAAAGCGACAAAGTGTGTGAGGATTGATTGTCCGATAAAAATAATCATGGGAATCATATATTTATGGTGTCTTATTCCATTCATATTAATATTACAATGCATCCACTGCTTTTAGTCTAAGTAATTACCAAAGGATTTGTTTTTTTAAACCTTTATATGTTCCATTATATTATCAACCAAGGCAGATGCATAAATAATCAGATGTATCCAGATCCAGTGAATGTGCCGTTCAGGGTTGTATAGCTTTGACAATAAACATTCAGCATTAAAAGAGAAGATAACTTGTCACTTCGAAAGAAGTGGTAAGCCTCTTATCTTTTGATTTAATGGCAGCACTTACTTATTGACTCTTCCCCCTTGAAAAGGTGAGATGAAATTTGAGAGAGAGAGAGCATGGAGTCGCACTAGTGGGTTGCAAACAAACACCATGGTGAAGAGCTCTTAGAGGGAGAACTGGTATAGCTAACTGAGCACAGATTGGATTTGTAATACATGTTGTGTGAGTGTGTTTGTGTGCTTGTGTGTGTATGTGTATGTAGACTTAGATCATGGAGAAGGACATGCAAGAGGCAAACAATAAACCCCCCAAAAATGATGAAGCTGTTAAGTCTGCAGTTTATTGCAAAGTTTTCTTTCTTTCGTCTGAAGAAGTCTGGAGCCCCCACACCCATCACGCTCACCTTCTACCGAGGTGCCATCGAGAGCAGCCTCAGCAGCTGCGTCACGGTGTGGTTCGGAAGCTGCACCGCATCTGCAAGTCCCTGCAACGGATCGTGAACACCCCTGAGAGGATCATTTGGTGCCTCAGTCCCACCACTGCAGGACATTTTCAACACCCGCCTCATCCGCAAAGCACTCCGCATTGTGGGTGACCCTTCCCATCCGGCACACAGACTTTTCAGCCTTCTGCCTTCAGGGAGAAGGTTCCGCAGCGGTCAGGCTCCAACAGACTTAAAAACAGCTTTTTCCCGCAGGCTGTCCGGATGCTGAACTCTCTCCCCTCCCTCCCCCTGCACCCCCTGGACTTTAACCCCCGACACACAACGGACATATACAACACTTATCAAGCACAAAGACACTTTACAGTTTACAACTGTCAGCTTCTTGCACAAATCCTATTGTTCACATACTTCACCGCTTACACAATATTTTCCTTTACTTTTGCACTCTTGTTGAACCCACACGTTTATACCATACGTTGCTCTTACCTGCATTTTTGTATCGACACTGTTTACACATTGTTACACCTGAATATTATTGTTTTTATTTTATTTTTCAACTATACTGTTGCACTGTTTATATTTTGTCCATATCATTTTAGATAATCTACCTCCTCCACATTTCTCTAATTTATACATTGCATGTTAAGTTAAATGTTGTCTGTCATGTTACACTGTGGACCATGAGAAAACGTTCTCTCCTTCCCTGTATGTATGTCTTATATATGTGGAATGACAAATAAAGATGACTTGACTTGACTTGACTTTAATGACACTTTCAGCCATTGACATATTGAGGTATATCAATTAGTTTGAGGTCTTAAATGTGTGTTTTACAGCCACAGAATCAGCACAAGGACCCTATAAATGAATTAAATATATCTACTACATAAACCAAATTTGGTCATATCTACAACAGCATCTCTCTCTAACAATGGTGTGATTGTAAATGTAAACTACAAACTGACTTGTTAGGCAAAAACAGGACAACACAGTTAGAGGTTTCTCCCACCAATATGCACTCATAATAGTAAATACTTTAGAAATCATACTTCATAAAAGTTTGGGTTGACAACATTTTTCTGCATGTAGACTAAGAAATCAATGTGTTAATATATTGTATATTCTGAATACAGTACAGTAAGATGCAGCATGGTAAAAATGTGGCATGTTTACAGTATATTAAGCACAGTCGTGTTAAGGCATGAAAAATTGCTTTACAGTACAGAAATGGGCATATTATAATAAACATCCTTTACATGCTGTTCACAAACTTTGTGTATATAAATACAGGATAGTCATTTCACTGTGCTCTTTATTATTGTGCAGCATCTTCTTTTTCATATTTTTAGTTGGAACCTTCCGAAGAGAAGAAGATAAAAATAGCTTTTAAAGCTTGGAGAAAAATAACCCCACATACTTGCTTTGAGCCTGTCTTTAGTGCAGTGGACTTGGAAGGTGACTTTGGAGAAAACAGCTTGAGCTTGGTTGTCCAGACGATGAAAATACCAAAAGACATTTCAGATTTGTCCGACCCCTTAGCTGCTGACTCCCATTTTGTAGGGTGAAAGCCTTCGAAGTGCTTTTAAAATGTGAGAAATGACTGTTGCCACCATTGCAGTAAAATCAGTCCTCTTGCATTCTCAGTGGGCACATTACCTTTAATTTAGAAACACTTTGAAACTTTCAATCGACAATGACATTAGTTTTGATTAAACTGACAGGAATTGGAATAAAGAAAGAGAATGGGTGTGCAGGTGGAGCTCTGCCATCAACCTTGTCGTTCGGTGCCTACTACACTTCAAGTATTTAGCCTGCTCTGATCTGGATTTTCTGACATATTCAATTGTAAAAATGTTTTTCACTTAGGTAGGTCATCACTTAGGTAGACTCACTGAAATACTGTTGAAACAATTGTTAAATGCTAGTGTTTTGCTTTTTGTTCAGGTCAGTGAAACAAAGACAAAATCACCTGAGAGATGTTGACCACATCATTATGTCCCGGGTTTGTTTTCAGGTTGTCCTCCGAGATGTACCAAATCACTGTTGGGCCAGTACATGTAGGAATACCCATTGGCCACTTACTTAAACCTTCTCAATGCATTAAATAATGCATCATTTTGTCAGCTGTAAGAACGTGTTGTCTTCACTGTCTCTAAACTAGAACAGCTTTTAAAAAGTTTCATGGGCAGGTATGATATATTGATTCTATTGCCAATTTAATTACTTACTTACAAGCTCTTTGAGGCTAATTTGATTTGTGAATATCAGCTAAACTAATTTATGAATGTATTTATTGTAGGGAAAGAGGCCATTGTATTCTAAGATAATCTAATCATTTAATCCAGAGAGGGTGGCTGATCAGTCAGGGTTCACTTTTGGATCTGGGAAATGGATCATGGGGCTTAGACAGATTTCAGCTGAAATAATGTTCAACTCAAAATCAGGGCTGTGGTCACTAAAGAAAAAAGAAAACGTTTATTTTCCTCATGAGAAAACAGTCAATAAGTCATTTCATGCAGGTTTATTTTCTTCTCTCATGCACCACACAATACATCAACATGATTTTGATAGAATCAGATTACAAAAATAGATATTGTATTTTTCCTCACAGTCCTCTGGCAGTGAAGCAAGCCCCCTAAAAAAAAGTATATGATTGTCTCCCACAAATTTACACCAACAACTACCTCACTTTATCATGTAGATTTATCCCAAGCAGACAAAGGGGTAAGTGCACACATTGCACACAGGAGGAGGGAAAATAAAATTGAGAAGGAAACGTTTGAAAATGACTACTACGTGAAATAACAATTATTAATTATCGCTCAAATTCACCAGTGAATGCAAATGGTGCTATGCTCTCTTGTCACCGGTTTACTTTCCTTATAAAGCAGCGAAATAAAACAGTGGTGGTAATAGTGTCGCTCAGTTGGACAGCTAATAAATCCGGCTGTAAACGCCTGCAATCCAATTAAGACGAACTAGTGTGGAAGGAGCCAATCGCTTCGCTCCGTCTTCATTTGCGTATTTATATTAGAGTTTGAGCCTCTCCTTCCATAAATCTGACCGTGTGTGCGCGTGTACGTACGTGTGTCTGTGTGTATTTTTAGCCCGTGGGTCTTTACTTTGACTCAACGGACCAGTGCAGTGAAAAGCATCTTTCTGGTTAGAGCTCTCTGTCCGTGAGCGTGGTGGAAGGACGATTAAAACAAAAAACAAAGAAAGAGTTTTGTGAAAATGCCCCTCTGGGTAGAACGCACTGCGCTCGCGCCGCTGGACTTGCCGCTATAGGCACGACAAACCACCAGTGTGACCTTTCATCTTTATTTTGTTTTACGATGGAAACACACTCCTGCACTGCATCACTCCAAAAAGGAATAACTTACTGCTAACACGGATCGACCAACGAGGCTGCTTGATAGACACTCCCCTGGATACTACAGCAGAGGTTGATTAACACATTTGACAAATCACCAGCAGAAACTAAACGCCCTCAAAGGTAAGTTTGGAAAATGTGTCAATAAATGACCTTCAGTGGGGATTAAATTGGGAGGGTGCCTGTTGTTTCCCCCCCCCCCCCCTGCAATCTGGGTTAATACCTACGACAGTTTTCTTCTTCTCCTCCTGTCTCGACAATCCTTGAAAAGGACGTTTTACATGTTTTTCCGTTATGCGTTATCTGATTCATACAAAGACCCCGACCAAAACGAAATGTACTAATCCCTGTTCCAAAAAAGTTTTTAATTTAGTTATTGACTGTTGCTCTGTGAACAAATTAAAATATAGAATTTTCAACATGCTGTGATAAATACAAGCTAGTTTTTCATTTCAGCTGACATCACCAATTCATGGCACAACATGAGCCCTGAGAACAATGTTTTGTATGTTATTTTAATGAGAAAAGGGACACCCTTAACATTAGTTATGGAAGCCGATAACGATGTGGTAGGTGGATGTGTGTGAGTCCTATGAAGCTGCACCATCAGCTATGCTCGTGCTCCATGTGGTGGCGCGCGGTCTCCCGGGGACGTGTCGCTTTGGGGTATCCCCGTGTTGACCTGCAGGGTGCACTGTAAGCATGAGCCACTGGGACAGAAATGGTGTGTGCGCGTGTGTGTGCGTACGTGTGTTTACGTTCGTGTGTTCTCCTGCTTCACACACTCCCAAGCAACATGCAGCCCTTCTCTTTTTCTAAGCTAATCTGCCACCCTTTCAGATTATCTGTCTCCACCACTATAATTCTGTCTCTCTGTCTCTCATTTTGCACCCTAAGCCTCTTTTTGTTGCATTTGTCTTGAGCCTCTCCCTGTGTGTTCTGTGAGGAAGGCTGCAGGCAGGGCTGAGTCTGTCACTAGGACTCACCCATGTAGAGGAATGTTTGCACTTGAGAGAGCGAGAGACAGAGAGAGCGAGAGAGAGAGAGAGACCGCGGAGCCAAGGAGTGAAGCGTGAGAGGAGCTGTGGTACCTGCTCTCACTGCTCAAATATTAAACAAGGGATTTCTGGGAACCGATGCTGCTGCTCTGGGACCAGCCCAAACTGTGGAGACCGCCTGTCTCAGTGGTCTGTGGACAGGCGTCTGCTGCTGCTCCTTCTCCCGGTGGAGGCACCACTGCATCTAAGAGAGTCTGATGGAGGAGGAGGTCACAGAGCCCGATCCTCAGACACAGGAGCCCGCTGGGATGCCAGTGCCGGGGACGCACTCGGAGGTGAATGGGGACTTGCCGGGCAACCCGTGCATGAGGGACGTGATGGAGAGTCCAGTCAAGGAGCCTCTCGTGCTGCAGTGTTCGGAGGACTACGACCACAACCAGCAGTGTGGGTAAGGCTCAGAATGGGAGAGACGGAGAGACAAAGGGTCTGCTGCTGCAGAAGGCACTGTGCACAGAGGGGCAGCACTTCTGTGGGATGCTCCTGTCTCCTCCCTCAGTTTGGATTATATTGGACTCCTGTTTGGCAGGGATCGTCGGATGAATTGCCTTTGCAACCTGTGTGCCTCTGTTGCACAGTCCGTTGCCCTGGCGAGTCATTTAACCTTTAATAACCTTACATTATTCTGACAGAAGGTCATGGCATGTTTCATCGATCGTCATCCAAATATATCACATTATTATTTACAGTAGATGGACATATTTTGACACACACGTGTGTTGTCAGGAACCCAGATATGGCTGGGTTGATAAGCAGTTGTCGAGTAATGCATCTTTGACTAGCTATAAGACTTGCACTCTGTCTGATTACTATAAAAGATTCATTGTGTTCATCATCCAATGCCAAGTTGTGTGAGCTTGGCACAGATCCCTAAAAAATCATCTTCTTTGATATGCCATCACTTCCTCAGTGGCTGTTTCACGACGAGCCCACTGTTGGTATGTTTTCAGGCAATTATGGGAAATGATTAAACTGGTTGCACCACGCATTTCACTTAAAGTAGCTTGCGAATGTCAATCCACCTCCATCAGTGATGTCACAGCAGATGTTTATCAGTTATCTCTAAAAGGATGTGAGCAATCAAATCGGGGTTCACCAACACAGGACAGTGCAGGAGGCGTTAACCGCCCCTTATGAAAGAAAAGCCAGTTTAACACTGTTATGGAAATAGTTTATCTTGAAAGGAGAATTGTATCCTGCTGATTACAAGATGGTTTTAAACTCAGGCCTTTTAATTTCCTCATCATAGTTTTTTTTGTCTTGCGTACCATGGTCCTATTTGCTAAGTTGTGTGTTCAAACAGGTCTGCAGCCGGTACGCAGTGTTCCACTCATGTCCCTTTCTGAATCGGCCTGTTGCTATTGCCCGTCGTGCTGCGGGGTCTGATGTGAGAAATCGCCATCTGGCTTCCTCGTCATGCAGAAAGCTTTGAATGGAGCTGAGCTCTTTTCATCATGGATGCACTTGCTCCAAAGTTTGGTGGTATTTTGGTGCAGGTCATGGGTTGAGATGTCATTCCTCACAGAAAGAAAATTAGGTTCGATATTCAAAAGACGTATTGTGGTCATATTCATTTATATTCAATTCAGAAAAGAAAATCAATGTGTTGACATACTGTAGTTTCTCGTAAGCTCTTTCAGCCAATGAGTAAAATTATTACAATCATTGTTGGACAATAAGCTTCGCTATTTATCTTATCTTGTCCAAAGCAACAGGGTGAGTTTCCTGTGAGATTGTCTTTTCATGGACAGTTTACAGACGCTTGTCACACTGAGTGTAGTTGAAAATATTCATGGGCATTGCCAGTATTTTCTTTCGATTTTTTATTGGAAAGAAAAGCAGATCAATTTAAAATGTATTATTTTCTATATCCAAGTGTCATCTCCTAACCATATTTGTGTGTAGTATGTTAAGGTGCAATATGAACCTATGATGTACAGAGGAAGGAATTAGTTCATCGTCCCTCCTGCCAGTTATTTGAGGACATGCAGTATTTTAATGGCAGTAGGGTAGCTGAGGCTTACTGCTTCTTCCTCAAGGGTCTGTGTGTTTTGATTACTCATATCATCTTTGTCTTATCCTTGAGGTGTCAGTACACATAGAAATTTCCCCCGTGCATGGATTTATTTATGTCTTTGCCATAATCGGGTTAAGTTCTGCTGTGACTTAAACTCATCAGCACTACTAAGAGCTTAAAATGACTTAAATGACCCAGTAATGGCTTGCATCATTGTGGATGAGTGGAAATGAACTTTAAACAGAAACAAGAATATCTGTTGTGCTGTAAAATAGTTTTTCCAGGTTACCGTTTTCCTTTCAACATTATTAAATCCAGCGATGTATAAATAAAATAAACATTTTCTGACCTTTATCTGCAGCCGCTGCCCTTTCCAGTAACTCAGCTGTGAGAGAATGAAGACATTGGTGACAGGTTGATCACGGTGTGGAAGTACATGGGAACTTGAATTCGGGGCTCAAGAAGCATCATAGTGACAGGCTGTTCCTGTGATTAAAAGCCACAGGTCCAATCACAGCGAGTGCAGGCATCAACAGCTTTGTGTCTTGTCTGTTTAATGTGTATCTTAGCCAAAATATATTTCCCCACTGCCTCCCTCAGTCAAAGTCCATTTGGATAACAGCATCACCCAAGGGCCTCGAGTGTGATATAAAGTTTGAGTTACTTGCCCATAAAACAAGGACGGGTTTTTGCTGTTATGTCCATGTGTGACTGTACACACCCTTAAGTTGGTATTGTCTAAATGCAACAGCTCAACTAAAACAAAAACATATTGTTTCCACACTACTTTTTTGATGGAGGTATGAGTTGCTGGCATCTCAAATGTGAGGTTTTGCTTTTTTCTCTTGCGTTTGTGCTATTCTCCAGATTGAAAGCCACCATTTTATAATAATTCGTAGACTTATTCATTTGTCGATAGATGTCGACAAATATTATTTGACGCATTTAAAAAAAATGTTTGTCATTAGTGGAAGTAGTAAAAGGAGACAAAAGCATTTGGGTCTTCAGAGAATGTAATACTGAGATACAATCCAGGGATTTTATCTCCAAGTCATTTCTATTGCTCATGTTTATCAACCAGTCAATCTGAGCCTTAAATCATTTTTGTAAAGTCATTTTCTTTCCAACTAAAACCCATCACTGTCAAGGGATTAGTTATTTAGTGAGGAAGTAAAAAAGGGGAATAATGAATGTGATCTTGGCTGTGGAGATTCCTGATTTAAGTGAGTACCGTTCGCTGTCCTGCTCCTGAGGGTCTCAGTTGAGACCTTGAGAAATTTAATCAAGGGTAATAACGCTGGAGGCTGCGAATAGCTCTGTTCTTCTCCGTCCTCCACAGGGGTTGAATATCAATAGCCTTTATTCATAAACTGTGTTTTAATGAAAATAATGTTTCATGTGTCTGTATATGTTAATACGATATTTGCATCATAATTTTTCTCAGTTATTTACTTGCTTAAGTTTATTTACCTCACTTCATTCATTTCAGTCCCTAATTTAGCACATAAATCCGCCACATGCAAACAACCAGAAAACCCAACTAGATAGACGACCAGTGTTTTCCAAGATGAGGTGTAAAAACCTTTTAAAGAGGAGAACTGGGCTGCTGGTGCAGCAGATTAACACCTCATTCCCTCCGGTTGTGCAGCATCAGTGAGGAGGGAAAAGTAATCACATGTTTGCAGTCTAAAAGCGAGAGGGCAGAGTGTAGCGCACAATACTTCACCCACGAGTGCTGCATCGCTTAATAATGCCATTTTGTTCTCTGCTTGAGGAACTCATAAAAGTCCTTATCCCTACATATTTCACCTTAAAGGCTCTCTTAAGTGAATACTTTTTTTTTTACATGGATCTTAACTGTGAGGAAAAATTACCAGGAAAAATCATAAAGATTTCTCCAAAACAATCATCACTAGGGCCGACTCTTTGTGAATATTCTGCTGTACTATTCCAGCACAAAATCCCACACTTTAACCACTGCATTGGTACACGATATGTCCTTCAGGTATCAGTGGTAAAATCTTGCAGTAAAATTCTATATCCTATTAATACCGTGCTGCCGCTGCGTATTGAAACACTTCTGAAACTTTGTTTGCAAAGTCAGATTCCATTACTCTACAGTACAGTATGGGAGACATTTTCTAAAATGTGAGTGTTTAAGGTCCTGAGGTATCAAATTAGCCTTTAACTAACTATCTATGCAGATGATATGGATTAATGACTTTTTTTTCTGCTGACTAATTTTAACATGGTTTGAATATATTTTACCAACTTTTGAATCCAATACACAACGTGTATGGAAAATAAAATAAATAAAATAGCACTGGTAAATTGCTCTTTTGTCTGTGTCTGAGCCTTTAAATACGCCTAGGACTGTTTATTGGTTACGTGCTGTATTGGTAAGATTTGAAATTGACCTGTGCTCTTATTGCACTTTTGTGACTCTGTGTCTCTCTAGATAACATCCCCCCTAAGTGCCAAAATGATGACGTAAACTGTTACAATAATCATATAAAGTGGAAAGTCTTAGCTAGAATTTGAGCACCTCTTCAGTAATATTGCTTTCCCACAAATTCTTTAATGAGGTCCTCCACTTCTTCTCCCATATTGAGGATCAGACATTTGAGTGCAATCTCCCTCTTTTTTGTGGCCTCAGTATCCTGCATGACGACAGTGACAATGATTAATATTATTCATTGTTCGGTCTTACCATCCAATCTGAGTGTCAAGGTTTATAAATGTGGGATCGAGAGCCTGTGTAAGTTAAAATGAATGCCTAGGTATGGTCATACATGCAGACTGGGGTTTGCATGGTAAAACAATTGCACTAGTGTTTGTTCTTTTATTAAATAATCTAGATGCTTATGTGATTTATCTAATCGATGTGCCACATTTACGTTTCACTTTCTACGACTGCTTTGATGCTTTCACTTTCTCTCCGCTCCCTACACACACACACTCACGTAGGGTCAGACACAGAGGGGAGTAAGAGAGAGGAGAGAAATATCCAACTAATCAATTATAAGCGGAGCGACGTCAAACAGCCAAATGTGGCTTGTCCTGGCTCTACAAGACAGAGCTGATCAGACTCTTCCTCCACTCCACTACCTCAGAGCACTAGCTCACGTGTGCATTCCCCCTGCTAATCCCTTTAGCTGTTCTCCTCATTCAGACTATTTTGACAAAAAAAGGCTGCCCGCAGCAGTGCACTGCCACCTCCTCACTAAATCACCACAAAAAAGTACACAAGAACAGAGCGGTACACAGAACCCTGTACTGCTACTATATTAGATATCTATATTACCTTAACAAGCCACGCCCTGGTGGACACATTCAACTCAGCCCAACCAAACCCCATCCTCATTTGAACACCTGACTTTTACGATCCAAAACCCCTGGTCATTGCAATGATCTACTGCCCCTCAAAACCTAACCCAGTCTTTCTCTCTGATCTATCTGTCTTTCTCTCCCAGCTTTGCTCCATCTCACCCGCCCCTGCTGCTTGGTGATTTCAACATTCACATCGACTCAAAAGACTGTACAAATGCCACAGAATTCCTGGACATGCTCAGATGCTTCAACCTCATGCAACATATGAACTTCCCCACCCATAACCGTGGACACATCTGCTCCACTGGAATCATCATTAACCACCCCTCCATCGACATCCCCATCCCAGAACCCAAACACACGCGCACCATCACTTTCCGTAATACTAAGTCCATCTGCCTGCTACACCGACACACTATCCACCGTCACCTCCTCATTGAACCATTCCCCAACGGACCTGGTCAACCTCTACAATAACACACTGTGCTCCTGCCTTGATCAGCTCACTCCCCTTAAAACTAGGACTGAATCCTTCACCCACACTGCTCTCTGGTTCAACCCTGAACGCTATCTGATGAAATCACGCAAACGCCAACTAGAGCGTCTCTCCAAAGACTGGACTCACAGTTCATACTCTAGCATACAACACAGCAGGCTCCACTTATTACTCTGGCCTCATCCACTCCGGTTCCACTAAACCCAAGGTCCTCTTCTCAGAAAAAAAACTTCTCAAACCCATGAACATCTCCCACTCCTTCACAGATGAGAAGTGCAACTCCTTCCAGTCATTATGCAACACAACTATCGAAAACAATCAACTGGTCACCAACTGGCCAAACCAACTGGCCACACCCAGCCCAATCCTGAGCCTCTCATCCCCTCTCTAACCGATCAGTCACTCTCACATTTCTCCCTCATCTCCCCTTCTGAACTCAACACATCATTGTATGAAAACCCGACCTGCACCCTGGTCCCCATCCCCTCCACACTAGTCTGAACCTGCCACCCTGTCCTCTGCCCTCTCATCCTAACTGTAATTAATTCATCCCTGTCAACTGGCTTTGTCTTTTCCGCCCTCAAACTTGCCTCAGTCACACAAATTCTTAAAAACCCTGGCCTGGACCCCAATAACTATAGACCCAACCCCAACCTTCCCTTTCTGTCCAAAATACTTGAACCCAGCGTTGCATCCCAACTCAAAACCCACCTGGACTCCACCCAATTGTATGAACCATTTCAATCATCACAGCACAGAAACCACCTTAATTACAGTTACAAACGATCTCCTCCTCTCTGCTGATTACTGCTCCCTCAATATCCTCATACTTCTTGACCTCATTGCTGCCTTTGATACCATCAATCACACCATCCTCCTGACCCGCCTTGAGTCCTCCCTTAACTTCACCTGTACAGCTCTTTCCTGGTTCAATTCATACCTCTCTGACTGCCACCAGTTCATTAACATCCACCAATCAAACTCCAACACAGCCCCAGTCCATCATGGTGTTCCCTAAGGTTCTGTGCTTGACCCCATCCTCTTCATCCTGTATAGGCTTCCCCTTGGTCACATCATCCGCCAACATGGCCTTCATTTCCACTGTTATACTGATGACACCCAGCTTTACATCTCCACCAAATCCATCACTTCTTCCACTCACTCTGTCATCACCAACCGCGTCACAGACATAAAACCTGGATGCTGGCCATTATAATAATAACAATTATTATTATTATTATTATTATTATTATTATTATTATTATTATTATTATTATTATTATTATTATTATTATTATTATTATTTTTATTATTATTTTTATTATTATCCTTCACCTGGACCCCTCATTTCTCACTCTTAGTCAGATAAACAGGTACACAAAACGAGTCATTCATTTATTCAAGCCTGGCTGCGGAGTATGCTACTGAAGAAGACTTTGTAAGGAAATGTATGTAAGTTATTCCCCTGCATGGTAAATTATTCCGATCAATATTTTTCCATCTTGGCTGCAGCAATGCAAACCAGACAGTAGACACCTGCTTCAAACAGCTCACAATATAGGGCTTGCATTGTAACAATAATACTTCATATAATTCATCATGGCAGCTGAGAGATAACTGAATAATTGATAAGTAAGGTGTGAAAAATCTAACATTGTGTGAGAGCTTAAGGCGTAGTCCCAGTAAATTATATATGCATGTAATTAGTCTGACAAACAAGAAAAATGCAGGGACCCATTAAAATGTTTTGAGGCACCTACTATCATAGACAACAACATTCAACCCTTTAGCCTTCTTCATCCTTTTTCTAACCTGTAGAACAGCGGTCTTCAATTGGGGGGTCTGCTGCCCCTACGGGGGCCGTGGAGGTACTGCAGCAACTGTTGCAAAATTTTGGGTTGATTTGACAATTTTATATATTTTAATATTTTTTTCCAACCAAACATAAATAAATGAACTTGTGTGTTAATTTGCAAATTCGTGGATACACAATAACAGGGTAGCTATGTTTATACATAGCAATAGGCCCAGTTTAATATAAAACACAATTTGATATGCAGTAGGGTGTCCCTGCTCCATCTCTCCATGGGTTTGGGGGGTCCTTGGCCTGAAAAACGTTGAAGAACCCTGCTGTAGAATATGACATGGACACTGATGTCATGTCTGTTTACTCTTATGATATCAAACTATTGCACTTCTGCCAACTTGTTATACGTTGTCAAAGCTAATATTTCATGATTAAATGCATGTTAAATGATGCAAGTTATCCCTCATCAAAGCTTGTGTAATATTTTGGTTTACTTGTTCACTTCAAATGGTAAAATATACAAACACTCTGAGGAGGCCGGTGCTTCAGAGAAGTCCTGTTTTTTGTCTTTGTGTGAAATCTCTGCCCATTTTGAACTTTTCATTCTGTCTCAGAAGCATCACGTCAAAGGGCGCATCGAGACAAAATCCAATTAGAGAAGAAGTAGTCACCCAAATCTCTCTACTCTTTGTGCTCTTATTTTCTCCTGTGCCCTTGGGTTTAAATTTTCTGAATAATTCATTGGCTCCAACAGATTGGCACATACGGTACACACCCACACACGCGTGCGCACACACACATCCAGTACATTTACTTCTAGTTATGCGAGTCCCGCTCACTGTGTGACTTCCCATTTAGTGAATGACTTCTGTTTCATTTATAGATCTTGTTTAAGCTGTGCCCCTCAGATTGTAATTTGTTTTAGCTCCACCACCAATATCACAAAAGCTCCCTATAGCTTATGGGTTCACATTTAATGATGCTTTACTTGGGTTATGGGGGTTTATGCACCTGTCATTTCTCATAAGTTCTTCAGTTCATAAGTTCATAAGTGGATTATTTAAAGGACAGAAAACGGGTTTTAATCAAAAATTGATTAAAACCATTTGTAATGTGTAGAGATCTTAATTTGGTGTGTGTTTGGAATTAAACAAAATTATTCCAAGAGTGAAATCTCCACCCAAACTAAATGAACTAAATGTTTCCTTTTTCTGTGGTCTCTCAGGGAGAAGATGCCATTCCACCATGTGACGGCAGGCCTGCTCTACAAAGGGAACTACCTGAGCCGCTCACTGTCAGATAGTGACAGTGATATGCTGGCTAGCATATCGGTGGAGGAGCTCGGTGGTAAGGCTACTCACTTCAGTGTCTTCCTAATTCATTTAAAGTGATTTGGCTGCTGCTAGTCACTGCTGGCAGCATCTTACCACAAATGAAGACGAGCAAGCGCAAACACACACGCATATATATATATATATATATTTATTTATTTTTTCCAGCTCATTTAGTTTGTTTTTAATTTCTTGTGTTATTTATTTTCAACAGCTCTGCTTCTCCACATTGAAACACATACTACAGATCTAAGAATCTATGATCTAAGAAACTACACTGTGTGCACAATTATTAGGCAAGTTGTACTTTTGAGGATTAAATTTATTATTGTACAACTACAGTGCTCTCGGTCAATCCAAAATGTTAATAAACCTCAAACCTGAATATTTAAGAAAGTAAAAGGGAGGTTTTGGCTTTCTTAGGAGAATATCTATGTGTGCACAATTATTGGGCAACTATTAGTGTGCAGAATTATTATGCAACTAAATGAAAAACGAAAATTCATGGAGTCTGTCAGTTTCTTGATCCGTTGACGTTCAACTTTTTGTGCAGCAGCAACCACAGCCTCCCACTTTCTTCAAGCAGTGGTACAGGAGAAAGTCTGCATCTTTCAAGAAGACCATGATGTTTATGCAGGACAATGCTCCATCGCATGCATCAAATACTCCACTGCTTGGCTAGCCAGTAAAGGCCTTAAAGATGAAAGAAGAATGCCATGGCCCCCTTCCTCACCTGAACTAAACCCTATTGAGAACTTGTGGGCCCTTCTTAAACGGGAGATTTACAGTGAAGGGAAACAGTACACCTCTCTGAACAGTGTCTGGGAGGCTGTGGTTGCTGCTGCACAAAAAGTTGAACGTCAACAGATCAAGAAACTGACATACTCCAAGAATGGAAGGCTTGTGACTGTTATTGAAAAGAAGGGTGGCTATATTGTTCACTGATTTTTTTTTATTTATGTCAAATGTTTATTTGTAAATTTTGAGTTGTTTGTTTATTATTCTCACTTTAACAGATGAAAATAAACAAGTGAGATGGGAAAATTTTCGTTTTTCATTTAGTTGCATAGTAATTCTTCACACTAATAGTTGCCCAATAATTGTGCACACATAGATATTCTCCTAAGAAAGCCAAAACCTCACTTTTAATTTCTTAAATATTCAGGTTTGAGGTTTATTAACATTTCGGATTGACCGAGAGCACTGTAGTTGTTCAATAATAAATGTAATCCTCAAAAATACAACTTGCCTAATAATTGTGCACACAGTGTATTCTAAGGTCATTGCATTTTAGTGTTGTTACACTTTATGCCTCCTTAACAGAGATTTACAGAGCTAAGGTAAAGAGTTACTAACTCTTAAAGAGGGATAGTCACAGCAAGTCACAGCAATAGAAAAGCAACAATGACAATAAGAAGAGCCTAAATGTATGCAGTGAAAAAAAAGAATAGAGAGAGGCCATGTGGCATGTGATATTAAACAGTAGGACACGCTATGTAGAAATTACATTTTTGGGAAGAAAGCTCATGCATGCTACTGAGTTTTAAACCAGTGGAGCTTTGTTCATCCTCCTCCTCACCTGAGCAAACAAAGCACAGTGAAGCCTTCTCTTACATCCACAGTCTGCGTCACATCTGCACTGTTGTTGATGCTGTGTTTATATACCCTTTGTTTTGGGCACTGTCAGAGAGTAATCGCCCGCTCCTGTACGACACAAGCCTGATGAATAAGAGTCTGTTGGAGTCAGCAGCGTCAGCCTCAGGGGCAGCAAAGAAACCAGGTTCCACAGAGACCTTCAAAATATTAATCCACCAATGCAACATTAGGCTGCTGCCTGGGAAATTGGCTGCAGTGCGTCCCAGTAATAGCTAGGTGCTCTGTCAGGGATGTGTTTCAATATGCATTGAGACATTAGTGGTGAATGGATTTCTCATACTATTTCATGAGTTTATGTTGTTTGGTGCATGGGAAATGGTTTGTGGTTAGAGTCCACACAAAGTCGGCCAAATTGGGTGAACTGAGCTACAGCTGGCTAGGCTGCAAACCATTTTTTCACAGCAGATATTCTGACCTGTCATAGTAACAGACGTACAGGTGTTATCACTGATATCATTGTTGAGTTCAGGGGTCTCAGTAACACATGGCTATTAGATGGAGAAGCAGCATGCACAACACCAGCATCTTGAATCTGAAGTTGCTTATTGGAAGGTATTCCTTTTATTATTCACGCCTGTGGCTTTGCTGCCGTGAAGTGTCAAAATGCCTTATGTGATAAGAAAGACCCATCAGCACTGCAATTACTTTTATGTAGCATGTTATATAAACTACATAAATATTTAAATAGTGAAATACATTTCACTTGGATTATAAACCAGAATATTGATATGACTGAGTACTGTGATGCAACCATGATGGTAGTTTTGTGTACATTTGGGATGCCTATACATGAAACAGACACATTTGGAAGGCACAGTTTACAGCAGACAGCCTCGCTTGTCCTGCATCTTTTCTCAGCCATTATTAGCAACACTTTTGTGTCCCCCATGAATGATTTAAAGAGTCATTTCATTGTATTAGTCTAGGGCCATTAGAAAAGCTTGTGACAGCGGGCCAAATGGTGTAGCATCAATCTTTATATCTCTGGAGAAGCTGCCCTTGTCTGCACAGATTTATAAATTCAACCACTGGCTCTCAAGTTTCCCATACTGTATGGGTAATGCCTCAGGGTTTGATTTGAGAAAATGCTTTTGCATTCATCTCCTTGGAGATTTTGAGCCTCTGATCTGTGGTCCAGTCAAAATGGAGACCACGATTCCTCTGTCACGAGAGATTGGAGGATTTTGTTTTTACATCCAAATGCAAATTAGAGTTAATCCTGTGTCTTCATTAACACGCAGCCACAGCATCTGTCATTCTCCTTGGAAGTAATGAAACAAATTCATAATGATGACCCCCTGCTCACGCTTTCATCATCAGAGCTGTGGCTTATTCATCTGAATGTGCAACATGGGTAATGTCATGCTTGATGTTCTGTCCACAGATATACTCTCTTGACATTACTCTGTCCTATGGGCCCTCTGAGAGCAATTTGTACATTCCTTCCAGCTTCATTGTTAATTTAAGAGCAGCATAGTTTTGTTCTTCGTTCATGAACAAATCTATGCTGATTGCTGCACTGCTCCGGGCCCAATGCAAGTACAAACAAAAGGGAATAAAATAGAATCACCTTTACGTTGCCAGCCATACTGCTGCTGTATCCTGAAAACAAGTCAGGGGATGTGAATGAATTGCGCTAAATACATCTAAGAGCCTCCATTTACAAGTAACTTTTGATAAAAAAGACTAAGAAATACGTCAGGGCAGTGACACAACAACTTTTACTACAACCTCAGACCAGAATGAGTAGCCATTACTGAGCATTTCAATTATTTCTTCACTTGGGACAGCAGCATTTTTTAGTTTTAATGTGTGTACAGCTATAATTTCACCCAGACGTATTTCCAGAGGATGGACTTAGTGAAACTTAATTACTTTTAAAGGTAAGATACTGGAAGACCTAACGCTCAAGTCCGGCTCGAAAAGCAGATTGCAGTAGTTGTTATTTTTAAAGTCAAGTAGCACCTATACCAGGTATGTCCAAACTATGGCCCGCTGTGCAGGCAGATTTGGCCCACCGAGCAACACCCCCCTGGCCCCAGCCAAGCAACAACCAACATGACATTGACAATGTAGAAAAACAACGGATAAAACGGCTCACTCTGTGTGTGCGCAGATGCTGGAATAACAGGTGGAGAACTATTTACCCTCCCCATTGAAATACATTTTAATACGTGGCCAACACCACATTTTTTGAGAGCTAATTGTTACAGTGGCCATCAATACATACATTTTTGTCGGACTGGGTTGTGCAGGATGGCGAATGGAGGTGATGCTGCTGGTTGTTGAGCTAGAACCAGGCGTACTGTATGCACTCAATTCGTGCATCACACGGAAAGAGACACACTCTTGTCTTAGCAGGAGCCTGGGAGGCTGTCTGTGACACTGAGTGAATAATAATATTGGTGCCAGGAGTCAGATATGCAACAAATGTGTTGCTATAGATCTGACGCTGCATCGATCTGAAATTTAACCTTTCCTCTGTGCACGCATCCCCAACACACTAATCATTTATCATTATCATTTTTTGTTTTGTATTTTAAACATAAATAAATGATGGTTATATTAATTGATCATTCTGTCAACGGAGACTTAATCATCTGATTAAATGCTTCACTTATTTTTAAGGCTCATTTCATGTCTTTTTGAGGAATTGGAATTGGTTGGATGTCAGACTGTCAGATTAATCAATACTGAGATCGATTTGCTTCCCAAGTCACCTAATTCAGTAGTGAAACGCTGCCTCATTTGTTTGATGTAGCATGTATTGTTGGAGTTTGAATGGACGTGTCGTTGATGAAGAATGTCTCAGGGGTATTTATTTATTGTTTAAATTCTGTGATACTGTGATATCACACAAAGTGCGATAATGACCTATAGGAAGAAGAATATTGACAGTCATATTAACTCCAAATTTGTTTTATCAAAAGACATAACGTATCTCCTGATACAAGCTATATTATTGTGTAAGACATAAAGCACCAAAACTGTGTAGAGGAAAATGTGAGTTTCGGCATATTTGGTTTTCAGCATTGATGAGTTCATGTTTATTTATTTATTGTTGAAGCGATGCTACTGTGTGTTGGTGAGGGAGGGGGGTTGGGGTGACGGCTGCGGGCGGCTGTGATGTGTTGAGCGGGTATTTGGGCTGGCCAGGATTCACTGTGTGGTAGCCAGGGCAACCCCCAATAAAGGGTCATGTCCAGTGAATGGCAACCTAAAATCCCTCTCTTGCGATTTCTCAGATAGAAAATATGATTCGAGCTAAGGAGCCAATCAACATTTACCTTTGTCCAGTTCCCGATTGGTTTGTTGCACATTTGTAACGCTGTGCCAACTTTAATCACAGGAAATAATGCAATTTATCGCAATTAAAAAATCTAATCGTTGCCCAGCAGTAATAAAAACATAGTCTGTGTTATTCTGTCCTGACATGCTCAGGAAAAAAAAAGAAAGTATTCATTAAAGGCCTGAATCTGGATTTATGAATGAATCATGAACCACTCATTTGTATTCAGGGGAGAGGATCTGCATAGCCTTTGATGTATTTGTCAGCATTATAACGTGCATGCTGGAAAATGTTATCAACAAAACAGGCTTTGCATGGTTGCAAATGGTGCTGGCGCCTTATTAGCTTGGGACCAGGTGTTTTTAGAAGCTGTTCTGGTCTAACACGCCATGGTCATGCCATTGTCATGCCATTCAAGTTACAGCATGCTAATGTACAGCCCCATGTTGCAAGGATTTGTACACAATTCTTGGCAGTTCAAAACATGAACATACTGTGTTGCATATAAGCATAAAAGTCTAAATATTGTTATGATGTTAATTGCATGTGTTAGTGCATGTCTGTTTTACAGTCATGGTCTCCTTGAGAGAGGTGACCTGTGTAAAAACACCAGATGCCTGTCAGTCTCTCTTTTCTCTCTCTGCACACACTCCTTTTATTACTACACATTTACGAAATATGCATTTATTATAGCACAGGGAAGTGTACTGACTCCCATCTGCTGCTTTTTCTGCCAGCTTGATCACCGGTGCTGAGTTTAAGGACTTCCTGTTATTTTTCCTTAATAATAATAATAATTAGAAGATGTGTGTGACTGGGGGCTGTGTTGGGTATTGTTGCTACTTATTTTGAAATTCAAGCCTCCCACCACCTGTGAGGATTTTACAAATGCAATGGGGCTTTTATTTGGAAAACATGCAACTTCCTGGGCATCCTGTAAGGATTTAACAACTCTATGGATTTGTTTTATTTTTTATCTAAAGAAATCCTCTTCCTCGGCTTCCTGTAAGGATTTGGTAACTCATTGGCACTTTTATTTTGAAAAACATGCATCTTCCTTAGCTTCCTGTAAGAATGTAGTAACTTTATTGGGCTTTTATTTAAAAAAATAAGCCTCTCCCAGGGCTTCCTGTACGTATTTAGTACCTCTATTTAACTTTTATTTTG
Source organism: Colistium nudipinnis (assembly GCA_016785305.1). NCBI lineage: Eukaryota > Metazoa > Chordata > Actinopteri > Pleuronectiformes > Rhombosoleidae > Colistium > Colistium nudipinnis. The sequence goes on from JAFBJU010001075.1 coordinate 4,309,836, forward strand.
AAAAACCTGCCTCTTCCTAGGGAGTGTGGGATTGTTGAAGGTAGAGTAGGTTAGACAGATTTAATGCAAATTAGCCAGCTGACTTGTGTGTGTGGGGGGGGGGGTGGGCGGGGATCACTAATGTCAAACAGCTGTCAGTCTGGAGCTCAAAGTCTTGCTGTGTCTCTCCCATTAGAAATACATAGAGAAATAGGTTGGAAACAAATGTCAATAACTCTCCTTTTGGAGAAAATGTCTTCGCTGTCTATAAAGGACAACAATCTGCTGAATTTAAAATGGGAGACAATGGGGGATTTTCTGGAGTTTGTGGCACAGTTGATAATTTTTTATGCAGATCCCTGTAATATAATAGAATAGGGTTCCTGAGTGAGGAGTAAGAGAAAAATACAAAAATACATTTCAGTAGATTGAAATCTGCTCTCCCCTCTTGTGATGTCATTGCTTCACTGTAGCTCGCGAAAATGTGGCGGAAGACGAATAAGGTGAATAATAAGCAAGGTGGAGAGTATACTATTGCCATGGCTTCGCCAGTCACACAGAATAACTTTAGCTTATATAGCGCCTTTCCAGAACAGCCCAAGGACGGGGGTCAACATAACAGAACAGAGAGCAACAAAAGAAACACAGATAGCAGAAACACACAAGAGTGACACAATTATAGGTCAAAAGCTTTCCTGAAAAGGTGGGTTTTAAGGGCCGTCTTGAAAGTGGCGTAGGGGCGTCATAGCTGTACAGTGAGAGAATGTTCCAGAGGGTGGGGACTGCCACGCTTAAAGCTCTGTAGTTGGTGGCGGGGGACGGAGAGCAGAGTTGCGTCGGAGGAACGTAGGCTCAGAGATGGGGCATGCTGGTGGAGAAGGCATGGATGGATTTGTAGGTAAAGAGGAGACGTTTGCAATAGATGCAGGACCTGATCGGAAGTCAGTGGAGTTTGATGAGGGTGGGGGTGATGTGCTGCCAAGGCTTGGTGTGGGTGAGAACTCTTGCAGCAGAGTTTTGAATGTACCGGCGCCTGTCCAGGGCCTGCTGGGTACGCCAAACAGGACTCCATTACAGTAGTCCAGGCAGGACTAGATACAGCTTTCATGTCCGTGCCCCACGATTTTAGATTTTGCCATTTGATCAGAGGCGTTGCATAAAGCTCTACTGGGGCACAGCCCACATTGGTTTATCGCTTTTTTTTATTGAAAGCCTGTTTCGTACAAGAAGTGTGCAACACGGTGACATACAAATTATATGTTTATCATGTGAAGCTGAAAAGTACGGCTTCATAGCAAGGGACATTTCAATAATTAATAATTTATAAATATATAATATACACTCCACAAAGCATTCTCCAGTAGTTTGAATCATGTGATGTGATGTGATGAACTATCCCGTTTCAAAGTGCATCTCTAGATAGAGTTAATAGTGTTAGTCAGTTATTTCTAATAAAGTTACGCCGGAAAGCAGGAAGGCATTTAAACGAGGTGACCATGGCTGTGACAGCAGGTGGAGAAAATGAATCAATGGGTAGTATACAGTATGATCTTGTTAACTTGAGTCAGTGGCGCAAGACCAACTGCATTACACATGGCCCAAAGCTGGGTCAGACGGTAAGAGAGAAAAGCATGGGAGGCAGAGAGTGGTGTGATGAGGATATTGAACATGGGGGGAGGGATACAATTCTTACAAACTTCAGTTATTGCAACATATAAATTCAAAGTTGTTAGTAGCAAAACATTGCCAAAGAAAAAAAATGCCCAAAATACAGAGAGCAGTGTGAAGAAATAATAACAAGGTTTTTTGGCAGTAAAGGTTGTCTGTGTTTTAAGTTTATGCAACTTTGAATGTGTGGGTTTGAGGATTGACTATAGATAAGCTACTAATGTTTTGTTTGTTTATCTTGGCAGAGATCCGGGAGGCGTTTAAGGTGCTGGATCGGGACGGAAATGGGTTCATTTCCAAACAGGAGCTGGGCATGGCCATGCGCTCTTTGGGTTACATGCCCAGCGAGGTGGAGCTGGCCATCATCATGCAGAGACTAGACATGGACGGTGAGTCACGCATTCACACGTGGGTGTAAACATGCATTGTGCGACGCATGTAGGGGTGCTACACTAATCTGTGCAGGAAAAACACATTTTTCACTATTCACTCTCATAAAGGTCTAAACACCTTGAGGTGGAATTATGATTGGATCAATGGTGATTTTTATATATTATATAACTTTTATATTATATATTCCTCTGTTCCATGAAACATATCCAGCAATGCTCTACTGCACACTCTTTTCATATATCAACCACTTGCCGTTCCCATTTGACACGTACCAGAGTTCCAAAGAGGACAGGAACCTATGAGGAAGTATCTAAGATGAATAAAATGTGTCCCATTGATGCATGACATCATGCCTAGTTATTGTAAACCAAATTAGGTTTCTTTATACGGCCGTCCAGCTATTGCTATATCAATCAGAGATTTTATCTTTGAAGCGTGCTCATCACCTGCAACCTTTTGACCCTTTGTCCAACACATTACAAACAATCCCATGATTTGCTGACAGCAAAGCCTTCTGTCTGGATTAAGTGGGATTTTTAAAAAAGCAGTATCTTTCAGATTTTGTGAGGCGATGATTGTTAATATGCAATATGCAAATGTGTGATCTCTGGGATTATATGCAAATTCCTCATGCTGCTGTTGAGAAGCGCTTTGCGGTCTCATTGTGGAGAGAAATACTGTGATATTTCAAGGCTGGATATTAAAGTTTGAGCATGTGCTGCCTTTATTCCTCTTATGACTCATCTACCTCAGACTCCTAGGAGACTGTTGCTGCAATTGTGCCTCAGGGCCAAATTTTGTTGCATCGTCGACTGCAGCTTGAAGACAGAGGCAAGGCTTCTTCTGGAGCTGATGAAGGTCACAACAGGTTTCGTCTCAAGAAGTCTGTGAAGTGTGATGCTGTTTATTTATTACCTGGGTTCACGTCAATCTCTCACGTGTCTTTCTGTGTATTGAAGTGTTGTTTGAGTTGTTTCACACTAACATACACAGTAGACCTTGTTTGACTGTTATTAGCATTGTTTAGTAAGACACTATTGAATCTGTGGGTTGACTGGTTGCCTGGAAAAGACTGCGTCCTTGTGTTTGTTCATTTGCCAAACTTCTTTTTAGATTTTGGTTGAAATGTATATATGTATGTATACCGTAATTTCCGGACTATTAAGCTAAGACTAAGCCGCACCCACTGAATTAAAAAAATATATTTATTTTGAATATGTATACGCTGCACAGGTCTATAAGCCGCAGGTGTTTACATTGAAACAAATGAAATTTACTCAGGCTTTAGCGAAAGACAATGCCTGTAACACGGCTTGTAACAAAAATGAATAAACAAACAGTAGTATACCAAGAAAGTCATTGGTCACTATCTTCCCCCTCCTGCGCACTGAAACCACGGAAGTCATCTCATTCGGTGTCGGAGTTGAACAGCCAAGGATGAATTGCTTCATCCAATGTTTTCTCAGCCACGTTTTCATTGTCGCTCTCGTCACTTTCATCCCACTCAACACGGAGCGCCACCTTAAATGCGCGATTTACACTGATGTCGAGTGGCTGCAAAAACTTTGTTGTACCCCCAGGAATCACAGCTGGTCGCCTTCAACTTGAAAGCTGCATCGTACGCATTTCTCTGTGTCTTTGCCATGATGAGGGAGTGTGCATGACAAAATGACGGATCAGAATGATTAGTGGGAGCAGGCTAGATTTCATGTAAACAGTTTCTTTGGTCCACCTTAACTCATTCAGCAATTTCACTGGTCTTATGTGACGGAACTCAATTTTCCCACAAAAAATCCATATATTAGCCGCGTCATTGTTTAAGCCACAAGGTTCAAAGCGTGTGAAAAAAGTAGCCGCTTGTAGTCTGGAAATTACAGTATATGTCTTCACTGACCTGAAAACATAGAAATGTTGGCTGAAAGCAATATTAACTCTTCAGAACAAAAAAAAAAATCATGGCTTTAGTATAGCTTTGAAATTACTAAGTAAGAAAATAAGGGTATTTCTCTAAAAACCCATTGATTAAATATCCAATCTAATACCACAAATGAATACACCAGCACTAAGTCCACAAGTGAATGGCAGCAGTGTTATCATGAAATTAATGAATTTGATGAATGAATCATGTTATTCACCAAATTATCTTCTCATACACATTTGTGAGCTGAGGGGCAGCAGCCGATGACGGAAAACAGAGATTGTATCTTGGCTGAGTAGGCAGCAGTGTAGATTGGATCCCGGTTCACAGGCATCGATTCCAAGCTTGGCAAAATCCAGACGATCTCCCGGAGGTACTGATAGGGCATCTTTGTGATTGTTATCGAGCCCAGTGTGCCCTTGATGGAGAGGTGTGACTGCTCACACCACTGCTGCAGCCTTTGTTTTCAGTATTGATCACACATGCTCTTCTTCTGACCTTGATGATGTTTATCTCTCTAATGTGAAGTGTGTATTTGTGAACACACGTGTTCACTAAATATAACTCAGAACAACATATTATCTATAATCATGTTTGTCATTGATCAAAAGCATGAATTTTCACATCCACTAGTAATGCAGGTAGCATATACAGTACAGTCACTGCCTATTGCATGAGCCAGCATCATTACACAACACATGCTTTGTGTCGAGTTCCCTACATACACACAAACATTGTACTTCGTCCTTTCTTAAACTTGAACCAGCTCACCCAGCTCACCTTTGTCTCTGGTCATCGATCCATCGTCCTGTCCTGACATGACAACAAGTCCCACCCAAAGAGTAAAAGTGAGTCAAGGATATTGAAAGATATCAATAGGAAACGGTCTTCCATTAACTTGACTGCTCAAAACTTTGAGCATTGATTTGGCAGCAGCTTTAACAACTATCAGCAGCTTCCCAGATTAGCACTGTTGGAATAAATGTGCACTGCAGGTGCCTTAATTCTGCCTCATACCCTCTATTAGAGAATTAGTCAGAGCTCACTGTTTATCATTATCGCTCATCTTGGTTGTAAGAGCTGTGTGATCCGACCTGATAATATCAGATGTGTTCATAAAAAAATAACTGCAGAAATCTTTCACAGCCTTTAGGTTTAAGTTGCGCTTCACGTTAATTCAATCGAAGAAGAGTTCATTGCTGTGTCCTTGTTTTCCTTTAAAACCCGGCTTCATTTGATGCTTTTACACACAAGAACCATTCATCACATTACAAGATGGGTAAGGAGTATGGGAGGAGATTGGACACATTGTATTTGGTTTGATATCATCATTGGATATGTTTAGGATGTTAAGTCACAGCTTAAAATGTATTTAACAACCAGAAACCAGAATGTCAATAGGAGCAGACAATGCAAAGCTATCGATAATCATTTCTTTTTTCAGGTGATGGACAGGTTGACTTTGAGGAGTTCATGACGATCCTTGGACCCAAACTCCTCTCCTCTGAGACAAGAGAAGGCTTCCTTGGCAGCACAATAGATACCATCTTCTGGCAGGTAAAACTCAATTCTCTTCAACACATTCTATCCATTCACATATAATGATTTTACACTGATTTGTAACTAGAAGCAGTTGCTCCCGCGAACACAGGCTTGATGCGCGAATCCCGCGGATCTGGCACAATCTGTCCGTGCGGGCTGTAGTTTGGACACCCCTGATGTAAGCAAATGCATCACTGCTTTGATAGACAGTCCTGGTGACAACTGCCGAGTGAGTTAGTCGGTCAAGTGTGTCCTGTCAATGACACATTTGCTCTGGGTGGTCCTAGCATAGCTCACATAGGCATCACAGGTGCTAGCTTCAGGGTGTGTGTGCCCTTCATGAAACCAAGCATCAAAGCCACGCAGTACAAACTGAAACCTAAAGGTGGCACATAAATTAGATCAATAACAAAGCGTTTAGTTTATTTAATAAAAGAACACCTGTACAATGTGAAAAGTGAGTTGAGATTTGATGTTAAATATTATTGAATTATTATTATTTTTAAAATATATATAAATATTGTTTTAAACACCCTGAATTTCAGGAGGGGCGCAAGGCTCTGTTGGGGGGCACTGCACCCAGTGATTTTAGGGTAATGGTAGGGTAATGGTAGGGGTAACATTGGGAAGAATACTGCTTCTTTCAGCGTTTGGTACACGGCGTGCACTTCACAGCTGCGTTATCCCCCGTCTCTCTCTCCGCACAAGCGGCGCGTCTTGCCAGCCTCTCTTGAGAGCGCCAGCGTAGGTCAGAGGCGGAGGCTTTCTGTTCGGTCGTCCTGCTCCTCCCCACTATCAGAACCAGTCCCTGGCCGCTCCTTGTGTCCGTGTATCCGTGGAGAGAGATGCAATGCTCCGGTGTGTGTTGTTGATGGGGGGTATACTATTAAGTACGCGCTTAATGACACAAGTGACAGTACGCATTCCAGATTTTTGCAGCGTATGCGCACCTTATGTTCATATCATTTTTCTAATTATAAAAGAAAAGCCAAATTCTATTTATTTTATTTATATTTTATTTATTTCTTTGCTAATGTTTATTGATTATGCTGAATTGTTAATTATCTAATATTTGGGTCGGGTTGTTTTTCATTTGGGCGAATTTTGGGGACCTATCGGGCTTCAAAACGTGACACCAATCTGGCAACACTGGAAGGTGAGTGAGAGAAGGACTGAGATTAACATGAGCAACGTGAGGGGGCACCTGATACTGAGGAGTTTAGCTCTTTGAGTTTATGGCCCAGAGGCCACCAAGCCCAAATTGTCTTTCATTTATCAGTCATGGGTGTCTTTGGGCTGCCAGTGGTGAAGATAGGCAGCAGGCCTGTGTGCAAGGCTACTGCGTGAGGCCTGACGAAAGCAGCCATAGCAGGCTTTAAATGTTTTATTTATTATCAAAAGATGCTACTTTTTACTGTAATAACTGACAGAAAACACAGAGAAGACATAACTCATAGTTGTCCACACATGCTTACTTAACTAAAGCAGTTTTTATTTTCGCTTTTGAACGCTAGAGTTGACTGCAGTACATTAAGTCAGCACAGATCGTTTTAACTGCTTTTGAAAAATAAAAACTTGAATGACTCAGTGGGCAGCTGACACTACACTGTAGAGTTATTAGGTGTTGTTGGGCAGGACACTGAACCCCAGAGTGTGTTGTGTGGGTGTAGCATCATTGGTGAGGTGATGGAACCTCTTCTGTAGAGCTTGTACTGGGTACTTATGGCAAGCTAGGCCAAGTTATTTTGCAGTAAGACGGATTTGGAATTAATTATCAGGGTCTGATGCTGAAACAACAGAGAATGACACAGTTGATCCAAAGAATGTGCAAACTTTAGGTTAGACTGGTGTTTCATGAAGAACATCAAAGTGCTTGCTCTCACACTGTTTGCACTTGGCCTTGAGATTGCACTTTGCCGCTTGGTGTTTACAGCCGCACATCACTTGTTTGCTTTTATCCGCTCTGTCTGCTGCTCCTTTGATAGGAGTTTGAAGTTGCTGCACTGATTATGATAGTGCTGCACAGTGTCACAGAAGGGACAATACTTATTTGGTTTCTCCTTGTTTACCTCCCCATCAGTCTTAGCTTCATGCTTATTTTCCTTTAGCTCACTGCCGTGGAGAATAGTAATGGTCTCTGAGTCTTCAAGTCATTGCCCTGGTCTTTATGTGGAGCCTGCTTCTCTTTATCTAAAGGGCTGCAGTACTGACATCAATCCACCTGTACACACACCTCATACTCAGCCACTCAGCTAGGTCAAGCAGTGTTGGAATGGGTGTAAGGAATGGAGGCGGCAGTGGCGTAGTCTGTTGGGCAGACGCCTTTGGAACCGCTGGCTCGAATCCCACTCCTACCAACATCGGAAAGAAAAAGGCGATGGTGCTGATTGCTGGAGAGGTGCCAATATCATCTCCAGGACACTGCCGAGGTGTCCCTGAACAAGGCGCCGAACCCCAAACTGTTCCCTGGCACTGATCTATGCGGTAGCCACCTCACCCATCATCTCTCCCCTCTACACCACTACATAATAAATACCATGTATTTGTATCTGATTGTTTGTGTAACTGTCTGTAGTGTGTGTACATCAATAGAGTGAGGAAACTGAATTTCCCCATTGTGGGACTAATAATGGTGGTCTTTCTTTCTTTCTTAACAAACCTTTGGAAGCTGGATCTATGGTCGTGGAGTAGCTTAGGTAAGAGGCAAGAAACATGGGAGCCACATCTTAGCTCCGGATGGCCCTGGTCTCCTAACTGGACCAATATCCCCACTAGTGCACTAAGTTGGAGTGTGAATGATTGAAGGCTCTTGTGTCACCACTTTTGATGTTTGGTCCATCCATCAGGCGAGAGATCAGCTTTAGAGCCAGTTGTTGTAGCTGACCGCACATCTCAGTAAGTGCTCTCATAGTTTCACTGAAATGAAAAGGGCTGTTGCTGTATGAATCAGGAATGAGCAGGGCTTCTTCACATATCAGATGATCTGTCAGCATCTGAAACTTAAAGCTTTCTGAAGAATCAGGTGGGAGTAAGTTGTCCAACACAAGCTTCAACCTTGCAAACTCACGTGGGTCCTTATGAACAAAGTCTGGGAGCGTGGGCTTAGTTCCACAGTGAGACTCTGCTGGTAGATGCCTGGCGAGTGGAGGTGTAGCATAAAGCCGTTGATCACGTGGATAGCTGCCGAGAATGGCATGTGTTGTTCATCATAGCCATAGTGGTTATAGTCATAAGCATGGTCACGCCGGAAACCATGAAGATCATTTCTGCTGCCCTCCCAGTAGTAGTGGTCATCATGAGGGGCTCCGAAACTGGGTTGTCAATAGGAAGAGGAGAGCTAGTAATCAGGGCAGTAAGCCGCTTCAGCTTGTCGCAGCTGATCACTTTCCGATTCCATGCTACGCATGCACTGTAGAATATCAGTGGATGTGGTCTGCCTGGTCTGCTCATGAACATGAATGTGGTCCCTAGTGGGATAACTGACCTCATAGTCCCAAATATACGCTGGCTGCGTCTGTGTCGATGGTTTGCATCTCTCTCATCAGGCCTGAACATCTTGGGCTGAAGTGGTTGTAATCTGACTCGAAGGACCAAAAATTGTAGAATAGAATGTGGATCATGTGGCAGAAGTCACTTCAGGGTGTTGGGTTGAAAACACTCTTTTGTGTTGAGGTGAGAGAGTTACAAAGGATGCAGAGTCCAGATATAGTTCAAGTTCTTATCAATTATAGACTTTTGGGTGTGTGGTTCTGCAACTAAACACAACAGTACAGAAAAATCAGTACACTGCAACAGAATATAAAGGCTTGCTATAAACTAGAAATATGAAAGTGAAACCAATAGCTTAATTAGCATAAGTTGTTACTAAGTAATATCAACTCAATTTCCATCATATCAACCATTAACAAAAAGCACTTGTGGCTGCTTATCACCATTAATAATGTTGTCTATGATCCTATCTCACTAACCATCACCGCTGCATTCAGGGATGCATGCAGTGTGGGGAATTTAAGAGCTATGTGGAAAATAGGAATAAAACAGTGAATAACATGAGCATGGGCTTGGCCTTTTTTTAAAATCATCATCTCTATCTTTTGGCATAGGAAAAGAAGCTGTTCCAGCATTGCACTAGAGAAGTTATGGTGATATACATGTTCAATAATTAAGTGTTAACCTAAAACAATCAGATGAACCTTGACAGGAAATGTTCACCACCCCAGATTTAGCTGGGAGGGTTGGCTGTTATACCCTTATTAAGATCCAGTAATCATCCAGCATTTGACAGTTTTTCATGGAAGAAAATGTCCCCCGTCTTACAATAAAGTATTCTTTCTCCCCAGCCAAGGTTGTCAGAGATTGTCTCTGTCATGGCAGGGCAGGACTCACTCTGCATGAGTGACACGCAGTAACCTCATATGTTTGAATCAACCCTCTGTCACAAATATCAAAAAGTTTTATTTTGATAAAGACATGCAAAACAATCTATTATTGCATGTTAAATATTCTATTTTTTTTCAAGGACATACTCCTGTGTGTGTGTGTGGATACTTATTTTTGAAAATCCAGGCTCCTCTTTGCTTTCAATTACAGGTCAACGTCCCTTTCGTTAATCCCCTAGTGATTTCTGCCTAATGACCTGAGTACAGTGAGGTGCAGATCCTCTTAGCGCCGTCATGATGCATAACTCACTAGCCATTATTGTTAGGGGTTAGAGTTTTAAACAAGAACTGGACTCGAATAGACTCAGACAACGGTTGCTGGGATGGCAATTTCACAGGTTTATTGAAAGGTGTCTTCAGCTGAGGGGGGAAGCAGGCAGGCAGGCCAGCAGGGTGAAGCACTGGAAGAAGTAGGGATGAGGCTCCAGAGGCATCAAGGGTGGAGCGGCAACGAGAAGGCACCGGAGAGCAGAAAATCCAGAATGAGGCACGGAGGAGGGAAACAGGGGCGCAGGGGAGCCACAGACAGGAGCACAGGAACGCACTGGATCGCAGGAGACAGGAATTAATAATGACATGGGACACAAACTAGGAAGTTTCAGTAACGTTTGCCTTACGTTGATCCCACTGGCGGTGATCGGACGAACTGGCGCTGAATGAGGAGCAGGACCGGGGTTTTAAACTGTTGAGGTTGATTAGTGGAATGAGCTCCAGCTGCGGCAGCTCCAGCGGCACAGGAGGGGAGGGGGTGAGCCTCTCGGGAGAGTGGCTCCAAGCGGAGCAGGGGGAAAAAGGGGAGAAAACAAACAAAATAACAGGCAGACCATGACAATTATAGTGGAGATTCATAGAACAAAGTGTAATAAATGATAAATACTTCAATACTTTATAGAGTCAGTAACGTTTGCCTGACGTCGATCGCACTGGCGGTGATCGGACGAACTGGCGCTGAATGAGGAGCAGGACCGGGGTTTTAAACTGTTGAGGTTGAGTAGTGGAATGAGCTCCAGCTGCGGCAGCTCCAGCAGCACAGGAGGGGAGGGGCTGAGCCTCTAGGGAGAGTGGCTCCAAGCGGAGCAGGGGGAAAAAGGGGAGAAAACAAACAAAATAACAGGCAGACCATGACAATTATAGTGGAGATTCATAGAACAAAGTGTAATAAATGATAAATACTTCAATACTTTATAGAGTCTATAGTTTTTTTATTCTGCTTACAATCAACATCATTTATTGTAAGTTGCAGGCAACAAAGTCAGTGAAATGATTGTGTGACTCTCCAGACATACTGCAGCAGTACACACATTTTTTTATATGTGAAAGGAAATTTGCCAGGTTTTGGAAAACCTCCTTTCGCCTCTGTCTCCCCCACCTGCAGTTCGACATGCAGAGGATCACCCTGGAGGAGCTGAAACACATCCTGTTCTACGCCTTCCGCGACCATCTGACCATGAAGGACATTGAGAACATCATCATTAACGAGGAGGAGAGCCTGAAGGAAAACTCTGGCAACTGTCAGACAGAGTTTGAGGGAGGTGAGCCAAATTTTTCCTGAACTTGTGGGTGGTGGAGGCTGTGGTGTGTGTAGTGAGGAGTGAAAATAATTCACACTGTCGGGGGGAATTTTCAGCGTTCCACATCAAGGCCTATAGCCAAAAGAGTCCCAGTGCACCGGCTGATTTATTGATACAGGGCATTTGTAGGGATGAACATCAGCTGGTCATCTGCTCTAAAGTGACGCAGATGAAATATACATAACCTCACTCTGCAGAATTGTCCATCCCTAGATATCAGAGCGGCGGAGGGTATTCTAGTGCTGTGTTTCAAATCAAAAGCCACAGTGAGTACACTGTGTACACATTATTCTCACTGGGGTAGTGCATGAATTCAGAATAGCATCCTTCGTGCCTGTCCGACATTATCAACACGCCAAAATAACTGCTGAGTTTATTGTGTGGGGTCGTGCTTGACACTTTTATGTCCTTTTGAAACTCTCAGCAGTAGAACGGTGAATGTGGAATTGTGTCTCTCGATAAAATTCTATTTAAAATCATTTCAAGGTATTTTTGTTTTCTTGTTTCACATCGAAGTCGGATTCCGATTCAGTGAATAAGCCTTTAAAGCTTTTGGTTTTGACAGAAAGCCAATACTAAAAGCAAATTCATTTAAATACACAATTAAGAGTTCAAAATAAAATGAAACTAACACACAGCCTAGTTGCACAGTTCTCAATATGCTTTTCATTTGGTGCTGTATAAACAACATATGTGCAGGCCACTGTTAACATCTTTTTGGCCTTAATCGAGCAGATGCTTGCTGCTGTTGCCAAAAGATATGTTAAAACCTGATCTGATTCATTTACCTTTTACGTCCTGCTGTTTTCACTCTGTCGTCATTCTTTCACTACTTTTATTATTTGAATTTTGTTATTTATTATTATTACCCTGGGAGCCATGATTTCCGCTTCACTAAGATTGGACTGTTTATTTTGGAGGCTGATCGGGGGAGCAAATGCCTTACCTATTTAGAAAACATAACTTTATATCAAAAGTTGAAAGTTAAATAAACTTCACTATTACTACTATCACAAAGTACTTGTGTGGTCTAAAAGCAGCTTTAAATGCAACAATGGTGTCCACTTTGTCCTGACACCATTCAGACAGATTTGCTGTGTGGCAAAGTGCTGAGTCATAATTGTATCAGTTCCTACATGTCCTGAAGGCAGCATGGCCAACCAGGGTCCCGACCTACTATGTTGTGCAGTGAGACTTTCTTCACCAGATGTGCAACGGCTGATACTGAATGCCTGAAACTGTATTGCATTGAGGTTTTTCATTCTCGCCCTTGCTGTCCCTTTTTTAACACCTGCCTAATGTGTCCTTGAGGGAATTTACCGTTGACATATATTGCACTTGCACTTTATCTGTGTCTTTAACAAAGTCTTGAAAAAATGATGTACCCGCTGGGTTTTATGATTAAGACCGACCACCGCAGGATCATACTCAGCACTCGCATCTGTTTGCGCCAATGTCCGCGAGTACCACCTGCCACAGAGGGAACACAAAAATGTGCTCAGTCACGGAGAAATCGATACACTGTGTCACCCTGCGATCCACACCCAGTACAATCCATCATGCCCATTGCTTCGGCTCTCTGATAAACGAGTTAGCACGAGACTTGATTTCCCTCTGGCTTCACCTTGCTCTGGAATCAATATGTGTGGAGCTGAAAAAAAAGCAACTGGATAAAGAATGTTACCACTGATCCATAGAATCACTGCTCGACAAATTACTCCGATAGCGTAAAGCTCAGAGAAACATTCGTCCGGGGTGTGTTTGCCGGCCAGATGAAAGTGTGTAAATGAATTTTGATCCCTGATTGTAACTGCTGGCACACGGGGTATATATTTATTTTACCATCAGTCATTTCTGTTAATATTTGTGAATCTGCATTTTTTGCTTTTTTGTTGGCTTTTGGTCTCAAGGAGCACAAGAGGTGAACCATTTTTGTTTGTTGTCTTAACACACATATTACTTTTCTTGCACTGTTTTCGGATCACTCATCTTAATGAGAAGTAGAAGAGGAGAAGATGTGCACATCTATAATTCACATATTTTATTGGTTGTAGTGATCAAAGGTCATTCTGTGACTTTTGATAAACCATATCAAGTAACCACAATCCCTATGATATGTCATAATTACCAAGAATAGAGTTACATTCCCCAGAAGTGAGCACACGAAAGCCACGAAAACCGAGCTACACTTCATTAACTCAATGAGCACAGCAGTGCACTGGAGGTTTGGCAGTGATGCGGTTATGTTGGGCGGGTGAGGTGGTGCTTTATGAGGCAGACAGCAGGTTCAGGCAGCTGGACCGAGAACTGACGCCCAGAGCGCAGCTCTCCTCCCATCCTCACGGTTCAGCCAGCAGCTCCAACATGTGGTCTTTCCATCGGCACCCCGCACAACTTGTTACATTACTTATACAACTGGAGAATTCTTCCATTTTATATGAAGATAATAACACTCTCTTGAACTAGTGTTAAAGAAATCGGATTTAACTTCACTGAAAAAGTCTGAGGGATAATGTCACCCCAGATTCTTGCGTAAGAGTTCAGAGTCGGCTTGTGAGAAAATCTCAAGTTCAGTTGAAAGATCAACAAGACAAAATTGGGTGGAGAGTTCACTTTTAACTGACTACTCAATTTCCCCTGGCCAACAGGGTGAGCAAATCTATTCAGGTAAACATTATGTTCAAAGACAAACAAGAGAAAACACTTAACATTCATAAAGGATTGAGTACATAACCTTTAAAATGAGTGGCGGGCGTCAGGGCCAGCAAGGCCTTTTTCTGCTGGCCTAAACACTTTCAGAATTACTGACTTACAATTGAATATATTTTTCCCATCAATATGTAAATTGAAAATTATTCCCAATAGTCTTTCTTCTCCTCTCTCTTCATTTCATAGCGTGTTGCTCGGTTGCGCTGCTTCCATACTACGGAACAAAACATTGGATGCACACTTCTTCCAGGCAAAGGTGGAAGAGTTGTGTGACACCATTGAGCGAGAAAGGGGCCGACTTAGTCAGATCTACTAGGCAACTGCGCGCACCTCGAGCGCACAGAGGATTCCAGCCCACGGAGACATTCACGCATATTTCCAACTCCACAGCAACGTTATGGACAACACTCTTTGCCAGATACGAAATTGATTTGAAGACCACTGAAAATGTATGTTTCTTTCACTCCTCGACCCCGAGCAGTTTCACGCATCCCGGAAACATTCCGGAATACGGCATCTTCCAGCCTAAAGCAGAGACACGGAACGCAATTCGATCTGTCCCGGCTGAAAACAGAACTGATTATGTATGCCATGAATGCTTTTGAAGGAAAAAGTCCCACTGATGTCCTTGAGTTCCTTCAGCAAAAAAAAAAAAGTGTGAGAGCATTGGGCAGCTGTACACATTGGCATGTTTGGAAGGGACTTACCAGTGTCCAGTGTGTACAAATAAAAAATGTTTTGGTGAGTAGCCTGAGTATTATTAATTGTTCGTTTTATTAGGTTAATATTGATGTTACCAAGAGACAGTGTTTGATGTTACATGGGATACACTGCTCCCGTGTGTGTGTGTGTGGGGGCGGGGGGGGTACTGAAGGCCTAGGTGTGAAATGCACAGCCCGCTACTGTGGAAAATTGGCCTATTCTTAGGTAATTTACTTGGCTAACGATCATGTCAAGTTTATATTATATTACAGTCTGAAATAGTAGTTTTCAACTGGAGCCAACTTATACCACCCCTGCCAAAAAAGATGAGGTGTTTGCTGTCCTACTTTCTGCGTTGCCTTTTCTTTGGAGCAACATTTTTTATTACTTCTGTGCTTCTTGAATTAGGAGTTAAAAATAGAGTGGGTGAGCGCTGTGTGACTGTGGGTCATTGGCCCAGCTCCCCTTTATAACAGTGGCCAACTAAAATTATCCGAGGCACTCGCAGCATGCTGTTGAGTTACCGGTTGGCGCCAGGAAGCTGGCAGTCCATGCTATTTCACCAGTGTTTTCACAAAATCACACTTCTCATATTTAATGTACCCTTAATTGTGTTGCACGGGTTGGACAAAACATTAAGACACCTCTCAGTGTAACTATTAGAGTTTGAAAAAAACTTCACAAGTCTTCATCAAGGCAGGATGGAGCACTAAGAACATGTCTATCCTTTTTGCAGTTAGCTGAAAAGAAAGCAGCTGTGTCATTGATATCCTCAGTATCGGCCTAGCTTCGAAACATGCTTAACTTTATGCTTCACATAATGCACCTTCAAAGACCTGTGTCAAACGTAGGAATGAAACCACTCCAAATGTGCAATTTTCTTTATTCCTTTTCTCTGGGCACATAAAATGAATTATTCTATTCATAATTGAGACTTTTACCATTTTAATTTTTTTGTTATTGCCGTTCATCATCTTACTGTTCATCTCCTTGTTTCCCTTTTATTTAGTTCACCCCTCGAAGAAGAATCGTCAGACATGCGTGCGGAAGAGCCTCATCTGCGCCTTCGCAATGGCATTCATCATCAGCGTCATGCTCATCGCAGCGAACCAGATGTTGAGGAACGGCATGGAGTAGCCATGCTCACTGTGAGCGGGTTGGTGGGGATGACCAGCCTGCATGTGCATGCCAGTGGGTGAGGTCATATCCCTGCAGGAAAATAACTATGGAGTCACACTCAAAATAATCATCCACAAAAAACTATTTAAAAGGTTACTTGCAGTTTTTTTTTTTTCAACGAGCGGCACCTCGCCAACATGAGGAGTCATGCAGCTCCCCCTCCCCTCCCCCCCAACACACATACACACACACCTTATTCTGACATGGACACTCAAGGGCTGACATCACACATACTACACCATCTTCTCTGTTTCCACGATGCAATAAATAAGAAAGAAAAAAATATTGTGGAGTGCAGAAGTTCAGAGCTGATTTTCCAGCGAGGCGGGATGTGTGAATCTGCAGGACTCTGATGAGCTGCCAGGGTTGCACTGTGGGCTCCGATTGATGATTCCAGGGGGGGTACAAGTTTCAGGAAAGATGGCGACCACAGAACAAGCAGAAGGATGTGTGAGCATCAGGCCATAGCTTTG
>JAFBJU010001075.1:4326413-4458906 GCA_016785305.1 Colistium nudipinnis
TTACAACCCCAGGGGCTTGAATGAGGTGCTGGCATCGTTTCATCAGCCCTAGTAACCGAGAGCAGTCGAGAGAGTCAAATGATTAGAGGTCACTTTAGGCTTGGGTTTAGACCTTGTGGTTCTCCTGAATGAATGCAGTGCCCTCTGAAAGTGTCGTTTTAGATCCTCTCTCCATTAGTTACATGGCAAGGTGATTTCATTCAACTCTGTGGTCCATCCACTGCCGGTCTGTCCCATCTTCTCTTGCCTCAGTTGGTGATTTCCTGCATTCCTCAAAATGACTTGGTCAACGTGCAGAGAACAGGTGTGAGCTCATTGCACTCATAGGACAAATGTTTTATGTCAGGTTTTCTGATATCCTGAGGGACTGACGTCAAAAGCTAACACATTATTGAGGTTTAAAATCCAGTTTTACCAGTTATCTGTAAGAATAAGAAAAATACACCCTCAGTTAAGGAAAATCACCACCAGCAGGGGAATTTCAAAGGGCAAAGAAGTGTTTCAAAGTGGATTTTTTTTCCTTTTCCTTCAAATCGCCATTAATCAAATAAATGATACATTGTTGTTGTGACTAACTTTGATCTCCTTCAGTTTGCTGCAAACATTTTAAATGATCTGTGAATCGTTTGTTTCGTTTTGCACCATACTTCTTTTTATCATTTCACTCTAGTTACTTTTAAATTTCAAAATGTGTAAGTGGCATTATAAGAGCTACCGTTAGTTGCCAAGCAAAATTAATCAGTAGATTCTTAGCTTGATTGTCATTTTTTTGATTGTAATCAATTTCTAAGCAAAAGAAAAAAGGTTTTATTTTGTCGGTGGATATTTGCTGGTTTTCGTCTTTTCTGAAAGTGAATTTAGCAAAGCTAAACTGAAATAACTATGTGCAAAAACCCTAATTAGAACTTGAATTTGAAATATTTTTAACATAGGATGTTTACCAAGATCCCATCATAATGATTTATTTTTGAAACGACTTCCTCCCTGCTATCTGACAGAAATCCCTGCAGCGTAGACGTCAAATGACAAAATCAATGATTTCATTTCAGATCATTTTGGAGCTAATTCACTTTTGAGTGCTTGCAGATCTTTCATAGAACTTAAACATTTTCAGACCTGTCTGTCTTCTAGCCAAGGTCGGCCCTGAACTCCTGCACTGGCTGTCATCTCAACATTTGGGGGTTTTGCTAACGCCCATATTATCAAGTGCATGCATTCAAGTCTGTGTCTTCTGTAAATACTGTAACCTTTTGTCTGAAGAGTCTTAAGTGTCTGTTGAAGGTGTGCATTATTTTTAATATATATGTGCATGACTGTCGGTGCTCCCTGCTCAGTCGGGTTCAAGGGTGCAGCGAGGGAGCTTGGCAGAAGGACAGGTGGCGTCTCCATTACAAACTGGCCTTTTAAGCTTCCTCTCAACCGTCTTGCCAAAGCCATAGAATTCCAGCGAGATGAACCAGACAATACAATGTAAATGTTTTCCCTGTTCACATACGGAAACAAAAGATCAAACAGGTATTTGGTCAAAAGTGTCTCTGTCTTGTTTGATTAGGATTGTTCTTTTTATTGTTTGCGCACTGTACCTGTCATCCATTCCAATGAGATGACAAGGAGGGCTGCAGGTTTGTGCAAGAGTGCCATCTTGAGGTAAAGAGTGGTCACATTGGTCCATGCTCTTGTCCTGTCATCACAATGGTTGTGTGTGCCTCACTCTTAAAGCACTCTGATTTTACGCTGTCAGGCGGGACTCTCACAGCATTATTATTCACTGTGTGTGGAAATTGTTGATATTATATGTTAAAATATGAGTATTTTTATGTATACTGTGAAGTTTGATTATGGTCTACCAACACTGCAGGGTAGAGTTGCACTTGTATGCAAACACATATTTAAACACAGTCTGTTTATAGGAATAGATTTCTTGCATATGGCAGGAAATACTTCTTGTAGAACCTGTAGAATATTTCATTCACAGATTTTGGAGATGGATTAAAAAGCTCTTTGTGCAGAACAATCTTAAAAACCTTGTTGGTCACACTGTTTTTTTTATACATGAACATCTCACCAATAATTGTAAGGGTTACTATCAATCTTGATGTATAGGTGGAAATGTCCCACCACATTCACATCTAGTCAATGCAGAGGTGTTTCATTTAATTGTTATTTGAAAAAAACTTCGTCTTTCAAATGTTACTTCCATTTGGATATGTTTTTTTGATGACTGGGTTTGAGTTACTGTTATTTTGGTTCCTGATTTACTGATAATACACTGTCCACCACCCCTGCAGGACGGCTACATGTCTGGATCATTAAAGGAGAAAACATTTGTGGACGGGAACTGTACAGTGTCTCTTCCGGAGCATGGCAGTTGATTCTCATGTTTTTTGTCAATGTAACTTTGTACAATTAGCATATCTCTTAAACAAGCACATATTACAGACACATTGCACGTGGAATAGTTAAACATGTAGATCAGCAAAAGACTTTCACTTTTACTATTTATTAGAGACATAATAATTATTAAATTGTAAATACATAAATCTGTTGGGACGTCAAAGTAATAAGCATTGATGCAATAAAACTGGGTTTTTGTATGTGCCTCCTTTTAATTTTACACTCAGACTTAATCTTGTTGGTTTTACGACAGTCTAACTATTGCCTTAGCCTTAAATATGAAGTGTAACTTAAATAAACCACAGTTAATGTAAGGGACTAGAAAATCATAAAGTTACTTTTATATGAACAATTCCATTGTTTTAAATGTATTTTGTTTTCCTTATTTGTTTCCATGTCCTGTATTTTACATTCCAGTGGGTAGTGTTAATGAAGAAAAGCCTTCATACAACCTCATAGGAATACTGATCTTTCCTGGGAGCAGCAGTGCATTATGTGTGAAAGGACAGACGCAGGAGTCACAGAGGGTATAAATCAACAGAACATAAGAATGATTAATGGAATGTGTTTCTCTGCTTTATGTCCCCCTGAAAACCCACATCAGACTTGTCTGCGTCAGTGTTTCCATTCAAGCTTTTTTCTTTCTCATTGCATTCATCTTCTATGGTTTGATAGTATCATGATTTATTTTCTGCCAGTTACATGACATTTTTGTTTCACAATAATACTGTAAAAAAAAACTGCAACTGCAAACTAACAAAATTACCGTCTAACATGTGTGGGTTGCAGGTTCGATCGAATTTGGTGATGTGACGGTCGATGTATGTGATGATTTACATGAGACATGTCCTGAAACAAAGTGAACTCTACAGACACATGGAGTTACTCTGAGTATTAGCTCTGGTTCTGACACATGTGAAGCCTTAGTTTCCACATCCTTATTTATTTTATTTATTTATCTGCCTGTGGCCACAGAAGGTTTGCTCTACGCACTGATATGATGAAGCTGAGGACCCTTAAACCTGCCATATGTTCAACACCAAACTAAAAACTTGCATGTAAACATATAGATGGTCCACTTGAAAACATGTTTATCATTTCGCAACTCAAATATGTAATCTTCTTGTGAGGCTTGAGTTTGTACTTGTAAGCTAATATATATGACATTGTCATATAGTATGTCGGTAGTCCATCTGCTGTAGGCTCAATCAAACTAGCACGTTTACATTAATGTTTGGCACTTTCCGTTCCATAGTTCTGTGAATGTAGCCATTTTTACACAACTAACTGAAACTCTTTATACATACACACATGCTCACTGAGGTGGGTCAGGCAAACAGACACAGGTGCAAATGAACACATGGCGTGTCAATATTTAATTTTAAAATGATTTCACTCAAATTATGTTAAAATATTTGCGGTTAAGAATATACAATTTCATCCTCAAAGGATCCACCTCCCGGGGCCTGTGGTAGGTTTAAACTTTCTTTGCTCAGACCGCCTACTGTGTTATTCACAGTAGACAATGACAGTTAGCAGTATCCTGACCAACAAACTGTATATTAATCCTGATTCATGGCAGACAATAATGAGCAGGCTTGTTGTAGTGTGTGTGTCCTCTAGAACCACCCTTTCTGGCTGGCTGCTGCAAACAGACCCTGGGTCCCAGCAGGTTCAGGATAATGAACTGTTAAACTACTCATAAGTCGAGTTGGTATTTGGTTGCCCACCATGTTACCATTTCAGTCTGGAGCTTATTTGAAGTCCAGCATGTCCATGAACTCAACTAAAATATAGTAGAACATTTTATCAGATTGGCTGCAAATAAAAATTGAAGTGCATGAAAAAAAAGAACAAACATTTCTTACTTTGAATGTATACTATACACAATTAAGATAGAAAAATGCACATCTATTGTCACAAACCATTCAAAAAACAAGAAACCAGTAGTTTATTGGAAGACAATCTCAGGTGTAAAATCCAACTGATAACACTGAATTAATTGAATATATGACATCATATAGGTTGACAACACTGGACTTCTAGGCCATCACTTCCCCACAATCAGACACATTTTCCATTTCTTTTTTTCTTTTCTTCCTCTTATAGTCTGCAGTTCAAGTGCTTAATTGGTTTTGGCACTAAGCAAGTTACTGAAAAAAAATAATATTCAGCTCAATTTAATCTCGTCCTTATGTTCATACAGTACTTACAATCATGCTACAAGATGTATTCCATTTGGTGCTACAGAATCCTGCACATAAAAATGGCAAGACAGATACATCCAAGAGATAAAATCATAATTTACATCAGTAGCATTTAGAAATGGGGATTTAGATGATTTACAATCACATAAAAAGTAGGGCAAAATCAATATTGGT
This sequence comes from Colistium nudipinnis, assembly GCA_016785305.1. Taxonomy (NCBI): domain Eukaryota; kingdom Metazoa; phylum Chordata; class Actinopteri; order Pleuronectiformes; family Rhombosoleidae; genus Colistium; species Colistium nudipinnis. Next base: position 4,331,189 of record JAFBJU010001075.1, read on the forward strand.
TATGAAAGCATTTTTAGTTTAAATAAAAAAAATCTACAAGATCTAGACTTTCATAAGAGGAAATATAATTAACTTTTTTGGGTATTCAGTGTTAAAGACTTTTATGTTTTGGCACATGTGTCGTTGTATTATTTTTAGGGTTAGTGCACTTTACTGCAAATATATTCCCGGTATTATTTTAGGGTTCCCGAAAGACAATATCATAAACAGAAACAGAAAATAAAAGTGAAATAATCAGAAATAGAGGATGAAGTTAAACACTGATCCAATCACCTCCCGCCACCACACACACAGAGAGAGAGAGAGATGTTTTGGTACAACATTGTAGAGCAATGGCGCATACAAGAATTATGGCAACATCACAATGAAAATTCAGATGACAAGAGAAATAATCCCCATGCAAAACTTTCATCATTTTAAATATCCAGATGGTAAAAAAAAACATTTTCCACAAACTCTTTTCATTGAGATGATCACCGCTCATATCTAATTTGAACCATATGTCTTTTGTTTCACTTTACTTTATCACTTGCGGCTTGGCCGAGCCGAGGTCTTGGGACAGCTCCTGAATGTGGGCTCATCGGCCCCAGTGCAATTTGCCTTCTCTGACTATTGCCTCATGGTGTTCTTAATGATCCACCTCTGGCCGGAGCAGGGCTGCAGGACCAACAGGTGGCCAAAGTAAACGTTTGCCGGCACCACTTCCAGACAGCGTCCTGATGCTCGACTGATGATCGACTCGTTCTGAAGGACAGCAGCAGAGAAGGCTGATTTGGACAAATGTTTATCATACAGTCTTTTCAGATAATGTATGCATTATAGTGCTGTTAACCATAACATAAACAATGGTTTAGTAGTGGAACTTCATATTGATATTAATACAACGTCTGGACATGGTTTAAAAGGTCTGCTGTGCCACAGAACAAATATTAAAATTTCAAAGCTTTGATTCTGTAGATTTTGGGGTCTTTCACATGAAGGACGGATGGAACTTTTACTTGGAACAGGTTTGTCTGCAGCAAACAATCAGAAAATACCAGGACGAAAAAATGACTTATTTATATTCAGTAAAGTCAATAATTAACAACTAATCAAGATCTGCTAAGTGCAATATCATCTGAAGTTCTCCCCACTTCCTACCTGAGAGAAACGCCACGTCTTCTGCTTCACGTTGGCGACCTTGTCACAGTTGATGAGCTGAGGAAAGCTGCTGGTTTGATCGTCCACCACACAGCGGGTGTCCTCCCCTGTGCTGCCCAGAGGGCCGAGGAACAGTTGACCTTCTCTGGTGTAACGTCCCAACTGAGGGAGAACACACACAGCACACCAACGGCAGGGGATCACCAACACAGTCACACTCTGATCTTCCCACTTTCAAGTGCAAGTAAATAAAGTACATTTGGTCACAAATCATGCAATTATGTCCTGGGCAACATGCCACTGAATGAAGGATATTCTTCTTCTTAGGCACGTCGCCCTTAAGTGGAGCCTAGGCCATCGACAAATCTCCTTGGCTGCCTTTCCTGCCTCTGTCCAGCTGGTCCCCTATCTCGTCAGCTAATCGTCTGTGTCTAGCCTCCAGCTGTTTCTAGGCCAGCCTCTCTTTCTTTTACCCTGTGGGTTCCAGGTTAGCCTCTTTCATCCGCTCCAGCAGGACTCTGTTGAGTACTTTACCTGGAACTAATCGGAGCATGATCCCCCGGTAGTTGCTACTGTCACTGAGGTCCCCCTTCTTTGGCAGTTTGATGAGTGTCCCTTCTTTCCACTCATGTAGGCCTTCTTGATCTCTGTCTTTGATGTTCTTTTTTACAGTTGAATGGCAGTTCTGTTTCTGCTGGTGGAATATGAAGTGTTCTGCCCATCTCTCCTGCTCCTATGTTGTTGTGAGTGGGTTCCCACCTTTGTCTTCCACAGGCTTGTCAGTCTGTTGGCACCAAGTATAGGTCCATGAGGATTCCCTGTCCTGCAGCATCCTCTGCCTGTTTAGCCAAGTTGTCAATGTGCTCCGTTTTGTCCATGTTTCTTTTCACAACCTTGTCAGCAGAGGTGCACTCTTCCTGCGCTTTTGCTTTGGCTGATCTTGTCTGGCTAAGCACAGCTTTCTTTTCTTTCCTTGTTTTAACTTTCTGTAGGGTGTTGGTGGAGATCCACTCCTTGTGCTGTGATTTATTACGGCCTAGGACCTAGGACAGGTGTCGGGCCAGATTTTCATGGTCTGCCACTGATTCTCAATATCTACAGTATGTCCTCATCCTCCAATCGCTCTTGACTGGTTGGAACCTATTGGTAATGATAAGTTGGTAAGATTTCTGGATATCTCTGTTACTGAGCAGACCCACATTGTTGTGCGAGCGTTGGTGGTAGCGGTGTGCTTTTTCAGCAGGAGATGGTGGTCTGATGACAGACATCGTCAATCTGGTTCAGCGTGACATGTTCTGGAGATCTCCACGTGGCTTTGTGTATCCGCTTATGAGGGAAGATGCTATCAACAGCTGGTTTAAGGAGCAAAGGTCTGAGAAGCGCTCACCATTTTCGTTCATCTTGCCCAGTCCTTGTGTCCCCATGACCCCCTCATAGCCTGTGTTGTCTGATCATATCTTGGCATTAAAGTCACCCATTAAGATTGTGAAAAACTGGATAGTTTGCTCATATTTATTGTTCACTCTGAAAGGTTTGCACCTCAATTCCTTTTTGCTGATTGGCTTCGCTTCCCTTTACTCTGCAACCTTTTGTTTGTTAGCTATGAACAGAAAGTGATAACACCGTTAACAAGTGATAGGTGTCCGGCACGTGTGCACAGAGAGAAGCATAAGGGGCACTGTAGCTGCATTTAGATTTCCATATGTTGTAAAGAGGATGATATTTTGAAGCTCCGTAGCTGTTTTAGAAACTACTATAAGAGATGCCCCGCGGGGCTCACCGACTGAGGAACTAACATTGGCTGACTCAGGACCTCAACACAAAGAGCACGTTATTATTTTTACCCTGACAGCAGAACTTTCTACTAGACATGTCTCAGCTGAGCCTGTGTGAGAAATCCCTGCTTAAACCCAATACGAGTTGTGCTGTGTGCTTTCACTCTGTGGCGTGGGGTGTTCATGTTGTACCTGAGGACCCCAGCCATGACACGGGTGCAGGGTGGCGGTGTGGTTTTCCTTCACACCCTGATCCATACACAGGTGGCTCGCCTTAGAGTTTCGAATCTGAAAATGAAAAAAGAATAATTGAAAATCAATCAGTCAAATGTCTTAATAACAACAAATATCACCATAACCTCAAGCAAGATTTAGATCATTTCACAAAACACACCATGTCCACCATCAGTAAACCAGTCAACAAGACTGTGACTTATGTGTGTGTTAGACTAGAACTGCATTCAGCCACTATACCAGTGTGAACACAACACACTTGTGATATAACAGGTGAACGTAGCTGGCAAAATTATGAATGTATACAACCTGACAATTATTAAAGGGAAGCAGGCAAGTAAAACAATAACACACCATTTATGGTCCCATAAAATGAGATAATACAAACCAATCAGCAGAATATATTTAATGTATGTGTATTTGTGTTTTTTTGAAGGTATTCATAACAAAGCTGTATTGTTTTTGAATGTTATATCAGTTAAAATTGTAATGATCAATAGGGGTAAGATTCATGAACTTTTCTTTCCAGCCGTACCCATTCATGTGAGTTGCACTGCTGACTCACCTCACCGTAGAACAGCGTATTGTTGTATCTCCTCATCTCTGGGTAAACGTTGTCGAGGTACCACTCAAAGCTCTTACACTGCAGACTCTTCCTCAGGGCAACCCTCTGAGAGATGTCTCCGTAATCAATACCGTGGTTCTGCATGAGCATAAGAAATCATTGGGGGAAAGTGTGTGCGTTACAGAGTTGTTTTTTTTCCACATGAATTGTTAACATAAAAAAATACAGAACATTTTAACACCATTTTTTTGCTATTAATAAATGAATGATGACTGACCCAGTCAATTAAGCAATGTACATTCTTTCAAAACAGTTATCTGAAGGAAGAGTTATTATACATTTCCACCGACGTACCCATAGTTTATGTCCAATTAATAAAATAGCTTAGTAATTAAGGCGACTCTCTCTTACCTCCATTGGTATGTTCCAGGCCAGGTAGACATTGGACTTGTGCTCATCCATCCAGACCTCAGCCACACGCAGAGCATTACGCCGTGTGTGGAAAGCTATGTTACTGTGGTAGGGCTTCTTCATCCTGGCTATATGAGCCACTCTGGAACAAGGAAGCACCTCCATACTGCCTCCACATAGCCAAACCTGCAGGAAGAGGGGGAATTAGAATAAAAAAATGTAAGCTGCATCACTGCTTTTTTCAACCATTGTTACATAGCTACCACCTGGATTTGACTAATCCAGTGTAAGTAAGTGAACTCATGTTAATGCTTGTGTTGCATTTACATGAGTTTGACCATAGAGTTTTTAATTCACTTAATCTCTTTTTTGCTGAGCAATAGCACCCTCTACAGCTGGATAGCAAGTTGCTATTAAATCTAATGTAGATATTAATTGAACACCGGTATGCTGTGATTTGCACAAACAGGACTGCTCTTCCACAACTCTAAATGGGGCCTCAGTGTCACGCTACAGTGGCCGCTGCTCCTTTCAAACCTGCAGGGGTAAAGAGGAAACTGGGTGGCACACATACCCTGATGCCCAGTTCAATGTTTTCCCCTCCGTAGACATCCATGCCCGAGTCAAGCAGGCCAAGTTCGCCAAAGTAATCGCGGTTAGCCACGAAGGAGCAGCCGATCATGGCGGGTGTCCTGCAATGCAAAGCACAATAACATCGACTTTCATGTCGAGGCTATATCGTGTGTGGGTATACACAGGGATGTTTCAAGACACACTTGGGGCCCCAGGCTATACATCTGAACTTTGGTCTGTTTGAATGTGGTTTTGTATGCACGAATGCAGCTGATCAGTACTTAAATCTACATCTACGACTTCGACCTTTGCATTTTCCTAATAAAACAAATGTGATAATAAGTCAACATTTATTTGAATTTCAAGAAATGATGACCATGGGATTAGAATCCAATTTACAACACACATTATTTTAGCTTTAGATAAGATTTAGCTTTTTGGTCCCCAGTCCCCCCTGAGGTAGTTTGGTATTTGGTCAGCAGCATTTCGAAACTACGGGAACACAAGCTGGATAAATTATTATGGTATTTTTGGGAAAAATGGCTAAATGATAAAAAATAAAGGGAAGTGGTTGCATATGCATGAGCAAAAGCAGATACATCTTCCTTGTACAATCATCTGATCCTTGATGCTAGGTATAGGTGTGAGTGTTTGTATACTGCCAATGAGGGTTGGCTTGCCTGATGGGAGCAGACACGTCCCCCTCGTCCCACCACTGTTTGGGTGGGTTGATGTACATGCACCACAGCTCCCAGTTGTAGCCGTGGCCTGAGTTCTCGTAGCGCTCCACCTCAAATGTGTCATGCTTGATGTTGTCTATGGAGGGCAAGATGATCCTCTTGGGATCCTCTTTTATTCTGGCCAGGACTGGCTCAGCCCTGAGAAAAACACGCACACACACACACACACACACACACACACACACACACACACACACACACACACACACACACACACACACACACACACACACACACACACTTTAGAGCACAGGGCTCACTCTAGCAGCTCCCCTTAACCAAAAACATAAACCTAATTCCATATGTGTAACCCCAAAAGTGGTCTCAGGGTTTTCATCCTTTTTCTTAGCCCACACCTTGGAATAACACAGGGGAAATTAAGTTTAGGGTTTGAACAATTGCATACTGTGATTTGTGCATGTGAACACACCCACGAAAACACAAAAAAAATGTAAATTTTGACCCGTAACACCAGAGACATTACTATGGTTAGTAATATAAATTTATAAAAAAAATAAAAAATAAAATGTTATTCTAATATTAGTCTATTATAGTCATATAACATAATAATCCACCTTTTCCCAAAAAAGGGAATATAATGAGTGATATGAGTGAATATTTATTCCCATTTTTAACTTGAAAATATTTGGTCTAATGTGTCTTGGGGCCATAAAATGAAATTACAAAAGGATTGTATGGTTATGAATGCATTACAAGTGAGTTATGATCTAGTGAAAACAATATTGAATGATCGTCATTGTGTTTTAGTGTTTTGGACTGACTTAAATCAATTGACCCGCGAACATGAGGGACAGAAACAGCTTTTGAACACAACACAACACAAGGGTTAAACAAATCCTTAAATGTATTTTAAGAACAGTCTTTGAGACAGATGTCCTTCTCTATTGCTTGGTTTATGTTTTGTCTTTGATTTAATAGCGGTATATGTCCTACAACGTCTTTCAATCCTGTTACTACAGGTTCTTCCCTTCCCCTTCTCTCCTTATCGTTGATCTTCTCAGGTATGACATTTCTTTGTGTGTTTGTTTCAGGCTGCTATTGCGATCCTTCGTTACCACCAAATGATTCTGTAAAGCACAGTGAAACTCTCCTTTAAAGGTGACACATTAGGTCTATATGATTATCAGGATTTGTAATTACCGTAAGTTTGAATGACTGATTTCTGATATTTATAAATACACAGGTTCATAAGATGTCATATTTCAGACGTTGGAGCTCAGTGCAAGTTCATTCAGAGAGTCTGTCTTCATTCTTGATTCACACACTTTTCTACTGCATGCAGATTCCAGACTTAACTCACCAGGACGGTGTGAACTCGACATGGGCATCAAAGAATCCTGCGACCTCAGCAGTGGCCACCTTCCAGCCCTCGATTCTGGCCCGTATCAGTCCCTCTCTCTTCTGGTTCCTGACAATCTTCACCAGGCCAGGGTAGCGCTTGTTCACATACTCCTCCAGGGGTCCTTTCAACTGCTCTGCTCTCCCGGAAAAATAACTACAGGTTATGATGAGTCCTTCAGCAACACTATGAAGCCCTACCATGTCCACATTTACAGCAAAGTACGGGGGTTAGAACACAGATACATTTCTCCACTGCATTGAGTAAATGATCATATTTCATGTTTCTGTCTGTCTCCGTAAAAATTATTAGGGATCGGAAACAGCAAAGGAAACCTACATTTCCATTTCACCTACGTTTTCCTTTTGGAAACGTCAAATGATAATTTTTATCTCTGAAAATCTGTCAAATCTTCCAATCACCAGTGAACCAGGTCATGTCACTTTTGTCAGTGTGTCATCATAGACATAATCCACAACATAGAAAGCTCTCCAAGACAAAGATGAGGTTTTATAAAGACGCGTTCGCACACAGAGGACAAGAAAGATGACATAGCCTCTCTGTTCCTTGTGGTGCTTTTTGAGCTCCAGCAGAAACATACCTCACCGAGCAGAGTCTGCGGGCATCAACAATGTCTCCACCTTTGATCTCCCCATTAACTCATCAGCAGTTTGTTGCTCGCAATCAAAACATTCACAACACTTCTTCCTCTGCATCAAACGCACACAAACCCTTTTTGTACATTTTCCATAGACAAGACACATTTCTCATGCTCTTTTTGTGTACTGTTTTCTCTGGCTGCTTCTATTTATTTTTATGTATACACAGGCACACACACATACACTCACACACGCACACATCTCCAACTCATCCCCCTTGCCGTTTCTTCTCTCTCCCTCCCTCACGCACACAATCGCACGCGCACCACACAAAACCACCCACCCACACACACACACACATGTGGTGTTTTTGTTTGCATGCATAACCCCTCTGCTCTGCTGCAATCCCTTCCACTCTGTGATTAATAAATGGCTCACAGCCAACCATCAGTGTCAAGTGATATAAGTGAAAGTAGTGTACTGTATGTGTGGTGGCAAAAGTCCCCTGTCTCTCTCTTTGCCTCTCTCCCTCTTTCATTTTGCAGACAATTTAAAGGACAAGACTATTATGCTTTCCAACCAGAAATCCAATGAAAAAACAAATAATATGAAATCAAACAATATGATGCTACACAAAAATATAACTTGGGCAGACAGTGTTTTTTACTGTAATATTTGCTTCTATCATTCTGAATGAATGAAAAATTGCTTGGAGGTAGGCAATTTTCAGCGTCTGGAAGGGGTTGTGGAAGAAATTAAGTTTAAATTCGGCCATTTTGCTTTATCTTATCCATTCTTTTTCTTTATTACTAGATTCATCTGTGCGCAAAAAAAACCCTGAAACTAATTTCTCATATAGCAAACCTACCTTACACTAATCCTGAATCTTGTAATAGTGATTTAAACTAGGTCCAAAAAAATGCAAGGCATGACATTTTTAGTATCCTGCTTGAGTAGGATTTGCCGAAAAACAGCAGCCAGATGTTTTAGTAAAAATATGAAACCATGTGTTTGTGTCCTTTCAAATCTTGACTGTCATGTTTCCTTCTGTGTTGTCTGTTTTCAATCTTGTTAGATTTCCCTTTGTTCCTTGTACCCTCTCTCTCAGTCTCCTTTCTGTCTGCTCGACCCCATTTATCTTAGAGCCTGCCTCTCATCATTTCCTCACTCTGCCATATTCTCTAATAGCTTGGTTTGCTCTCAGCCACTCCTTTCACTCTCTCATATCACTTCGTCCCCCTTCTGCATTTTTCCACATTTGTTAAAACCTTCAGCACTCCTCACTTTTTTGTTTCATTTCCTTTTCCACCAATTTCTCCCCGACACAAGCATCTTTTTTTTCTCTTCAGTTTCCCCTTGCCTGCTCTCTCCTTTTTTCTCTGCCTGGTCTCATCCCTTTCTCTCTTTCCCTTCATCTCCCAAGCCTGACTTGGCAGCCCTGTCCAATAAATATGACCCGGACATCTCTCTCATGACATCCAATTGTGGCGCGCCACCGTTAACTGTCTGCCTTGCAGAAATTCACCAGCATCAATCACCACAGCAAACACTCCTCCTCCCAAAACCAATGAGCCCGGCTTTTGTGAAGGAGACGCTCATCACCTTGTCATGCCAACAAAGCACCATCACCAGCTTGACGCCTTTGTCCCATTAGTAACTCTTAGAGAATAATGTTACAGCGTGTTCAGGATTGACATACTTTCTCCTTGTGCTGTGTTTGGAGTGTGTCATATAGTTTTATTTCTCCCTTTTGTACCTTAGAGATCAGTAAAGATACAGAAAGAGTTAAAAATGACATCTGGTAATGATAATATACTGTGTATGTACACAGGAGCCCATGCCTTGTGACCATTTTCTATGGCACAGCTGTAAATGTTATAAATGCTCCATATTTTGTGGAATAACCTCTGGCTCATACCCGCTGGGAAGTGTATTTTTCAGATGTGAATACCTAAATTTAAGTCCGTATTATTGTCAATTGTTCATGCACTACATACATTTCTATATATAAAAAAAGTGTTTTCCCTCAAACACTATAAACTTAAAGCCCTCAACACATTGAGGTTGTTGGCTTTGTAAAAGTTATATCGAATAAATGTGATTGAGACATTTCAGTATTTGTCATAGCAAAATGAAATATTTTAAAAACCAAAGCAATATGTAGTTTTCAATGCATTTTGATAGAATTTCATTTAAATGGTAATAAACAGACTATGCATAGGACTCGAAGGCCTGCTGGTTCACCTGTTGACCTGTTTTTCCTTACTTGAGATGTAATAAAAGGAAGACTTGGGAAAGAAAATGTTTCTTCTCTACTGACCGTCATCACTGTTGTCATCCACCAAGATGATGTCTTTGAGCAAGTGAGCCGGCGTGTGATTGACAGCTGAATGGACTGAGCGTAAGATCACGGACAGGGCCTCGTTGACGAAGATGAAGATGATGGAGATCTGTGGGAGGTCTCTTGGGTAGCTGACCTTTCTACATCTGCAGACAGACACACAAACACAACGGCAGCTGTAAAATAAAACCTTTCCATGCTTACTTACAGAGCCTGCATTCTGGGATTTGCACACTTCACTTGACCCCTATCATTAATGTAGAAAAACGAACTGTCTCCGTAGATCTGAAAGGCCGCAGCGATGTGCTTTTTCCTGTTCTGACTGCAATCAAGTGTTTATTCCTTGAATTGGCCTTGTTACTGCAAACAGAAGGCCTATTTATACTGCCGGTTTGTTTAAACAGCTCTGATGAAGAGGAAAGAGGTAGGGTGAGGCTTTAGCTCTAAGTGTAGTAAGAGTTGGACAGGAAACACTTTTCAACTCATTTCCTTTAATCAATAATCTTTTTTCCTCGTTGAATTAAATGTTACATGCTATAATAAATGAATGATCATGATGAATGATAAAATGATGACCTTTTAAGGGATTTTCAGCAGAACACTGATAACAAAATGTTAATAAATAACATTAGGAAAAGTAATATCAGTTGACCTAATTATTACTATCTTTTTTTGTTACCATGATGATAATTTGTCTGTTTGACATATGCCTCAATATTGCAATTTGTTCACTGAATATTTTTCTGGAACAAAACCAAATACAATTGTTGACTAGAGGAAGAACAAGGAAGAAGCTCTCCAAATAAAAACAACAAGCAGTGCAACAGTTTGAGTAAACGTATAAAATAAAAAAACCCACAAGGGCTCTAGAGAACAGCTGATTAATTTCACCTTTTTGAAAATAAATAGAAAATCTATCCATCCATCATCATCCGCTTATCCGGGATCGGGTCGCGGGGGAAACAGATCCAGCAAAGGACGCCAAACTTCCCTTTCCCGGGCCACGTCAGCCAACTCTGCAAGGGGGATTCCGAGGTGTTCCCAGGCCAGTGTGGAGATATAATCTCTCCACCTAGTCCTGGGTCTTCCCCGGGGTCTCTTTGCCCTTGGTCGTGCCTGGAACACCTCCCTAGGGAGGCGCCCAGGAGGCATCCTCACCAGAAGCCCGAACCACCTCATCTGGCTTCTTTCGACGCAAAGGAGCAGCGACTCTACTCCGAGTCTCTCTCGGATGTCTGAGCTTCTCACCCTATCTCTAAGGGACAAGCCGGCCACCCTTCGAAGAAAACCCATTTCTGCCGCTTGTACCCGCAATCTCGTTCTTTCGGTCATGACCATAGGTGAGGGTAGGAACAAAGATTGACCGCTAGATCGAGAGCTTTGCCTTCTGGCTCAGCTTTCTTTTCGTCACAACAGTGCGATAAAGTGAATGCAATACCGCCCCTGCTGCGCCGATTCTCCGGCCAATCTCTCGCTCCATCGTCCCTTCACTGGCGAACAAGACCCCGAGGTACTTGAACTCCTTCACTTGTGGTAAAGTCTCATTCCCTACCCGGAGAAGGCAATCCAATTTCCTGTTGAGAACCATCAAACAAATCTATCATCACATCTATCCTGAGTGACGCATAAAGCTGGCATCAGTGAATCAGCAGGGCTACAGAGAGAAGTGTCAGGTTATTCATTGGTGCTTTTTAAACCTGCATGAACATGACTGGATGTCACATGACTCGACCACTGATTGCCAGACAACTGTGATTTATAAAGTTATTCTGAAGATGAATGAAACAGCTGGAGCCATTTAGCCAATGCCAGTGGAGCTTGCACATGAAATGCTGTAAACAATGTTTATGTTATCTCTAAACTCTGATTCAGATTGCATTCAGATATGCTCTGTATGCAAAATAAGAATAAATAGTGTATTCACACATGTCATTTGTGCAATTTGTGTTTCCTCTTGAAACAAGCAATGTGTATGATGAGAAAATTAGTAATATGTTACTGTTGTGAATCAACCGTAGAATAGAATGTAACATTTCTCACTTGCTGGGCCGGTGGTCCGGTATGCTTCGATCCAGGGAGATTCGATCACTGAGGTAGGCGTTGTAGCCGTACTTCTCCCTCAGGTTTTTGGCATCGCTCTCCTCAGCGGGAGATAGTGTGGCAGGGAGGCCACCTTTACCCCTGCCCCCGAAGCCCTCCATCAAGCCCAAAGATTTGGACAGACCTGGGTGAGGATAACAAGGATACATTCGATGTCAGGATGTTTTGCTGATCTGACCCTGAGGGGGAAAACAAAGCATTTGTCTGGGGATACATTAAGTTTACTAATGTAAGATTTCTTGATAAAAAAATGTTTCCATAACTTTTGGATAACCTTACATTTCGTTATGTTATTGTTTAAATACAAATTTCGAGCTAAACAGTGGTTTTCAAGCACATGAATGGAAGTTTCATGGCCAATCTTTGTACCCATGGCTGCAGAGGTTAGATTCTAACCTCTTCATTCTGATTCTACCTCAGTGCTTCAAGGTCTCACTCCTCAAAGGAAATGTCACGCAACTAGAGAATATTCTAGTTGCGTGGCATTTCCTTTGAAGAGGGAGACCGTGGAGCACTGAGGTAGAGAGTGTTTTCACACATTCCTTGGGGGATATGCAGGTTGATCAGGGTGGTGTTTAGATGAAAAATGTCCCAACTGCACTTTACCGTTCAGCTGCCTGTAAACGACGTCCTCCAGCGAGCTGAGCCTCTTCAGCAGCACCTCGTGGCTTACGCCGGGCCCCTGCTCCCCCGCCGCCGTCCCGTTGGCCCGGTGCCTCCTGCCGTCCGCCGGGGACTCCGGAGCGGCGGGCTGGACGCTGCGCGTTTTGCACTTGGCCCAAAAAGTCGCGAAACCAGTAACGGCGAGCACGTTCAGCACCAGTAAAACCCTCCATCTTCTGAACACAAAAGCCATTAAAAACCCACCGTTGCTCGGGCTTCAGTGCTGGGAGGAAGAGGAGGAGGATGGGTGGGGGGCAGTCTGGAGAAGCCGTATCTGCGAAGCTGCAGGGATAATTCAGCCACCGGGTTACATCGGCACAGCGGGGGAGCCAAGGAGACGCTGCTGCCGCAATCCTGAGCCGCTGCACTGATTCATCCTCATAAATCTGCTCGCTCACCATCCACGCTCATCCCTAGGTCGCGTCCCCCCACCTCCTCCTCCTCTTCTGAGGAACGACATTTGGGGGGCGCCTTCCCTTCCAGTCCGATTTTAGGATCGCGCACGCATGCGGACATCAACAACTACGTTGGCATATGTTACACGTGAACACGAGCTGCTTCCTATTGAATCCGGTGTGTCCGCAGTGCGCGCGGAGGAGAGGAGGCTTGAGCGGAGACGCTATGATGAGACAGCCGCCGGCCGGCCGGTCAGGAGAGACAGCATCCTCCCTCCGCTGCTCAGGGTGGAGATGCTGCAAAAAGGACGTCCTTGTTTTCCTCGTCCCCCTCACTGTCAGCACACTGCCGTCTTGAGGACGTGGGGGGGGGGGGGGGTGAGCGGAAACAGCGTCGTTTTTTCTTCTAAGAGTGTCAGGGAGGGGCGGGGGGAAGAGATGGGGGGGGGGGGCTCTCCCTGGCACCCAATTACCTGCAATTACAGAGCAGAACATCCGAATGTTCTACACTGGTTGGCTACAGCAGGAGTCATTAAAATGAGGGAGTTTGTGCAGAAATAGGTCACCCAGATAGCTGAATGAAGAAGCGCAGTAACTCTGCTTCTTACTGAGAGACATGCCAACTGTGATATCTGGAGGCAACCCAGGATGTCTGTATGTGTGTGCGTGCGTGCGTGCGTGTGAAAGAGAGCGTGAAACTGAGAAAAATAGATGTATAGTGAGACCAAAACCAGCATCAGGAAGTGTGAAGTGTGTGAGGGGAGTCAAACGGAAAGAAACATCAAAAAGATGAAGAGAGTTCATCAGTGAGATGCACAGGGGGAGGCAGAGATGCAGAGAAGGCTGGGGTAGAATGCAGACCCTGGGGAGGAATCAAAATTCAAGAACAGAAGGAAACAATCCTAAAGCAGTAGAGAGAAAACAGACTAAGATGCAGGGGATAACAAATAAAGAGAGACATGTGAGACAGAGAGAGGTGGTGTGACAGCAATGCAGGAGATAAGCGTGTGAAAATTAGCCAGAAGAGTTCATTTCAATTGATATTTGTTGAAGGGGTGGATATGATCATTCCAAGTACTTTTGTCAACCCAATCATGTTGCTGCAGAAGGAGGAAAGAGCTGCAGCACAGGTCACATTTATGCAAGTCTGGCACTGTTCAACTTTGCTTTATCTATCCAGCTCAATTTGGATAAATGCCTACCCATAGCTGCTCGTACAGTGCATTTAAATGAGAGATTATACAAAACACATGGAAAAACTAAAAAGGAAACAAATGGACAGGAGGTGGATCAAGCAAAATGAACACTGCAAAGTTCAGTTCAACTTATAGACGTTTCAAAAAAGATGGAGCTGGCTTTGGACCTTGCACTTGACTATATATGTTTAGATATTGGCATATTGCTTCCCAGTGCTTGCTGATTGATACACGACAAGTAACTGTGGGAAACAATTGAAAGCTGTGTCTACTTATCAATAAACATTACAGTTACTGTGAAATGTCATTTTCAGTATATTGGTGGCACAGTAAAAAAATATTAATATAATTTGTATTTCTAATATGTTTATTTCAAAAATACCATTGACAGATTCATTTGATTGGATTATTTTTAAACTTGAAATATAGCTATCGTTATTATACGTCATTGTATGGTATCATGTATATTTTTACAGTGTAAGGTATGCATTTTTAGCTTAATTTTAGTCTACAATATTTTTGTCACTGACTTTGAACCCCTGTCTTGTTGAATCCCATTAGGCAATTTGGTTATTTGGCTATTCTGAACAAAATATTATCAGCCTGAGTGTATATTAATGGTGTAGAGCAGTGTTTTTCAACCTTTTGTGAGGCACGTCACATTTTTTATAGAAAAATAATCCCGGGGGCACCCCCAACCAAACATTTTACAAAATGACACATTTTGGCTTAATACAAGATGTCAATTTAGTTTCTCGACTTGTTTATAATCACTCAGTGTGAAATCTGGGCCTGTTTAGAAATGATTTGCTGTATCGAACTAATATTTTTGGACCAATTAAGTTAAATTGGAATTGGAATTTCCCTAGGCACACCTGATGATCTTTCAAGGCACAATAGTGTGCCTAGGCACAGGGGTTGAAAATCACTGGTGTAGAGGGCATTCGATTGTGGAACAGGAAATTACATGAAGTTCCACTAAAGGGCAGAGAAAAATAGTGAAAGCTAGGAGCAAAGTCGGCTGTATAATTACAAGTGGGAGGGTGAGGGTTGGCTGACAGTGATGGGGGGATTTCATGAGATTATCCTATAACTAGTGTGGCGGGTTTCTCTTGTCATCAACGCCCTGGCACACGCGTGATAGAGCTGTTGTAAAAAAAAAAAAAAGTAGCACTGCAGGCCTTATTCCTCTACACAAGTTACGGTAATGCCATTCTCCATGAGACCATGAGTCGCTGAGCAAGATTTGAGCGTGATGAAGTTAATTGCTGTGCTATGGGGAGGAGAAAAAAAAGCTACTAAAGGCTTGTTTCATGTATGCAATGTTGCATTAATCCGCCCCACAGGAGTCTATTGTGATCTGAGCTGTCAGACACAAAGGCAAATTGACCTTCACGTTAGAGTGAGGTGTGTGTGTGTGTGTGCGTGCGTGCGTGCGTGCGTGCGTGCGTCTCATTCAGAGATCTACAGGCTATTTTAGGTCAATCTCTGCCAGGTTTTCAGCCCACCTTCCTGTCCCTGTCTGAAACACCTGTGGGAGACCTGTGGGGGTGTTTGGTTTCTTGTGGCATCAAAGTTCTTGAGGTGAAAAGCTGACCATCCAAGCAAACACCATAACCCAAATACCTCAAAGAACTAACAAATTGCATCTTACAGTGCATTTCTCTTTAAGATGACCTTTAATGTCTTTTAAGAGGGGACATTTTGTTGTGGGTTAGAGTTTTAAACAAGAACTGGACTCCAATACAGACAACAGCTGCTGGGATGGCAAAATGGCCTCCAGACCTCCGAGATTAATTGGGGTCCTCGGTCAGAAACCATGTCCAGAGGTATGCCATGGATTCGGAAGATGTTTTGCACCAGGAGTTCCGCAGTCTCGTGGGCCGAGGGCAGCTTTGGCAGGGCCACAAAATGAGACATTTTGGAAAAGCGGTCAATAATTGTGTGGATGACTGTATTACCTTCGAAAACAGGCAGTCCTGGTGGACGGTGGGCGTTTTGCAGACTGGATGATTGCCAGATTTTTATGTTCTGTCCAAACAACGAATGGTTGTTCTGCCCCTTTAAGCCAATGCCGCCATTCTTCGAGGGCTAGTTTAACCGCCAAGAGTTTGCGGTTGCCCACGTCATAGTTTTGTTCAGCGGGGGAAAGTTGACAGGGGAAAAAAAGGCACAAGGATGCAGTTTCTGATCTGAAGGGGCTGGGCTCACCAGTATTCCCACAGCTTCTGGTGAGCCTGCTCTTTTGGGCCACTGGGACAAGCAGAGAGGAAAAGTCCGACCCTCCCACAATATAAGCACTCGCCAGCACTCAAGTGCCGTTGGCGTTCGGATGGTGTTAACCACGCTCGACCAAGCTGCATGGGTTCGGGAGAGAATTGTGTGTGTGTGTGTAACTACTCGTAACCAACGGAAGTGAGGGCGAAGGTATCAAAAGAGTTTGACTATCTCTTTCCCGGTTCCTCTCACGGAGGCGATTGTCCAAACGAATGAATAAAGGAACCAACAACTCAAAGTTATCCGGATCATCTCTGGGCACTAATTCGTTCTTAATATCTTCATTTAAGGCATTCAAAAAGTTGGCAGATAGGGCAGTCTGTCCAGTCGACATCTGCCGCTAACGAGTGAAATTCAACTGAAAATTCTGCCACGCTCCTAGGCCCCTGACGGATCTTGAGAAGGCGTTTACAGGCATTACCACGGTAACCTGGACGATCAAAAACTTGCCTCAACTGGGCTGTGAAAGCCTCGGAATTGTTGGTAGATATACGAGATATACGTTAGTTGTAGCCGCCTCAGCCCAAGCTAATGCTTTTCCCGTAGCAAACCCAAAACATAATAAACCCTGGATTGTTCGGTGGAAAATGAGTGGGGTTTTTGACAAAAAAAAACAAGGGAACACTGAAAAAGAAAAGCCCAACACTTATCTAATTCTGCAGAGAATGGCTCAGGCGCGTAACAGTCTCTGGGCGGAGGCGAGGCAGCGGTGCCCTGCGTGGTGAGCACCCGATTATCTGAGTGAGAGGAGTCCATACTGTATGGCCAGTTCATTCTGTTGTGGGTTAGAGTTTGAAACAAGAACTGGACTCCAATACAAACTCAGACAACGGCTTCTGGAATGGCAATTTGACCGGTTTATTGAAAGGTGTCTTCAGATGAGGGGGGAAGCAGGCAGGCAGGCCAGCAGGGTGAAGCACTGGAAGAAGAAGGGATGAGGATCCAGAGGCATCAAGGGTGGAGCGGCAACGAGAAGGCACCGGAGAGCAGGACATCCAGAATGAGACACGGTGAAGGGAACCACGGACCCAGGGGAGCCACAGACAGGAGCACAGGAACGCACTGGATCGCAGGAGACAGGAATTAATAATGACATGGGACACAAACTAGGAAGTTTCAGTAACGTTTGCCTGACGTTGATCGCACTGGCGGTGATCGGACGAACTCGGGGTAGGACCGGGGTTTTAAACTGTTGAGGTTGATTAGTGGAATGAGCTCCAGCTGCGGCAGCTCCAGCGGCACAGGAGGGGAGGGGGTGAGCCTCTCGGGAGAGTGGCTCCAAGCGGAGCAGGGGGAAAAAGGGGAGAAAACAAACAAAATGACAGAACTGTCATCGACTTTAGATTTTGATTCCTTTGTAACCAATCAATTGATCAATCAATTTAAACGGTTCACTCTAGTGGAAGGAAGTTAATCCATTGGTGGGCAAAGACTTCAGTATCAGTATGCAGCAGGGAATCAGTGACTTTCTCAAGGACAAACACACAAATCAGATGACTGACAATAAGTCTTGAACCAGAGGCTTCAAACTGTTGAGTTTTGACAGTGTCACAGCAGGTGGAGGTCCTCGCACAACCAATTAATCGGTTATATTTCTAAGACCTGACTTGACCTGATGTAAGATGACGAACTGGGATGCAGCTTCCCTGACTATTATAAACACAGCTAAAATAACATTTATTAAAGATGGACCATAAACACAAGCCACTTAAAGGAAACCAGATGTGTACTGTTGGTGAGACTATCTGGCACTCCTATTCTGGTAATCTGATAAAACATGATTTGAAGGGAACCAGGCCAGAATTATGCGCAGCATTAAAGAGAGCAACAACTCCAGATGAAAAGCATAATGTGGTGCTGGCACTTCTTGAATCATTGTGTTTCAAAAATGCAGTTTTTATTTAATATGTCAAGGAAAATACAAACAAACATAACTTTATCTGTACCCACACAAGCCACTTTTTTTTTTTTTAATCAATACTGCCTTTTGAGGTTATATGTGGTCTAAACAATTTGGTTACAATTTGGTAATATTCCTCATTTATCTGTTTTCACAAACTGAATTAATTCCCAAACCAAACTTTTGAGGAATTGAGGTTTAAACAGCTTATTCCCAAATTATGTCTTGAACATGATTTGCAGCTTTAACTGCTGCAGCAACAAAGGTCACCTTAGAAATAATAAAACAATCCTTGAACTTCCCTCCAACTTCCTTAATCAGAAAACAACTTGGGTGTTGTCAGACGAACGAAAGCTGCACATTAGCATCTGTGCATTAGAGTCACTATGCATTGAAGAAGTTTTCCATAGCTCATATTAATGATTTGGTAAATATGCAGAGCCATGTTCATGAAGAAAGGACCAAAGAGAAAAAACGAAAAAAGAGTTCTTAAATGTGTCTGACTCTGTGGTTAAACCTTTCGTATGCCGTAGGGTGCTCTTGCTCAGCCCATAGAAGCAGAGAGTGGACCAGCCTTAAAGAGAAGGCTCCTCTCCGGTGTCATCATCAAAACATTCCCCCCATTCACTGCCTGGCGAATCAGCTGTCAAACCTCCTCAGTCTCCTCAATCTGATTTCCTCAGCGCTTGCCTCCTCCGAGGGGGCGAATCCATAAGGCGGTGGAGCTCTTCTTTGGTTGCTATGCCCTTCAAAACAAACAATTTATAGATTTCAATAAATAACTAATTTCATATACCAACATACATTTAAGCTGGAAAAGGTTTTAGAATTCAGTGACAATCCAATCACCCAACATTTATCAATACCCTTCTTCTCCTCTCATACCTCCATCATTCAGACTGTTCCTGATCGCCGCATCAAACTGCTCTTCCTCTGTCAGTCCACCTGTGTAAGATGCTGAATGACTTGATGTGTAATCTGCTGCATGGTGCCCATGGTATCCTGAGTACCTTCCACCAGTGCCACCATAGCCTGCAAACAGATGGTATAAGTAGATACAAAAAAACAAAAAAAAACAAAACATTGTTCATGTGATTCTTCACATTGTCACTAAATTTCGAAAAAGGACAAAAAACCTATAATGTATTACTCAGTCATGGGCTCTCTATCCTGTCTCTGGCACTCCGCCCCAAGACAATTATTATTTTTATTTGTTTAAAAAATCTGGGCAGTGTAAACATAATATATATAAATAGCTGGACTGTTTTGGTACCTGAAAAGCCTGATGAGTTGTAATGTCCACTGGGCCGGGAGTTATGTCCATTCAATGGCAAAAACTCTGCAGAAAGGAATGTCAGTACAAAAATGGGGCTGTTGATGTGGATACTCATAAATCAAGTTAAACACAAGTAGATATCCACATGACCTAAATCAAGTATAAACCACTTGAAAAAAGGCAACACAGACCTGCAAATTTTTTCATGGCCGTCTTCAGTGGTCCATAAGTGTAGAGCAGTCCCACCAGGATACCTGAAAGGTGACCAACAAATGAGGTCCTGGGGAAGCAGAGCACAGATTAGCCCATCACGAATGAAACACTGCCATCTTGTGTACGCTTCAATTCAATGCCCCAAGCAGCACGTAGGGGACAACTTTATGGGTTAACAATGTCCCAATAAATCACTTCACTCCCATGATGCACTGAGATCTACCTCTCACTCTAATATATACTGCACATCCGTCCAGCCTGGGAGAGGGCAAAGTATGTCACACTTTATACAGATTGTGAAGCCATATCAAGCAAATTTTATGTGAATATGGGCTATACGAATAAATGGCGATTTGATTTGATTTTAATTTTAAATAGACAGGTGTTTGTTTCAGTCTGTGTGGCCTGTCTGTATCCTCTGATGAAAGGTTTTCAAAATCACAGTGTACTTACAACTGTTGCAAGGTGTACAATGTATGGTAGAATGTATATTCTGAAATACATACAGTAGATACCAAGGTAAAAACCTGTGAGCTGGTGTTGGAAGCAGGGGTCACCCCACTGAAAACTGAAACATTAGCTGTTGTGACTGAAAACTCACCCAGGTGATGTTACATGGATCAACACAAGCTCCACCCAGCTAGCATAGCTATTGGACACGGGGATACCCATCACATTGGTTACACCCCCAGGGTGGTAATGGTTATTGATCACCTTCAGAGCAAACAGGACGCCTAAAACCAAACATGATAATATTATTTAACATATATTAGATAACAGGACAGACTGATCCCATGGTGGGTTAGGATGGGACTGTGTTAAAAAAGATAAATGTATGTATTATAAATATTGTTAAATAGTTTTTATTGTTCATTCAAAGTTGAACTAATAGAATTACATTAGGCCAACCTTCTGAACCAATTATTCCATAGGTAATCTTAGTGCTTCAAATAGCACTCTGTACCTGAAAAGCCAACAGCGCAGGTCATGCTGTGGGACTGGTCCTGGGTGAGCTCTGTTAAGGCTGCCTCCAGCACCAAATAGACTAATCCGGTTAGCAGAGAGAAGACTGACAGCAGGTAGAGGAACCAGGCTCCGCCCAGCCGCTGCTCGAGCCTGATGCCTTTCAAGAGAAACGATGCCATGTTGAAGTAGAGATGCCAATCGTCAGCATGGTGCACCGGCGACAGCAGAAGACGACGCCAGTCATTGAACCAGTATGTCTGCTGAACACTCACACAGGCCTAGATTTGGATAAATTATGGTATTCATTTTAATACTTAAAATTAGCGGTTAACAATTAATAACACGGAAATTGATCCCGCTGTCGATAAGTCAAAGGTGTGATATTGTTTTGATTTGTTACAGAAGCTACTATTATCATGATGAAATATTTAATAATAAATATAATAAGCACATTTTCAAGAGATAAGACATCTCCACCATCTCAGCTAACAGCTGAGAATCAATTTATCAATTTATCAAATCAATTCAATCAATCAAATCAATTTATATAGTCCTTTTGTTGTTTATGTTTTAAAATTGTCTAAAAAAATCTAAAATTGTAATTCCTGTTGTGCGAGTGTTGTATTGGTGGAATACCTTCATCAGTGGAGTAGCAGGGAACAGGTAGAGGTACACATTGAGAGCCAGGACAGCCAGGGTTACTGGTGGGATGTTATCCAGGCCCACCCGAAACAGCTGGGAGGCCAGGAGCAACAATCCCAGGTGGGAGCCCCTCTGTCGGTTCCGCATACTGGAAACAGCCTGGGAGAAAGAAAGTGTGGATTTGATTTTTAGTCCTCACAATAGAAAATTCACAGTGGAAGCAGTCTAAACAGAGTTTATTTTGCCCCTCTCTCTTTAGGTCATTCTGTAAAGCAGCTGTAACATCTGCACTGAAACATATACACATTTGGACTGGTTAGATTATGTGGTGTGTCATGCAAATGTCTTAGTCTGAATATCCACGCAGCAATCATAGAAACAAGATGAAAAATCAATGTATATATTAGTAAAATTTAGACTTTGTTTACAGTAAACTGGACATTTACATTAGATTGTGTCCGCTGAGAATATGTGCAAGATATAGTCTATGGATTGTACATTGTGTGTTTTCACTGAATTCATATTTAGGTACTGGGCATACACAGACACCTTATGTTTTGACAGCAACAGGCCACATAAACATTTGAGGGTCTCGGTAGATCTGCTGGTCAAATCAGAGCAAAATGTGAGAAGCTGTTTTGTGAAATCTTGTCTTAATCGCACGTGTGAGTTATGATGGACTTTTATACTTAAGTGGGTGTTATTATCAATAAAACAATGATAATAATTTACCAACAGCGTTGATGAGTCTCGGGACTTGCAGGACAGAGCTCTTCCTCGTTCTTCGTTCTCCTCTGTTGTTTATTAGCTTCTGGAAAACATCATACACACTCTTCCTGGCTCTGGTCTGATGCTAACCGTGGTATCTAATGCTATAAAGCTGTATCTATATATGTGTAGTTTTAACGTGGTTAGCAGCTCGGGTCCGTTTCAGAGGGATTCGACACTCCTACACGATATTACATTTGTTTAGTTAACGCTCAATTCTGCTCACAAATCATTCGTTTCTTAATATTTCATCATTTTTTCAACAGCCTTCCTTGGCAACTGGTGGCTGCGTCTCGTCGTTTTCCGTCACGTGACAATAACAACGCACGTAAACGTGGTTTGGCGCAGGCGCAGAACGGATACTTACATTCCTCCATAGTAAAAGCTCCAATCTGTAGTTTTTCTTTCAGTGGTACTTGTTCTAGGCTTACATAGAGTTAGATGCGTGCACAGCACGTTGACGTGTATCAGGTATAAATATTAATAGTATATGACGTACTACATGTAGTTTTGTCGAAGACATGGAGATAATCCATGGCTGGAGGACAACGATTTATTTTGCCTCATTCGGACAGTGATTCAGCAGGCAAGCATTACTACACGTGTGTGTAAATAATATTGTAATTATACTGTCCCTTTCGCTGTTTTCTAAATCAATTCACCACTAAGAGTGGCAGTGTATTAGGTTTTATTCAACTGGTAAAGTTGGAAATAGTCTTATTAGAATGTACTGCTTCTCGGGACCAACATGTGGAACTACAGCAATAAATAAATGAATGCCACAACCCTTGGTAATAACATTCTATAAATTATTATTGTGACTTATAATCAGTGATTCCGTTATTTGTCGAAATCCTATTATGAAAGTGGTATTACAACATGTCAGAGGTTATAAGGGAAATGAAACAGTACCCCCCAACAATAAAATAAAAGTAACCATTATTGGATTAAAAAAACGATAATTGCGAAATCATAGCAGATATTGGGGTATTTGGTGTTTTTAATATTTTATTTTTGATTACATTTTTTGAGAAGCTCATACGTCAAATTGGATAAGTTAAGCTTTGTGAACGACATCACTACTTTGCCCTGCATAATTGGCATCAATTAAAGACAGGTGTGCTATGTGTGGCACGCTCCTCAACGAATTATTAGGGTAATCCCAGGATCTCCTTTATATGCTCACAAAGAAAACGCATTTATAGGTGTTCTGTTTTATTTATAAAACAAAAAACTGTGTTCTGCTCAGTTAATATTCATTTCCAGGCTTGTGGAGAGACTGTTGCTATGGTAACAGTCGTACGCGGTGCGCACAAAAGGAAAACGTTTTCTAAAGTTAGAGAGAATAAACCAGTTTATTACAGGAAGACAAATCTTTTCTCTTCAAAACAAAGACCATAGTAGAATTGCTTGCATTGGGGGACAACAACTGAACAAACATTTGCTAAAACTGCATTTTAATGATTCCCCAAAATTTTTTGACGAATATTATATATCATTTTGTATTATCCATTAAAGGAATTTGTCAATAAAACGTATTGTTTTATGTTTTATAAAGATTGTATATGATTTTAATACTTGATATATATTGATTAATCTGCACAAATATGTCATGCAGATGTAACAGTTACATCTACTCTTTTTATATTTATTGTTTAACAAATGTACTTAAATGTGTGTGAGAATTGTCAGGGGTATGAAAATGCACATGTTCAGTGCATAGTTGTGGTTGATAATTAAAAAGAATTACCTACTTTATAAATGTAGCTCTTTACACATTATACCAGACCATAACAAGTTGCTAAAAAAAATCGACTAAACATGCACTAATGATTTTTCAGGAAAAACTTGGTGGATGGCAATAAAAAAAACTCTTATTTTTAAAGCGTAAAAGCGGAAGTGGAGTTTGGTGTGTAGCTTGTGTAGTGGATAGAGCGAAGAGAGTCAGGTAAAGGTGTGTGTGTGCGGGTCTGTAAATGAATGAGGCAGAGGAAGGACGGGGTGACGGCCTGAGAGGGAGACGGAGACGGGCTGAAGGACGTCAAAGAGCCGGGCAGAGAGAGGGAAGAGCCGGGCAGACAGAAGGAATGAGCCGAGAGAGGAGGATGTCGGACAGGATGGCTTCGTGTGGGAGCCTGTGCGACAGCACCAACCTGCTGCTACAGTACTGCAACAACGGTGAGCCGCTCCGTGCCACACGACATAAAATAGCACAACACACGAGTCTCCCCTCATCTGTCTCACATGTTGAGTCAATAAAAAATAAATCTACATTTACAGCGGGTATTGAAATGTTTGTAGATACCGATATGATAAGCCAGAAATTCAATTATTCGGTGTGTGTGTGTGGGGGGGGGGATCCATTTATTACACAGCTTCTTATCCACATGAAACTTTTGTGTATATATAGTCATTTTTTCACATATTCTTGTAATGTAGTCCCTTTTTTATATTTCATTGACATGTTAGGGTTTATTTATTTCTTGCGTTTCGCCCTCCTCTGGAAAACGAAATAAAACATAACACTATGTACCAGTTGAAATGACCCCCCCCCCCCCAAACATTCAATTTTTCGTTTTTTGAAGATTTTCTATTTTCATTGATGTTTCTGAAGAAATAATTTTTAACAATAAGGGTTTCTCTCAGCAGCGTTCCTCCTTATTTGTCACCTGTAAAATTAATTTAGTTAAGGAATTGGTGGTTGTCATCTAGAAGGGGAATCTTGTTATGATCAAAGATTTCTGAGGGATCGTATAATTTCAAGATACCAGATACAAATGAAATTGTCATTTGTATATAATGCAACTAATCTGCTGCCGTTGCCACCAGGCCTGGTCATATCTGTGGAATTTAATTCCACGTACTGTACTGATGGTGCTATCTGACACACCATGCTTAACTTTGCAGACAGCCATATTGAGTTGACAGGTGGAGAGACAGCAAGGGGTAATGGGAGTCTGATCATTTTGATGTTTGCTATCAAGGATGTAGCCTGTGCCATGTAAACCATTTGGTCAGTGTTGTGGTCCAAAGCTTCCCGCAGCTCTGTGGGTCGGCTGCCCAACGGAATCAGTCAAAATGTAAGAGAAGTCCGCTTCATAGGAGCTGAACTCATGGTGAGGGAATAATGTAAAATAAAACATCTAGAATGAAAAATGTGGGATGTAAGCAACATATAGAGCATGTGACCGATATTTTTACCTGGGTTTTTTTGTCGAGCGTTGGAAGCCATTTTGCCCTTTCTTTGCCAGTCAATGGCAGTTTATTACATTCAGAATAACAGTGTTACTTAAGTATGTATTTGTAGCGATCAGTAATGCACACTTTATTTATTTCAACCAAATCTACCTGGTGGATTAAGACTAACTTTAAGTACATTTCTGCTTTGAGTTAAACCTATGTTGAACCTGCAGAAAAATACTGTGGATTAGAAATAGATCCTCATACAGTAATATACAACACCGATTCCTCTGACATATTGATGTGTGCGTCGATCTATAGGTTCTCATGAGTTTAGTAATGTCTGTGTGCGCTGACATTGTAGTTCATGTCTCCCATCCAACCAAACACAGCTGTTTTAAACTATCATCATCAGCCTCTTATCTTTCCTTTTTTCACAATTTGTCTGTTACTCTACCATCTGTCCTCTCACTGTAACCAGAGATACTCCATGTTCAGATCAGCTCTCCTCTGCCACCTGCTCGCATCTCAAGTGAAATGCAGAGATACACACACACACACACACATTGTACACAAGTACAGGGTGGATGCGTGTATCTTGAGTTTGTTGAAAAAATAGACACCGACAGTTTTAGTCTGCCTCTTATTTCTTGCCCTGTTTTTGGCTTCAAGCCTCAAACAGACAGTCCTTAAATCAATTATCACTGATATTTGATTTAAAAGCAAGTGATTCCCTAAGACATGCTGGACATTGTGGGTTTTTACCCAAGTATTTTCCTATGTGGATTAATATGAATTTGTTGTTTTAATGGTGTATTATAATATTTTGGCAGCGATGTTCTATATGGGTGTGGAAGAGGGCTACAGAAGTTAGGGGTGTAGGGACTAACACAGCTGAAATCTCAGACCAGGTCTCATGTGGGACAGGAAGGTACTGAACGCAGACATCACACTCGAAGACAGAGAGAGACACGGGTCTACAGAGAGACTTTTTATATTTGTGTTAACAAGTGAAATAAAGTTTAACTTAATGTGTGTTTGTATGCTGGGGAAATTCATGGTGTCATCCATGTGCTTTATTGGTTTTGTAGCCAGCAACAGTGCTCTGTGGTACTGTTTCCTATATTTCAGAGGAGAACCTGTGAGAGAAAATCTTTTAATATGACTGTCGGGCAGTGTGCGTGCGTGCGCATCCTACGTTTCCTGCGTGCGTGTCATCGATCCGGCTCTGCAGTGTCTCTTACTGGCAGGGCCTGGCAGTATCTGCCGCTGCAGTGGTGTGTGCGTGCGTGAGCGCGTGCTCCACCCCATATGGCTGGTTTCCCTCAGGAGAAGGCAGAGGGGGGATGCAGATGAAGGAGGGGATGACGACGAGGAGTGAGAAGGGGGGGAGGGTCCAGGAAGCAAGGGGAGGTTGTAGTAGGAGGAGGTGGGAGTGGTTTAGCAGAAGAGGATGGTGGGAGAGTGATCCACTGCTGGTTAGTGCAGACGGGAAGGGGGGAGGAGTTAGAGTCCAGAAAGGCCGTAGGGGAGGAAGAGGGAGAGCAATTGAGCAACTTGACAGAGTTTTTGCCCTGTGGATTGACCGACTGGTTGATTGACAGCTGACCAAGCGCTCTGCGTGGCACAATGGCAGGTAGGCCATACGAGCTCCACTTGCATCATCACTTCACTGCATCATGAATATATCCGCAGCCAACCCGCACCCACCTCCCGTTGTCCATCTTGCTGACTCCATCACACATACACACCCCAACACTCAGACACTTGACCCACGTACGATTCATATCCTTAATTATTTCAATCTGTCTGCCTTCCATCCCTCTTTCTACTTCTGTTCCATCAACTCCATCTTTGTTTCCTCCTCTCTCCAGAAATTGAAATTGTTTGTCTTAAATAACATGTAACAATAATGTCTGGCCGGACTAGAATAGAGAGGGATATTAGCCTGTAATATAAAGTGTGGATTGTCTGTGTATGTGTGTGTGTGATCATTCAAGGACAACACCTTGCAGTTGATCTATTCTGGTGTTCAGACAGTAGAGGAGATGAAGGTGAACCCCTCTGATCTCTCCATCTGTTTGCATTCTTACTTTCTCCTCTTCTCAACTCAGTTTCCTCTCCTGCTCTTTCCCTCCTCATTATAAAACCTGTTCATTTAAATGCTTCATATTATACTCACCTGTTGACAAGCTAATTTACATGCTTATATCCTGTTTTGTTTTTAATTATGTTATCCATATCCAATGTGCATGTCAGTGTTTTACCAGACTGCAACATCACTTTACGTTTATGACCACGTGAACACATAGGTGGATTTGGGTGGAAATAAAAGGTCAAACACACGCGCAATCACTTCTTAAATTTGGTTTCATTGTAGTCTGTGGTCGTCAGTTAAAATTAATCTTTATTTTCTCTCGCTCTGCTACTTCCCTAATTTCTTTCTCTCAATCTGTTTCTTATGTGCTCAGAGCTTCCCACCTCCATTCTGCTCTCTCTTGCTGTTCGTTCTGTATTCTTGCTCATTCAGTTTTTTTTTGAGTATTGCTTCGTGTTCTTTCCACCTCTCCACACACACACTTGAGATGTTCGATTTGCTCCCAGAATATTATGACAGACTGCAATTGTTACTCTTCTGTGTGATCACAATGTTTACTAAAGTGAGAATAGTTAATTCTGAAGAACATTAAGAGTTTTTTCTGGGGGAATTAATACATTGGAATTTAGATTTCTAGATGTTATAAATATATATATTCTGTCTGAGTTATAATTCTCAAACGGACCATTGGCTCTGAAATAGAAGGTTTATCATATAATAATATAATATAAAATGATGCTAGAGGCAAATATCCTTATCGGCCAGAAAATATAGGCAATCAGATATCTTTGCATTTGCCTGGTCCTGCCATGCAAATCTGCCCTGAATGTGAATCTTGATTGCCCTGTGGTTCCTTTCTGTCTCATTTGACTAGGAGATTTGATACAGTAACTGTAACAGTGCTCAGCTTGCAGTGCTGAAGAGATGCATGATGGGAGCATTTAGAATTTAGGACACATGCAATTTTCCATTCACCCACAAACTTGTTCTTTGATTTCTAATCTGTTAATGTGAGCATTGGATTAATAATCCTCAATAGGCAGTTTGCCCTTGATAAACTGCCTCCTCTGATGTCATTGTGTTGGGATGGTGGATGATTAGGCTGGGAAGAGTACCTTGTTTTCTTTTTTCTTTTACAATTACACACATAAAAAAAACAGCCGCATAACCAGCTGTCTGGTGTGGTTTTCCTCCTTCTTTCTGTCTCTAAATTATTAAAGCCAATAACCTAACACATGCTCTTGTCCTACTGAGAAACTCAAAACCATTGCCGGACAAACAGTGGCAGCAGTGGTAACAGTCCCCTACAACAGCTCTTTGTTCTATATTCAAATAAATGAGTCAAAATATTCAAATATCCAGGAAGCAGCAGCCCCATTCTATTCATAATATTCTTTAAAGCGTTAACTTACTGATGTTTACCTGTGCTGTTCATTCCTACAGGATGTAATGTTCTTTATCCCAGTGACACTTCAAAAGTGATACACTGCATTGCACACTTGTCACACCATTGTGGCTCCTGCGGAACAACATTATGAGCTTTAAATTCAGTCAAACTAAAATGTAAACAATAACCCTCTCTCCTCACTGACTACCTGTCCAGATGACACAGTGTCGGCTAGCAGTAACATGGATATGGAGGACAGGATCTCCCATCTGGAGCAGAGGTTACAGCTGCAGGAAGATGAGATCCAGCTGCTGAAATCAGCTCTGGCCGACGCCCTGCGACGACTGGGCTTCTGCGAGGAACAGAGCCTGGTGATGCAGCCAGGAACTGGAAGGAGATCTCTGCCCATCACATCCTCTGCACCACCTACCAAGGGTAAAGTCACAGTCCTGCTAACTTCCTCGTGGGTC
The DNA here is from genome assembly GCA_016785305.1 of Colistium nudipinnis. Taxonomy (NCBI): domain Eukaryota; kingdom Metazoa; phylum Chordata; class Actinopteri; order Pleuronectiformes; family Rhombosoleidae; genus Colistium; species Colistium nudipinnis. The sequence continues at coordinate 4,360,458 of JAFBJU010001075.1, forward strand.
AATTTTTCTCATTGGTTAGTGTTTGTTATTGGCATTTCTGTAATGCTGATTGTGGGGTTTTTGTTTTAGATTATTCTATATTTGATAAATGCATCTGTTTTATCTTTGTCAGAATAAATCCCTGTCCCGCTGAAGCTGTTGCCCCATCAAAATTACAGCTGATTTATTTGTTACAGAATTTATTCTATATTTTTTTCAGCGAAAATGTACTCACCGCCGCAGAAAAATTTACAGGAAGCATGAAAGTTCTTGGTTATTTGATTGTGTGAGTTTCACAGTTAGGCTTTCTAATTGTTAATGTCAAACACAGTAAATCTTTACTAACGACATGGATTTACAATCACAACAAAGTAAAGTTTAACTTAACGTACAGAGAGGCGGCACCACCTCATGCACAGCACAGACGGACAGCCTATGGTTCAGCTCTAACAAATAAATACAATGATTGTTTGTGATCTTCTCCATCTTTATTTCTTGTTTTGAGGGTGTTTTCCTTTTACCTTTCAGTGCGTCAGCTCCTGCAGGCTCTTCCCTCCAGACCCATAAGTAATGGCTACACTCAACAGAAACGCCTCCTTTCCTCCCCTTCTTCTCCTAAGAAAGAAGTGCTGCAGTCCATTAAGAGGTACTGTATATTTAAGAAAGAAAAGTTCTGCCTCAAACACATGTATTCATACTCACTTTACTTACAGGTTTATCAATGTTGTTAAAGAAGGTGTAATAATGATACTGGCCAACCTCCTCTTCTTTCCTGCTTTTGTTTAGGAAGAGTATGTCCACAGAGCGTCTCACCCTGGTGAGGAGAGAGATGGGAGCAGAAAGTCGTAGTCGAACCACCTCCTCCAGCAGCTCTTCCGGGGGCAAAAGGTAAGAACGTTTTCTTCCTGGATAGTGTGAATACCATAAATATACGCTGTATTTCTAAATATTTGGACATTTAATTCAACTTGGGAGAAAAATCTATATATCTGTCTTTTAATTAATTAATTCATCTGAAGTAATTTTTCCATTATAAAATAAACTGAATATTATGTCCAATGTTACTAGAAAACCTTCTCCAACAAGCTCAAACATGGGGCATGTTTGTGTCCTGGGGGTCACCAGGGTGGTGAAGGAGTTCATGGAATACTCCCACACTGTGCTTCCTGTTGGTTTGCATTAAATATCACAGCTGTGAGCCTGATGGACAGCGAAGAATCCATGTCACAGCCTGGTGAACACATGTGTGGTCAACTAACAGCCTCAAACAAACTCTGTCCTTTTTCACTTCCTTTCCTTATCTCTTTTTTCCTTTCCTTTCCTATCCTCTTTTCTCCTCCCCTCTACCTTCCTTTCCTTTAATTTCCTCTACTTTCCTTCCTTTAATTTCCTAATATACGCTGTATTTCTAAATATTTGGACATTTAATTCAACTTGGGAGAAAAATCTATATATCTGTCTTTTAATTAATTAATTCATCTGAAGTAATTTTTCCATTATAAAATAAACTGAATATTATGTCCAATGTTACTAGAAAACCTTCTCCAACAAGCTCAAACATGGGGCATGTTTGTGTCCTGGGGGTCACCAGGGTGGTGAAGGAGTTCATGGAATACTCCCACACTGTGCTTCCTGTTGGTTTGCATTAAATATCACAGCTGTGAGCCTGATGGACAGCGAAGAATCCATGTCACAGCCTGGTGAACACATGTGTGGTCAACAAACTCTGTCCTTTTTCACTTCCTTTCCTTATCTCTTTTTTCCTTTCCTTTCCTATCCTCTTTTCTCCTCCCCTCTACCTTCCTTTCCTTTAATTTCCTCTACTTTCCTACCCTTTCCTCTCAACTTAACCTTTTTTCCTCTTTCATTTACCTTTCCTTCCATTTTTCATTTAATTTTCTCTCCTTTCCTTTTCTTTCCTTCCCTTTCCTATCCCCTCCATTTCTTTGGTAAAGTGGAGGGGGCGTGGTTCGCCTGCAGAGGGGGTGGGTGTGTACAGGGAGGAGGTACACTCTGATTGGACGATGTGGCGTCCTGAGGCTGAGCTTAAAGTTTGCGGAGTGAAGGAGGAAGTTGTTGTGTTGCTACAGAACAGGACTCAATCCGCCCTGACTGCTCTCCACTGTTCACTGGCACCATAACGGAAAAAAAGCCGCAAACATGAAGAAGTCCTCCAGGTAAACAGCTGCTTTACAATAGATACTCGATGACTGACAGGGGGAGCGGGTCCTTTTAGCAGACACGGTTTATGGGTAAAGTGTTTATAGTTTGTGAGGACGTTTTATGCTTTTTTCATAATAAAATAGGGCGTAATGAAAAAGCTGCATTTAAAGTCAACGTAGGTACATTTGTTGTTTTATTTATTTGAAAAGGTCACACAATAAGGCGTAGTTTGGATCGCTCGGTAAAATAAGTTAATCCTTAGGGTTTGGTTGTTTTTACTATAAAGAGTCAGCAGTTAGTCACTTGGTTCTGCCATGACATCTGCCTAAGGAAGTTGTCTTGTCATATGAAACTCCGTTGTCACGCGTGCTGTTTGATGCAGAAGGTTTCTGTGGTGAGGACTGCAGACATTTGTGTTTGCCCATCATCTATCAAATGGCTGACCGTATCACATAAGTGTTGTTAAATGGTATCATTTAAATAGAATTACTCATAGTTTATTTGTGTGGTTCAAACTTGCCGTTAATTTGAAAAGCCTTTGTTTTTTTGGTCTCCATAGAAAAGTTTATGTTTTGGGAAACAATAAAGAAGTGTTCTCTTAATGTGGTGCTTTCCTGAAGTCTGTCGTTATGTCAGACACATGTTGAAAGAGGTTATTTGCTTTTTTGAGTGTCATTAGTGGCTCCTTTGTCTTTGTGCATCTAATGATGGTGGGAACGAATTCAAATCCTCCTCCCACTTCTGTTTAATCAAACGCACACATAGATGGGATGAGTGAATGTGAAGTGATTGCTCTGTTAAACTACCTCAGGTTTTATACCTTTTTATTCACATTTAAATTGTATGCATCTCCGAAAGAGATATATTCTAATTCATACATTAATTCCTTGATAGACAGTATACACACAATGCTGCTAAGATGCTGCACCACGTTGCATTATGACTGCGGACAGGGACTGATGTCCCAATTACCAATTCTGCTCAGCATGCAGAAACACTGATAACATTGATTGCACATCCTGCTTAACACGGAACAAATGTATTGACCCTGTGTCTAACTGCAGAGAAAACAGAGAAAATGTTGCTTAACTAAAGCCAGGTTTACCTAACAACTATTGCCTTACAAGGGTACAAGGGTAGTAAATCTCAGTCCCCTGATGACTTTGCCTTACAGGTGTTAATTTACAGTATTGCAAATATAAACGATAAGGAAAGGAAGTTTACCACTCTCTGTTTCTTTCTGTCCCAAACAGAAATCAATCAATCTTCTGCACGTTCTTTTAATGAAAATCTGAGAACAATCTTGCTTGGGTACTTACTTACTAAATAGTTTTGGCACTAGCATAACCGTAATAGCTAAGCCACCTTGAAAATTGCGTAACATCATGCAAAAATAGTAAAGAAAACGTTAAAAAATGTGCATCATGTTCCCTTCCTCTCACGCATCTATTGTCTGTTACATCTGCTGCTTCAGTAATGTAAGGGTAGATTATTGGGACGAAATATTGACCTGAATGCAGCATCTTTGTGTATTTCTTTTGTATGAGTTGATTTTAGATGTGTAGCTGGACAGTCCATTAACTGCTCTACGTCAGTCATAATGGACAGGGAAACGGGCGCACACGTGACTCTTTGCACCACTTTCACAGTACACAGTGTTATGAACCATCACTCAGACTGCAGTGTCCTTCTCCTCCCCACCCACATCACTGTGATCGCCGCAGACTGTCCTAGCTGGATGATGCACTTTCCAAAGACATATCCGAATCATGGCAGTGTCATACATTTGTTCACAAAGTCAATGTAAAATTGTATTAAATTGTCCACACGAGACTCACGATTAATAAATATTTATTAAGCTATTCATAACATACCAACTAGGGATCCTACTAATCGTTATGCAAACAAAAATGTGTAACTTGTAGAAGTCTTGCAACTCAAAACCAGTCAGTAGTGAGAGGTTGAAGAGGACAGTTAGCAGATCTAGATTTGGAATTCTATTTAAGCCCTCACACTTCTTAACAGCTGCTTTGTTATTTCTCCAGTTATCGTAACTCGGAGCTCAACTCCAGCTAGGGTTCATATGGAAGCATTTAGAGAGCCTCCAGAGTCTACTAGATCCTGATGGCACTTTTGAAAGCGTATACATGACGCAGCGTTTCTCAGAGGAATGCTGCTCATTAGCCCACTCTGGTTCTCATAAGAACCCACTGTTTTTGAGTGCTGGCAGGCCAACGATGCACTCAGTGCTACATGTTAATGAGTGGTCAACCCAATGGGTTTTAGATCCTCATTCTTTGTCCTGTCTGGGTGCCACTTACCCAACATGCCCTGTACTAATTACTGTGTGTAGATCGTTCTTTAGTCTTTTATTGGATATAACCAGGCCACGCCTCATCTTACTGACAGGCTGAACACACACATGCACACAGATGCAGCTCAAAAGACACACAGGCTTTTATGTTCTTATTTCACTAAGCCGACAGCCGCCCCAGCAACCCAGAGACACAGCAGGCGCCAGTCAGGACCTAACATCTGTTGCCTGTCTAATCTTTTTTCAGATACTTTGTCATATGCAAGCATGAGATTTTTAGAATTTTTATTCTCAATTGTTTTTTAGCCCAGTCTCTTGTTGACCCAACACACACATTGTTCTAACCCCTCTTTTAATGAGAGAGACACATTTCACTTGATGTGACCTGAAAAGTTTTCAGAGACGCTGGGACTTTGAAGCTGTGCCAGGTTACTCCCTGTTATCAGGACACACACGGCTCATCCTTGTTCTTAAACATGTCCTTGTTTTCATTCAGTGTCTCACCAAAACCTACTGGTTATTAGTTTAGCTCAAATGAAAAGACCTGGAATACATATCTTTCCTCATAAATGTACGTTTGAATATCATAAATGAAAATCCTGTTTCATGCAAATCCATACTCACTTGCACTCATTCTATTGAGTGCAAGATACATGTGTTACAACCACCAAACATCAAATAGCAGGAAATTATAATGGTGTTAATTTTGCATATGCATCCTCATGACCACAAAGCCACCACTAAAAACTGTGCTTTGTGGCACGACACGTGGTCGAGAACTCCCAGTAACATCTACAAATAGCCCTCGTTAAGCTTTGTCTTTCATTTTAGAATAAATCCTCACTCAGAAGAGCAATGTATATACTGCTCCTCCTGGCGCTTGTTTTCTCTCCTGTTGCTTAGCACGATGAGACAAGCCCTCAAATTCCCTTTTGTGAGGTCTTACTTTTACCGTTGTTGCCATGGAGATATATCCACCTGTCACCCGAGGCAGCGCTCAAACATCTTAATAATCGGATCGGTTGACAGCACCCTGGCAGGTTCAGTGGTCAGCAGTGAGCCAGCTCCAGGTTTGGAGTGACGAGCCTGGTTATGCATTTTGACAAAGTGGCTTTATGGCAGGTTTAGATTAGGTCAATGTTGAAACATTGTAGTTGTGTGTCATATCTGGCAACGGTGAAGCCTCCTCATCTGTCTTCACTTTCTTGCTCCCATGTCACATTGTTTGGCTGAATTCCACAGCCACTTTGCAAAGATGAAACGATTCCTCTGTTTACTTGCTCTGCTGACTTATTCTCTTTATCAGCTTGTCTACATGGCTGCATCAAGACTTCTTTATTCATGAAAGCATACTTTCCTTTCACTTTCTTTTTTTTTCCACGCTCAGTAATCACATATTTTTGTTGCAAAACAATGTTTATAACATTTTAAGATGTGAACTTTCACAGTGAAATGTTTCACATTGTCCTTTATTGGAAGTGTTACCTGTGTTAACCCCCCGCCTGAAAAATGTGTAATTCCACAAGTTCAGGGTATGCTGAACATTCCAGTTAACATTATTAACAGGAACCTTTACCATACCCCAGACTATGTCTTGTCAAACTAAATTACTTAATTATTAAATTTCCATTACTGTGAAACTGAGCTGTGAAGGTTACATCAAGGAAAACAGAGAATCAATAATTCATAATCTAATGGTAGGGTCTGATGTCATGGAACAAAGTCACAGGAGCGTTATTGTATACACATATATAATGTGCATATTGTTTGAAGTACTTGCTGGTAAAAGACCACTTTTTAAGTCATTCATTTTTTTCAATTAAAGATGACAGGCCTTGAATCGTCTTTCAAGCTTCACATGAGATGTTTCATTGTTTTTGTTCCCCCCCCCCCTTATGTTCTGTTTCAGCAAATCTAAAGAATGCACCTTCAATGCAGGTAAGAATGGTTCCATTTCCACTGACGTAATACATTTATGTGTGATAACTAACATGGTATTTATGTCTTGCTCTTAATTAATATACTGTTAAAAGAAGGTATACTTTCTCAAGGATACTCAATTCGGTTTCAGGGGCCCCTAGGGTGCTTTAAGGAGTTTTAGTTATCCTTTATAACCATTATACCATATTAGAAATATTGAACATCCTATAGAAATTCTAAAGTGCCCCTTACAATCACTCTCACAGAGGCACTGACTTATGAAACAACTTAATCGTACACATGCAGTTGGAAAAAGCAGGAACTTGAGCCATAAATATCCATATCGGTAAAATGTTTGAAGGGTTATATATTTGCAGACCTAACAATTTTTACTTCCAAAAAATGCGAATGCAAATTACATCAATTAAAGAGAGCATCTTTGGTCCTTCTCTCACAACATCTCTCCCTCCAGAGGACCGCTATGTGAGGATGTTCCTCCGAGGTCGACCAGTCACCATGCACCTCCCTGACCAGCAGGGAGAGAGTTACAGTCTTGACCACAAGGTGGCGCTCACAGACCGTAAACTCAAACTGCAGTGGGTGTATCCTTCAAACTGGGAATGGGCATTGAATTGTGGATAAATTGTAAATCATCCATTTTATGAGAAAAGGAAAAAAAACAATTAATGGATACAATGTGGTAATTTTGTAGTAAATGTAATTAAAGTTTTGCAAATAAAACTGTAAAAATAAATATATTATGTGGTCCTGTCCTGCTCTGCCGGTCTTATTCCCTAACTTGGACCAGGTACGGCTACCGTGGCCGTGACTGCCGCTCCAACCTCTACCTGCTGCCCACGGGAGAGATCGTCTACTTCAACGCCTCTGTTGTGGTGCTGTACAACACCGAGGAGCAGCAGCAAAGACACTACCTGGGCCACAACGACGATGTCAAATGGTGAGAGATACGCCTTTTATTATAAACAGTAAATGTAATATAGGCAGACTATGTAATATATGCACTGCAGGTTAAAACTGTACCATTCAGACCATAATTAAAGAGACAAAAGTCTCAAGCTGCTCATTTTCTGTTTCTCTCATCATTGTCTTTGTGTCAGTAATGGTAATCTGTGTTTTACTTCATTTCATTTTGCAAGTGGAAATCCAGAATAAGCCCTGTGACTGGATCCACTGGGATGTTAACAAACCACCCCCAGGGCATACTGGGAATGTTTCTCATCCATAAAGTCTATGATAGACACGCAGAAACTTTTGACAGCAGTCATTAACTCCTCCTCCTCTGGTTGGGGAAAGGCTACTGTGTTGACCACTAGCAGCTTTTATGTGTTTTTAAAATCAACATAATCAACAACAAAAAGACCACGTTGGTGGTTTTTATGGAACAATATTTTATTTTATTTTACTGTTTGTGGCCACCTTTTCTTATGTTATTCCTTGAAATTCACCGTCTGTATAAAATAGAGGCAAAGTAAAAAGTAGAAATATGATGTTCAATATGCTCCTCAAGGATTTTACACCCATCTCATAATATAATGGAAAATGAAGATGATGTAATAATATATTCTTTCTCTTCTTAGCCTGAGTGTTCATCCTGACATGGTTACCATAGCAACAGGGCAAGTGGCTGGAAACTCTAAAGATGGGAAGGTACGATGAAAACTACCCGCCTACAGAATTTCAGGGCTTTGTACATGACAAGACATGTACAAGACAAAATGTTATTGGTTTATTTCAGGTCTTATTCATATTTCATTTTAATTAAATTATAATATGTTTAAGAGCAAATGTTTATTTTCTTGCAGCGTTCTATGCCGCATAACGTTTCTATTAATGTAGCAAATGCTTTATAATTAAGAAGCTTAATTATCAAGTTAGTTAATAGTAACAAAGATTTTAGAAGAAAGTTGAACAAAATCTTTAAAATCCTTTTATATATTGTATATATTACTTTATCCAACATCTAGTTTATGCTTTTTGTCTGATTATTACGTGTCGCTCTGCTCAGCTGCTGGCTCCTCATGTTCGTGTTTGGGATTCTGTGAGTCTCAACACGCTTCACGTGATCGGGATGGGAGTGTTTGACAGAGCAGTCACGTGTGTAGCTTTCTCCAAGTCGGTAAGCAGCTTCAAATCTCGTATACTGTTTGACAATGTCTTCATTTCAGTGAAGTGGTACTTTTCAAGTTCCAGTTAATAAAGACAAACTGTTTTATTGTTTGGTTTGGGGAAATTAAATTCAATTTTTTTTATTTTAAGAATGGCGGCACTTTCCTTTGTGCTGTGGACGACGCCAACGATCACATCCTGTCAGTCTGGAACTGGCAGAAGGAGAAGCAACTAGCTGATGTCAAGGTATTCCGGTTCTTGAGCTTTGTCAACCTGATCCAGATCTGATGACACACAGCTGTGTCATTGGTCTTACTGCTCTCTGGTTTACCAAACTGGTAGGGATTTGTTAATCTTCATGCATCCTGTTTCTTCAGTGCTCCAATGACTCTGTACTGGCCGCCGTGTTTCATCCCATGGATGCCAACCTGATTGTCACCTGTGGAAAATCCCACATTACCTTCTGGACCATGGAGAGCAACACTCTGACAAAGAGACAGGGCATCTTTGAAGTAAGTGTCATGTCATGTTGCCAGCTCCTCTGTGTTCCAAAAATATAATACTTACTTCTATACTCACTTACATTTATCTCACTTAACTTTGCCAGGGTGAAATAATCAAACAGTCATGCAGTAAACCCGGGCCTTTCTCTCTCTCTGTTTCCCTCTCCAGAAACATGATAAACCAAAGTATGTGCTGTGTGTGGCGTTTGCTCAGAATGGAGATGCCATTACAGGAGATTCCAGTGGAAACATCTACGTCTGGGCCAAAGGTAAAATCTATAACAATCCTTTTGAACAACTTTTTGGGTTACAATATGTATGCAATTAAATGTTAAAATAAAAAAAATTCTGTCTGCTTACTGTTAGAGGTAAAGACATAATTATTAAAGATATTGGAAAATGTGTCAGGTTTTTTTCATGACTAAAAAGTACCCTACTTAGAGTAAAGGCAGGTTTATTTGCAGAACAGATAATTAATTCCATTCTAACTTTGAATCACAAGCTGTCATTTGTTTTGAAGGGTCAAACTTTGGAAAAAGTGTTATATTCTATTCTACTCTACTATTTGTGCACTGTTTGACAGATGGTAACCGCATCAGCCAGGTGTTGCCGAGAGCCCATGAGGGAGGGATTTTCTCCCTATGTGTCCTGAAGGATGGCACCATGGTGTCTGGAGGAGGGAAGGACCGCAAGGTGGTGCTGTGGGACCACGACTGCAGAAAAATGTCTGAGATGGAGGTGAGATTGCTGAGCTGTTCCATGTGTAAAAGGTACAATGACTCTTCACGGATGAGGAGAAGAAAAAAACACTTTTGTAATTTGTTTGTCTAGGTCGGTGAGTCGTTTGGTCCCGTTCGGGCTTTGGCTGAAGGAAAACCAGGAGAGCTCTTTGTCGGAACCACCAAGAACGCCATTATCAGAGCTGCTTTCCCTAATACATTAACCCCTGTTGTACAGGTACTCACGCAGACTGTTATAAGAGCACACAAAGATACTTTGCCTGTATATACTTTTTGTGTTTATCAGTATCTTCCAAAAGGACAAAACAAATCTCACATTTTTCACATATACCGCCACATGTTTCCATTTTCTGTTCCCACACATAAGTTTAGCATTATTTCTTGGGAAATGCTCATTAACATGCCAACTCTGTACACACACACACACACACACACACACACACACACACACACACACAGTCTCGTATGCTCCGGTCTCATGCTGCACTTGAATAAACCTGCGATGTGTTTCAGGGTCACACGGATGAACTTTGGGGTCTGGATGTTCATCCCTCCATGGAGCAATTTGCCACCTGCTCCCAGGACAAACAGGTTCACCTCTGGGACACCCACTCCCACCAGCCCCTCTGGAGCAAGACAATTGATGTGAGTGGGAGTAGGATGAAGATTTTATTGTGAAGCACTCACCATCAGGGTGTTGTTCGCTGGCTTCGCAGCATCTGAATTTCACTAAAGGAGAGAAACACTTTGTTCTTTATTTTGACTCATGAAAAATGAAATCTAACTCATCTTCTCTGATCCCCTCCTTGCTCCAGGATCCAGGGAGGTCTGCAGGTTTTCATCCCAATGGGGCGGTTCTGGCAGTCGGGACCATGACTGGAAGGTAGGCCTCTCAACTCATTTTATACCCACATTTAAATTTCAGATAATAATAATAATAATAATTATTATTATTATTATTTGCATTACACCTAAAACTTTACTGGCACCTTGGAGATGGCATTGTACTGGTTATGTTTCATGGATTTCTGGAATGTATGTACATCTGTCTGTTACAGGTGGTTGGTGCTGGACATTGACACCAGGGATCTAGTTTTTATGCATACAGACGGCAATGAGATCATTTCCAATGTCAAGTACTCTCCAGGTAAAAAAAAAGCATCCACTCAAATCCCTGACACACACCACCGTGATGCAACAGCTGATATGGCACACCTCTCGAACTCTCATGTTTGTCGTAACTTTGTTATAAGATAAGATAATCCTTTATTGTCACACAGTGGAGAGATTTGCAGGTGCTACAGCAGCAGAAAAACAGTTCTAAGGCATAAATAAAAAAATATACAGAATAAGCTGTGCAAAAATCCATATAAAATCAAAAACAGTAACAGTATATACAATGATTATCAGCATATGGAAACGAAATTGAGGTTTACATGTACACTATGTCTATTGAAATATTTGAACTATACAGATTATTGCACTGCAATGTTAACTCTGTTAATCTTTTGCTTTTAGATGGTAACTTCTTGGCCATTGCTTCCCATGACAACTTTGTTTACATCTATGCTGTGATGGAGAATGGCCGAAAGTACAGCCGTGCAGGGAAATGCACTGTACGTATACAGTTTATCCTAAAATACCAACCCTTTTTCAGAGTCCATATTTGAGATAGATAGATTAATTCAAAGGGTTGGCATCGCTTTTGTTGTTCTAATACTTAATTGTTATAGTTTGTTTCTACAGATCTTTCAGATTTTCAGTTTTAACTAAACAAAAAAAACCCAAGCACAGACTTCAGTCTCTAACATGTACAATGCTGTGGTCTCTTCCTTCCCCAGGGCCACTCCAGTTTCATCACCCATCTGGACTGGTCAGCTGACAGCCAGTACCTCGTTACCAACTCAGGAGACTATGAGATCCTTTTCTGTAGGTCTACCCTCCTGTCTCTCCTAGCTTAACTTAAGCATCTCTCCTAAAATATGTAAACAAAAAAAAGGAATATTCATATGTACTTGTTCTAGTAACTCTGTATGTTTTGTTTGTTCTATAAGGGGAGGCATCCAGTGGTAAACATGTGACCAGCATGGACACGGTGCGTAACCTGGAATGGGCTACATATACCTGCACTCTGGCCTTCAATACATTTGGTAGGTTGATAAAACTCACGTGACGCTGAATATATGTCTCATTTGCCCATTCACTGACGCACTTTACCCGTCTCTCTTTCAGGAATATGGCCAGACGGTGCGGACGGCACAGACATCAACGCCGTGTGCAGGTCACATGACGGAGCCCTGCTTGCCTCTGCCGACGACTTTGGCAAAGTGCACTTGTTCTCCTTCCCCTGCTCTCAGCCAAGGGTCAGTCACGTCCACTCACTGTTAACATGGCGACATTGGATGACTTTCACATTGACCTTTTACCCTTCCAAAGCCAAGCAACAAAACTGTCCTCCTCTGCCTGCTCAGGGAAATACTCTCAGCAGCAATAATAAACCACAAGGCTAAGTGTGGGTATGCCACCAGACTTATGACGCACCCGATGTCTTCCAGGGGTTTGTGTGCTTCAAAAAACATGTCATGGATTCAGGCAGTTTAGTCCTGTGTTCATTCAGTTGAGCCTTTCCCCAAATCTAAGATCAGGCTTTACAGGCGATCTATTACGAGTCGGTGTACCCTTGAAATGATTTTGCCATGATGGAGTGAGTCTAGCAGTTTATCAGCTGATCCTGTTATCGTATTCACCATGAAGCATTTTGCATTGCCATGAACTCACTTTCTTTCTTCTGCTCCGATCTTCAGGCTCCAAGCCACGAGTACGCTGGCCACAGCAGTCACGTGACCAACATTGCCTTCCTGCACGACAACAGTCATCTGATCTCCACTGGCGGTAAAGACACCAGCATCCTGCAGTGGGTGGTTGCCTAGGTAATGCTCTCAGTCCACATCTATGGTCCCCTCTGGCAGGGACCAGAATCTCAGCACCGTCACCTCTTCACTGTTTTATCCTACTGCTACCAGCACCTCTTCTGTGCCTACTGGAAACCAAACATACGCACGCACGCACACACAACACACAAATGAACCTGACATCAAGTGACGTATCTTTGTATCATTGTAACTATCTGAATATAATTTAATGTCTGGATGTCCGGGATAGAACGTGGAGAAAATTACTCCATGCAGGAAATGAATCCTAACCCCCCCCCCCAAAAAAATTAAAATGAAAAAATCAACAACTACAACACCGACACACAGCAATCCTTTAATTTCAGCATTAGTACTAAATGTGCCTAAAATGCGTTTACCTCAAGCCCATTTAACAGGAATGCTAACTATTTTACATGACAGACAGTTCCCATGTTTTAGCACCTTCATTTAAAATAACGTAAGCGATAGTTTTTGAAATGCATGGAACAGACTTTTTTTTGCGTTCAATTTTAGGTTATTTCATCTGTTATTGTTTAATGCATCGAACAGTGCGAACATTTCATTTTAGATTCTTGAAACTCTTGCTTTAGTTGGATGACTGTACAAATCAGTTGAGCATGAAAATTGATGTTCACTAACCTCATACTGAATGTATTATTAAAATAAAAAGCCTAAAAAAACTAAACCTATTTACATATTTATAATGCTGTAGGCAAGTCAGCTGTAATTAAAAGTGTACTTGGTTTAAAATAACATTGGTAAAACATTGGAAATCATGTTGCCTTTTAAGAATTTATGGAATGGCCACCTTCCAGGAGAGAGTAGATTCTTGTGAACATGCACAGCTCTTTCTTTAAGTCAAATTCGTGCAAGGATGTAGTAAAACAGAATGTTGGCGTTTGGAAAAAAAGTGTGACTTCTGTTTGTTACGTGATGACATCTCCTGGGGGCAAAGGATGATGGAAGGTAGAATCTTTAAAATAGGTTGCATCTCCCTTTACTATACCCCCCATTGCCTTATACTACACTTTTCCATTCCTCAGCCTGATTTCCAAACTCTCAAGGTGCATAATATAAGTATAACAGACTTATGTTGGAGATTGTAAATGGTAGAGTTTTGTCCCAAGCCCGTATCCTTGCCAGCTGCTGTATTTCTGATTGTAACACTGCTGTAACCATGCTGACAGGGCACTAGATAGTGCAACAATACAATAGAATGAGCATGACTGAGGCTGTCCTCCTGTCGATGCTGTTGCAAAGGTCTTTAGAGTTAATATAAATATATATAGTATGCAGTATATCCAAGTGGCTGTGTTATTTTAAATTTTAACTGTAACAATAATGGATGTTATAATTGTTCTTGTGCAATTCTAGCAATTGAAAGAAAGCTTATGTAGACTATATTGTCCCATAGAAATGAGCTCGAGCTGTGCTTTACCGTCTTCTGTTTGTCTAATAAAGTTTTTAACTAACTTCTGCAGAGTGAAGGCTCTTTTTTCCCCACATAAATTGGTGGGAAGGGAAAAACAAATCCTGATCAAGGTAAAATAAAATAAAGAAATACTTCCAAATAAAGCAAAGATGTTAACTGGTTGTGTCAGTGTCTGACCAAACCTTGCTAGTTCAAATACCCAGATCACACATGTTTGTTTGTTTGGAGTTGACACTAAACAAGACTGTTTTTCTTACCTGGCTAAGATCACTGGATCACACGGCTTGAAGCGACCTGTGACCTGTGATCCCAGTAAAGATGTTTACATAAACAAGAAGGCTCTATTGCTCTATGTATAAAATCTAAAACAAACATAAGAGGAAGAATTCATATTATCCCACACTATGGTTTTGCGTCTTCATCCATCATATGCCCAGAGTTGGTGTTGAACTGGCTAACTTCAGGTTGGAAGTGTATCTCCTAGGCCACTAGTCCACCGCCCCCCATAAATGTGACTATCATGTACAGTAGAGATGTGTTGAATTATTAAGATGACAACATGAACATCACAGAAAAATGCACTTCCCATACAGTACAAAGGAAGATCATGATACACAAGATACCCTGCAGATTAACACAATAAAGTTGACAATTATTAAAGGACAAGAGCTACACATAATACTCGGACTAGGAACCAGGGACGTTTCAGGCCACCATGGGGCCCCCTATAAGGGGGTTCCCGACGTGTCATTGCAGTGTCTTCTTCGTGGCAAGTAATTAAAGGGGCTTTCAGGTAGTTGTTGCTGTGGACCAATGTAAACAACCGTCTTTGGGGGCCCCCTTCTAGCTTGGGGCCCTAGGCAGTTACCTAGTTTGCCTGCTCCGTTGCGACGCCTCTGCTAGGAAGTGGCAATGAGGCGGTTGACCACATGTATTTTGATCTCAAACTCAACTATCACTCAGTCTTCATTCAAGGACATAGTGCTAGAAAAAGGTTGGTCCTTCCCAAAACAATCTCTCAAAAGAGGAGTGGGCTTAAGACACCAACTTTTAGCCAACTACAATGCTGTTTTCTCCCCAGACAGCTACACTCCCATCACAAAACGAAGGAGTTCTTGGGTGAAGCCAACGACCCTCATTCACAAATGGACTCAGGTGAAACAAGGGTCAGGGGGTCAACGATCTGCAAGATTGACATAACAAACCTCTGTTAAGAGGATAAATACCTGAGCCTTCCATTGGATGAAACAGCCCCAATGAAGTGTCTGTGACATCGCACAGGTGATAAAAAGCCAAGTTTTCTTCCACCTCTCTCTCTCTCTACTTGATAACCTCTCCTCTGAATATCCTCTCAGGACCAGTTTCAGGAATGGGATCACCAGGGTAACAATATATTTGGGAAAAATCTGTTCAGTGGAGAGAAGTGGACTGATGAGGACACATAGCAGCAGAGGTGAAGATGAAAAAATGTCAGTCTTGCTATGTGAACATTTCTGTTGCATGGGTAAAAAACATGTAGCTGTGAGAACAGAAAAAACGTCTGTTGTTCTTACACTTGACACTTGATTAAACACACAGGAACAACCCCCAGGCTGCCCCCAACCCCCAACCCCAAGTACAAACACAAACCAGGGAATTACAACAAAGAGGATACTCACATGATAATCAGCAGTACAGCTGGTTTTTGGGACCAGCACCTGACTGCAGGTTCAATTCAATTCAAAGATTTCAATTACCGTAATTTCCGGACAATAAGCCGCTACTTTTCCCCCACGCGCTGAACCCTGCGGCTTAAACAATGACGCGGCTAATATATGGATTTTTCTTTTTGAAAATTGAGTTCCGTCACATTAGACCAGTGAAATTGCCAAACGGGTTAAGGCGCTCCCACTGAATCATTCTGATCAGTCATTTTGTCATGCACACTCCCTCATCATGGCAAAGACACAGAGAAATGCATACGATGCAGCTTTCAAGTTGAAGGCGACCAGCTGTGATTCCTGGGGGTACAACAACATTTTTGCAGCCACTCGACATCACACGATTTGTGCATTTAAGGTGGCACTCCTTGTTGAGTGGGATGAAAGTGACGAGAGTGACAATGAAAACGTCGCGGAGAAAACATTGGATTAAGCTTCATCCTTGGCTGTTCCACTCCGACACCGAATGAGATGAATTCAGTGGTTTCAGTGCGCAGGGGAGGGCAGATAGTGACCAATGACTTTCTTGGTATACTACAGTTTATTAATATATTTTTGTTACAAGCCGTGTTACAGGCATTGTCTTTCGTTAAAGCCTGAGTAAATTTCATTTGTTTCAATGTAGACACGTGTGGCTTATACATGTTCAAAATAAATATATTTTTTAAATTCAGTGGGTGCGGCTTATATTTAGGTGCGCTTAATAGTCCGGAATTTACGGTAATAGACTTTTGTTCATGTCTTTCGTTAAATGCAATCATATTAAATATACATTAGTGGCACAATCGCAATGTATATCTTCAACATCTTAATTTATCCTCACTTCAGCTGATATTGTTCATTAAAATAATATACTGTAGTTTATGAATACCTCACATTCTTAACCTCTGCACCTCAACAGTTTAGTGTTTGCAATCTGTGGGACACATGTTGCCATTGAGTCAATACAAAGCTCTGTCTGCCAAAATATTGTGTTTGGAGTAAGGCAAACCTTAATTAATATTCCAGAGATCACTGGAAATAAACACTGATATTACAGTAAATAGGCATGTACAAATAAACGGGAACTTCGTAGCTGTGTTTAAGAGAGTTGTGTTGAAGGTTGGGATTTTGAGCAGCTTTATATTAGTCACTGTTTATTTCTTTTTAAAATTTCTGTTGCTTTTTGTCTGCATGAATATTACATACAGCCTTTCCACCACTTCATGGGATTCCATGTAATTTAGGAAGCTGTTTGGTAGCAGGCAAGTTGTTTGAACCGAGAATGGATCCTTTGAATGTTTGCTCACACAGTCCAAGTATTAATGCTGGATGGTTTTAGTCCAGAGGTGTTTGATTTGTTTGGCTGTAGCAAACTGATAGGAGATTCATATTATCTGGGACTTGTTTATGCTTTCCTTTTTTGGAAAAAAAGTGAACTTTTGAAAAAAAAATCCTGTTTCATTTTTTTTTAGAATTCACGATTGGACTGTTGAAGAAAATAAAGTTGTACCATGTGGTTTGGCTTAAAGCCTAAACGCAGCACTGAGCATCATCTTATGAACCTGTAGAAAGGACAGTCATTTGAACGATTACAGATCATTTGTATCTTTTTCCACCTGAAAGGGGCTGCACAGAAAAAAAAGAGTGTGGAGAGAAAGAAAACAGAACTAGAAAGACAAAGAGAGGCTGGATGGAAAAGTCAGAGGGAAGGGAGGAGAACAGAGAGGTCAAGAATGTAGTTAGTGTCTAACTGTCTATTCTCTGTACCTACAGGTGGTCTGAGCTGCTGCCCATGGCCTGTTGAGCAACGTGTTTATGTATGAGGCGTTGCTAAACTGTTTGTATGCTGGTCGTCCTGCAAAAGGAAAAAAAAGACCCACATGAGTGCAGTATGTTTCCATTGGCACATTGATATAACCAAGCACATGTCCTCCCATGCAACTGCAATGGGAGCATGTGGGCATATACAGTATATATATATATACACACTAACAACAAACTAAACACAATAAGTACATTCTTACAGTGTACTGTAAACAGTGTCACAGAAAGCCACCCCTGCAGCTGTGACACTAATTTTAACATGACAGATATTTCCCTGAGTAAATGAAAACAGGCCAGTCATTTTGTTTTACGTTTTCCTTTGGGGACCCTGTAAGTCTGCACCAAACATTGCAGGGCAAATCCTCTAGTAGTGCTCAACTATTTTAGCCTTAACCAATGGTATGGAGGAATTTAAATACCTAACTACTTGTCAGGGTGCTGCTGATGTGAAATAGCGTATAATGCAACAGCTATGCTCCATTTCTGCATTGTTCCAGGCACACCCACCTCACAAATACTCTGGTCATAAAAAAAAACGTATTTGCATATGTAATCCAGCAAGGAAGTTTTGCCTTTCATCCCAGCATGGTGCCGAGTCCCTCTGTTTCGCAGGTTTAGACTGGATCCACTCGGCGTTTGGTAGACTCCACATGTCTTAGAGTCTGATGATGGGTGTGATTCGCATGTGGACAGAAACATGCTGATAAGACCTCACAGTTCATACAATGCACACAGACATATACACCCAGAGATGATTTGGCTCCACATTTGCATCACAGACTATAGGGGTACTCAATGACTCATCCTACATTTTCTGAGTGATGAGTATACGGCATTAAAGTAAATAACAAATTCACACAGGAACTCTAACTTGTATATCGTGAAAATGTGAGCTATCACGCTGTTACCACTATTTTTGCATATCTAATTATCATTATTAAAACATTTAAAAATTAACCACGTACCTCACTGGCAAAGCAAATTCCGGCCATACAAATCTTGCCTGCACAAAACGAACCCCTCCCTCACAGAAACAAAGAACATTAGTTCCACTATGCAAATATACTACAAGTCTAAGACATGTTTTATTTATTATCTAATTTGTCGTTCGTCCATTCTTCGTCCATTCTTCCAGGGGCAGTCTGCCTCGACTGGGCCTCAAACTGGCAACCCTCTGGTCCGATGCATGTCTCCCTCGCCACTAGTCCACCTCTCCCCCTCACTTTGTTAAAGGTTCAATCAAACAGGAAATGTAATCATAACACACTTTATCAGACAATTTAACAGACAAACAGCTGGTCTCCTGCAGGTTTCATAAGTGGCAGTCATCACAGTCTAATCACAATGAGCCCAACCCTGGAGAGGCGGAAAAAATTGCATGCTGTCCAGATAACACTTTCTCGGGACAATCAGTGCTAATATTCTGCTCTATCCTATCCGGTGACCAGAAGTAGAATAGAATAAAATAGAAATGTTGCTTTTTTCCATCGGAATTAGAAAATATGGACATCCTACATTAGTTGTACAGCAATATATACACACAGGCACACAAACACACACACACACACATACACACATGCACACATGGTGTAGCAGTGACTAAGTAATGCTGATAGCCTCCCCCCTCTCTCTCTCTCTGTCTCTCTCTCTCTCTCTCTCCCTCTCTCAGTCTACCAGCTGCAGTCTCTCTGCTCACACTGTTTCGTGCTCTGGAGGCTGTTAAATCCAAAACCTCTCTCCTACCACTGATTTTTGCCTTTTTCTTTTTTTTTCTTTTTTCTAAGCGGATGTTTTGATGAACTAAATTTGTGAATGGATACATGCAGTGTGGCAGGTGACAGCAGGACTTCAGCATAATGTGAGTAGATTGTCTTCTCCACTCTCCTCTTTACGCTGCTCTTTACTTACAGACAGAGAAGTCTCCTGCAGCAGCAAGGCTATCATTCACCTCAGGTGTTACACATGCAAACATGTAATTTTAGAATAATATGTCACCTGCAACATGTATTTAAGTACGTGTCCCGTTTGAAAAACAACCTGTAATTTAAATGTGCGTTATCACAGCATGCCTAGTAGTTTCAAACTCAGCAAAGCTCGGTCACATGTATTGTAGGCATTTGATTAAATTGTAAGCATCATTGTATTAGAATAATCTATCTATCTATCTATCTATCTATCTATCTATCTATCTATCTATCTATCTATCTATCTATCTATCTATCTATCTATCTATCTATCTATCTATCTTTCTTTGCTAAGATTATTCCTGCCGTCCTTAGGTCAGTATGTCAGCTTATTTGCATCCCAAAAAATGTAGTTCCGCATTGCTCCAGTTTCAATGGTCTGTATGAAACACTCTACATGAAGAGAATATAATGCTGTTTCTGTCTACAATAAGCTGTTCAGAGGGGTTTTAAGACAATAAAAAGATATCATATATATTTAAGTCAGTCCTCTGCTCTTTCCCATGACTTTGAGCTCCTCCACTCTTCAACCAGCATGCTGTTTTTTGTCCCACATAAAGTGTGATTCAAAGTAGGCAACTGGACTGGTTGAAGATTTCTTGAAGACGTTTCACCTCACACACCTCATCCGAGAGGCTTCTTCAGTTCATGTTCTGCAGTTCCTGAACTGAAGAAGCCTCTCGGGTGAAAGGTGAAACGTCTTCAAGAAATCTTCAACCTACTTTGTATCAAAATTGATATTACCATGACCTGGATGACTGAGAACCTTCACAGACATGTTTTTGGCCCATTAACTTGCTGCAAAAACAAGTCAAATTGTATTAGTATGGTTGAGTGAGAGTTGAGAGTGAGCTGAGTTAGCAGCGCTAAAGCTACAGCACAGCAGCAATTGTCAGTTTGTCACAGTTCCAAAGGGTTTAGACTGCAGACAATTCATAAATCATGAGCGTGACAACTAAAGCTTATCCCTGAACCACTCATGTCGTTGACTGCCAACGAGCAGAGACCATGAAATGGTTCTTTCAGAAAATATGTGCAGCATATTATGCTATATAACTATACACTGTAGTTCGTTATGTGTTAACAGATCTCCAGTGACTCTGAGAACTGTACAGGAGAGTACTTGTGTCAATAGCATGCAAAACAAAGCTGTCCGTAGATCTTAGATCTTTACTGCAGCCACTGAACCGGAGGAAGGTTGAAATTGTCACTATTACAGGTAGTCCAAAACAAACACACAAACACTTAGATTCAGATGGTGATTTTGATTTTTTTTTACAGATTAAGAGTAAGCTACTTAATTGTGATGTGCTTTTCTACTGTGATTTCCTGGTGAGAGAGTTCTTCTGTTTCATGATCAGAGGGAAACAGCATGGACATTATAACATTCATCTTTAAGAAAGATAAATATAATAGGAAATAGCATGAAAATGACAAAAATCTTGGATGGATGAATAAAAGATGAAATGAAATTATAGATTCATTATTACTGTGACGCTGCATTCTGGAGTTGATGTTCATGCTGTACAAGAAGGAGTGACATTTTTTCGTCATATTTATTGCAAGAATCTACATTAGAAATGGTCGAGCTTATGAATAACCTCCGGCAGGGAGAGAGAGACAAACTTGTTACTGCAATACTGAACAGATTATTATTTTTTTTTTCAAAAATGTGAAAGGTATTTGTTTCGGGGCTTGCTCTTCCTCAATATTTAATGTACCAATGCTGCTCTTATACATTTTAGTAATTAAAAACTGGCTTTTAATTTGTCAATCCTCTCGGTAAAGATGCTTTCTGATAAAAAGTGCGTCCATACTTGTAACACACTGTGACACAGATTATGGCTTTGGAGAACACTGCACTGCAGCACTACTCTATGTGTCAATTAAATGATACAGTCGACATCCTGCAGACAAGGAGGGAGATTTAAAAAGCACAAAAGCTCACAAAAGTGAGCGCAAAAACAAGGACAGGGGGATACAGAGTTTAGAAGTGTGTCTCTCTCTTTCTCTATGTTCGTTGTGTAACTGCTGACAGTGTGACGCCACGTCTAAATGCACCCAGAGCATGATGAGGTCACTTCTGCCTGTGAACACTGTTAGGCCTGTTAGATACACACACACGCATGCACGCACGGACGCATGCACACACACACACACACGTCTCCAGTGTAAAGACAGCAGCACCTGTGGCCAGCACTAAACCATTTTCAGATGGTCGATAACCATCTCATCTTCCCTGTTTGTCTTCCTCTGTGCTCTCCCATTAAACCTCCATCTTTTTATACACTTCTCTCTTTCATTTTTCTATCCTTTCTTTTCCTTTCACTTTATTTTTCTCAAGATCAATGACTCTCTCCTTCAATTTATTTTCTCTTTCTTTTTCAACCTATTTCATTCCTTCTCACTATGTCTAAAATTACCCTCTATTTATTTTCCATTCATTTGCCCTCCCTTTTTCCATCTCCTACATTATCTCTCCATCTCTATCTTCAACGTTCATTTCTTGTAATGTGAAAAAAGCCATGGGATTTCTATCATTGTTCACAGTTGTGTGAGGCCTGAACTAATGTGTGAATTATTATATCATTATTCCTTTATCTTTCTTTTTAATATATACAGTATATATTGTCAGTATATATGGAAATTGTTTGATAATACTGTGCTGACTTTTGATAATACTATGCTAATGCACAGACTTCTTCTGTGGTTGTACTGAAGTGGGCCATTTGTTTTTCAAACTACACTTAAACTAATTCAAGCTACTTTGTCAGAACTTGTTAAATGCAATCAGTGCTGTTTCCATCCCTGCTGAGATGCTTCCGTTTGGTGCTTTGGTGTAATGATCAAGCAGTATTTAAATCATTTTTCTTCTCTATCCCCATAACTTCTCTTCGGGTCCGCAGCTATCGACCGTTTTACTAATAGAGTATGCAACAACTATTAAGCATTTATTGTCAAGTATACATCAGATGTACACTGATATTCTTATTATGCTGTCCACTCTCAACGCCATTAAGAAGAATACGAATAGTAATAAGAATGAAAACAATTAAAATAACAATAAAATGGGGGTGGGGGGGCTTGAGTGTATTAGGGTAAGTCTGAGGTGTTGAGCAGTCTGATGGCTGAGGGGTAAAAACTGTTCCTCAGCCTGGACGTCCTGCTTGATTGATCTAGAAAATTAAAGCTCATCAAAATTGTTTAAAAGAGCTGGATAAGCTGCAGGGATGAATGATGATGTAGTTTCACACACAGCCATTCAGTCCATTACAAATATAAAATCTAGATTATCAACCCGCTAAATGAATAAATAGACAGAAATAAAAAGTCTGAACAATTACCATTATACTATCATATATACAATTATACTATCAAAATTGTATAATCTTACGGGTAAAGTAAATGGAACATTTTCTTTTGACTGCTTCTTCAAATTAAATGCATTCAACCTACAATACTTAGGGTCGATTTTATTGTGAAGTAGCTACAGGCAATACAGTAAACACTGACTGTGATCATTCCACCAGAATGCATCAGTGCTGTGCTTGAACCCAGGGGTGGTGTCTGAGGTCAAATAGGATTAAGAGGAAGGGGGGTGATAAATTCATTCGGTCCCCTTTGTTTGTTATTACTTTTAACATGGCAACATTTCCCCTCTTAACCACAATCCATGTTCTGTACGAAACGCTCTCCAAGTCATTTTTAATTTGTTGTATCTTGGATTTTTTATAGATGGCAGCAGATGAGGCATGACTTAATGCTGCTCTGAGCCTGACTGATTGACCGTCAACAGCCTCAGCCAAACTGAAGCCTGTTTGTTTTTCATGAAATTCATAATATACCAAATTAGTTTGGTTTGCAGAATCAGAGAAGAGAGTTTGACATTCTGGCGAAGGTTTCTTTTTCTTGCCTACAATTATTTGATTGTCCTGGCCTTTGTGACCAACTGCATAAACAAATAACTGACATATTTTATGCTACATGCACCATGGTTGGTTTGATACCAAACAAGATGTTATTGCAAGTTAGTTGTTTCCCCCATTTAGATCTGAATGTTGAAACGAAAACATTAATAAAATAGTTTTTATTTATTGTATATGTTAGGATTTTGGTTACTCAAAGGACTTATTACACCATGACTTCTTCAACCATGAATGTTCCCATACCAAGTGATTTTAACAAGAGCTTTATAAAGTTTATATCAGTTATGTAGCTCTGTGGTGCTCTAAAATACTACAAATGCAGTAGTAAATACCCATTGATTCCTCAGATTTGAATATCACTTTTATTTATTACCATGTCTAATCTAAGGCCTTGATAGAGTCAAGACTTGCTGATGTTAGCTTTTTGCTAACATAATAACACTAACTATTTGCTGAGACAAACCTTCAGATTCAAATGGTTTCAAAAATACAAGTCTATCTGAATCTAATTCCATGTCTCAGGTGGAGTTCTACCGGAAAACCACAAACTGTATTTCATTTATTTCTTTACAAAACAAGTTTCCAGACCTCAGATCAAACACGCAGACTCAGATTTTTGATATTTTGAAAGATCAATCTCCGGAATAATTTTAAAGTAGGTTGAGTTACATTAAATATTTGCCACTGACTTCAACTGGAGATGAAAAATAAACAATTTTGAAAACTTCGACCGCTCTGCCCACATGTAACACGAGAAAACAGAATATATGGACGAGAAAAGACAAAACAGGAAGTGGCACAGGAAACAGCCACATCCTGGCAACATAACCCACAGACACATGACTTAGGAGGATGCTACACTGACTTACATTCATTTTTGAAAACTTGATAATCACATTAACCATCAGATTCCTGCAGATAACTCTTCAAACCCCTAACCTAACCTAACTCTAACCTAAGACCGAGTCTTTTACTATGAGTCCTCAGAGTGTGACTGTGTAAACAGATTTATTTCCCTTACAACATGAGTAATTGTAACCCACACACCCGGAATTGTGTGAGCCCCACCCAGGCTAAAGAGACCAATAAGGAATGAAAAACAAAAGGTTGAGGATAAAATAAAAAAGGTGCTAAACATGTATTACTAAAAGAGATATTTTATGTTTGTATAAAGTCAGAGTCAAACCGGATCCAACTAACACAATAATTAACTATAATACAAGCGTCAGGTTCGTCCTCCAGCAGCCCTCTGCAACACACATTTACGAATTAATATTCGACATTAACATTTGATTTCAAAAGTTTAAACACAGTATGTGAAGGAATTTGTGCGCACGCACGCACACACGCACACTGTCCAATAAAACTTGATGCAGGAAACTGTCAAAAAACGTGTATTTTTTTATTGAAGTCATTAATTTTCCCTGCTGCAGGGTGTCATGTCGAGCCTATGAGGGCTCAGAAACATGGATGGCTGCACAGCCGCCCGAGCATGAAATGAACAGCCAGGATTAACTACCAGCAGTCTGCGTATTTCTCTTTGTCCCTGTCCCTCTGCGTCAAGACCCAGAGTGTGTTTGCTTCACTGTTGTTGTTTTTTCGTATTTTCTTCTCAGTGTTTCCTTCCGCTATTACACTTCTACAGTTTTGTTTCTCCTTTATGCATGGGAAAAAACCTTTCTCAGTTGTTAGCCCATGTTTTCAGCATTGCCATTTACTTTAGATGCTACATTTGAAGGCTTTAACTTGCAAGTAATGCCTGATCATTTTCTACTTTTGGGGTAATGTTAGCACTGAGGGTGTTGGGAATGATAATACTGTAACTCAGTCTAGAACAAAAGGTCTAATATATCTTGGTGACAAGTCTTTTGCTTTAGACCTTAAGAGGAAATCTTTAGGTGAAAGCCATACCTTATGTTCAGCGGTGTAGTCAAGGACAGGAATGCAGCGACAGTTAATAGCAGCCATGGGTCTCGTACCAGCCAGAGACTCTTTGTGAGGTGGCTTTGGCTCCTTTTTGAAGTTATTTTTTTTAATAATTTATTAAACATCATGTAAAAGCTTTTTCGGTGCTGTAGCATTTGCCTTGTTGACAAGTTCCTAGCAGCTGCATTCTTATATATTTTTTTCTTTGTTGTTTCAGGTTTCTCCAAAGTGTCTGCTGGTTTGGTTACAATATGTTTTGTTTTAACAGCCGGACCTCAAACTTTGCTTTTGTAGCATTTCGAGGCATTCATACTATATATGAGGCTTTTGCGAATTTAGATCTGACTTAAAGGCAAAGGGGATTAGAGGAAACCTCAGTAAATATGTAGAAGCAAGTGTTTCAGGATAACTCAGTGAAAATGTTTTTTGCACGAGCGACGTCATTCTTGGAAATGTATGTCTTTTAATTGACAGCCAGTAGAAACCAGTATGTATGAAAAGCGTGTTGTGATGTCAGTCGATGAGATCCTCTAACTGCTGACACACTCTGCAGGAGTGTTTTGGTCAGATGCCATGGTTGTGTCTTTCACTCCAAAGATTTCAAAGAAACTGATTACCTAGCTGGAGACTGAGCCTTTCTAATAATACAGTCTGGTTGCTTTGTCCAGATATGGCCAATCATCTTCACCATAACCTAATCTGAAGTCATCGTCTGCTGTGACTCACCTGTAAAAGGATTTGGCTTTTGACGGATTGTTGTAATAACTGTGACTCTAGGTGGAATCCACACTGCTGGTGACAACTGTCTGTCAGCATTTCCTTTAACACAGACATTTAAACAAGGCAGTAAACGCCCCCTGGGGAAAAAAGCATGAATGTGTTAGTCTGGGACAAATGTTAAACGATAAATCAGGACATATATAAACAAAAAAAGATGAAAAAACGTATGCATAGACAATTTTTGAAAAAAAACGAGACATGACTGAACAAATATCTCTTAACTCAAGGGAAATATTTCTGTATCCCACTCAGATGCTGCCCATCACCATGATCCCTCTTACTTGGAAAAAAAACTGTTTATCCCACAATTAAAGTTAGAAGTTATTTCATATAATTATAACTTTAATTGTGGGATAAATGACAGTGTAAATTAACAGCACATAACTATTAAATTCCAATGCTCTAGCCTACATTTAATATTAATGAATGTCACTTTCTTTTAAATGATAGTATTGGAGCTAGCAGCCCGGAAGCAAAGCTGTCATTGTCGGTTTTCTTTGCACCTTTGAAAATGCCTGAAGGTGTGTAAAATGTGTTGTGTCGTGTTATAAGCACATATTCAAATAATTTTCTTTGGTACTTAAAGATGGTTTACACTTTTGTGTGTGTGGTTTCAGTTAGAGCATGTGTTGCAGTGAAGGTCTGTAGTTTAATCACAGTGATTTGAGTGAAATATTATTTAAAACTTGAAATGTTTGTTCATATACAGTATTAGAGCCAGCTACTGGTATCGACAGACATCCTCTCTAAAGTGTATTTGTCTTTGTGTAACACGAGCGTGGCTGTTACAGCCACCGGTCTTCTCCCACGTGAAACGGCAGATAACACCCCAGATGTTGTGATTATAGCAGAAAACCGAACAAGCCAGCACTGTGACCACCAGGGGAGAGTTTGTTTTTTGACAGGCCTTGGGCGAGGCGCTGATAAAGGGCCCTTAACAGAGTAAATAACACCTGCCATTTTTCTATCTACGTTAGCAATGACATGTCTATTTTGCGACACACTTTCTGACATACTTTCTTCACTGACATGGATCTTCAGTGACATAATACTTTTCTTATTTCCAATGAGCCATAGTAATAAGAGTTATTTTCTCTATCTTATCTCCATGCTGGCAGGAAAGGGATCCCCTCCTCAAAATGAAATGTATTATACATGTTTAGGGCTTGGACCATGGAAAGAAGTACAATACAATAGAAGGGGTCCTACGAATAAGGTTCTTACATGAAGGAATAATCCCCCTGGGCCCTAGACACTGGTAGCAGTGATGAGGAATGGAGCAATTAGCTATCATGTCTCATAAAATACTCCTGGATGGATGTTGTGTGATAGATGGCATCCTGAAATAAGGTGGTGCAGGGGTGGAGAGAGAGAGAGAGAGAGAGAGATAGAGAGAGAGAACATTTTAAAATACACAATATTGTTGATTGGCTTGAGGTGATTGTGTTGGCTTGTGAATGCATGGAAAACAAGAATGTTGTGGTGAAACATGGAGATAGCAGGAATTGTGCTCGCAACCCGGAAGGGGTGTGGCGAAAGACTTCCTGTCTTCCTATCTTTTCTTAGTTTTAGCTTTATTCCCCAAAATGTGCAACTATTTTTTTCATGCTATAATGTAGGCTCAGCCATCCCGTGCAATCAAAGAAGTGACAACAGGACAAAATCTCCTTACAATCCAAAAATGCCCTGCCCAAAATGTTAAAGTTCACGCTGACCTCAGCTCAGCTAGCAGACATTTAGTTTCCACAGTTGTAAGGACACTTTGCTAAATGCCTGAACCCAACTCTAATTGCTAATAAACCAGTGTAAATGCTCTCCTCTCCTCTCCACCATATGCTTTGTTTATTATTGTTGTGTTCGGCAGGACGATGCTGGGGCTTTTCCCACCACACTTATGGGAGCTGACACCGAGCCGTCCTCCCCCATGTTTACAAGAATGTACGAACGCCAGGGCCCTCTGGGATGCCTGTCTCCAACTGAGAGCCATGAGGACGCTGCATTGGCTCTCAAAGACCATTCTGAGATGTGAGACGTCGGGCGTGACTAACCTATTTCTGCAAGTTTGGAGAGATCAGGAGAAAGTGAAATTCTGCAGAATTGCACTTGGAAGAAATGTTTCTTCACTAATATAAACTGGGTGAAAAGAACAGTAGAAGTGCCTCTCAGTGAACAGAAACCAAACCAAAACGGTGACACAAACTACATCCTGATAATCATAAGCTTCAATTGAACCTCAGTGAAATGAGTCATTGTGATGATGCTGTATTACACGGCATTGGTTTTAGGTATAGGTTCACTGAATCAATTGTCATCGATTAAGACCCTGGTCTGTTAAGTTAGACAACATCTACTCCTCCACTCTCACCCTTAACACCGGTGTACCACAAGGCTGTGTGCTGAGCCCTCTTCTGAAATCCCTCTTCACCTATGAATGCGTTGCTGAGCATGGTTCTAACACCATAATTAAGTTTGCAGATGACACCACCGTGGTTGGTCGTATCAGTTGGGATGACGAGACAGCCAACAGGGACATGGTCCAGCAACTTGCTGAGTGGTATGCTGACAACAACCTGGCACTCAACGCTGAGAAGACCAAGGAGATCATCGTGGACTTCAGGCGGGTTAAGAGCAAAGCACATGCCCCCATCTACATCGACGGCTACGTTGTGGAGCGTGTGTCTAGCTTAAAAGTTCTTGGGGTCCACATCTCTGAGGATCTCACCTTGTCCACAAACTCCTCCACCCTCATCAAAAAGACCCAGCAGCACCAATACTTCCTGCGGAGCCTTGAGAAAGCTCACTTCTGTTCCAGGATACTAGTTAACTTCTACCGATGCACCATTGTGAGGTTACTCACCAACTGCATCTCAGTGTGGTGTGGCAACTGCTCCGCAGATGACCGCAAACGACTGCAAAGGGTGGTGAAAACTTCCCAACGCATCCCCGTCTGCCCACCTTAAAGGACTTGGTAACAAACGCTGCCTGGTCAGGGCAAAAAGCATTATCAAAAATGCATCACATCCCAACCACAGACTCTTCTACTCTCATTCTATCCAGTAGGGGATACAGGAGCCTCCGCTCCCGTATCATCATTGCTAGACTTCAGGCTTTGCATTTAGAAATTCTTCTGTTCACTTACTATGCGTTTATTCTGTGTGACTGGTGAAGCCAAGGCATTCCCCACTGGAAACTGGCTTGGTACAGTAATTAAATCTGTGACTAAATCAGTTTCTTCTCCTCCGTCAGCCACTGTGAGTCAAAAAAACTACTTACAAACAAAAGTGAATCGATAGCTTGTCAAGGTTGCTACGGTAACTACCAGTTGTCACCTGCTACAGATGCGATCTGCTAGCTCTGAGCATCCAATCAAAGTTCTCTTGGCCTGCTAGAAGGCCCTAGGGTCACCTCCTCAACATCTGACCCTGGCATCAGATGACAGCTGAAATGTGATATGATGAAAACTCTAATTCTAATAAGTCACTAACTGTAAGTCACTAATTCTGATTAGTGACCTACTGTTTAGGCCAGCAGAGAAGGCCTTGCTGGCCCTGACGCCCTGCCACTGCATTCAAACAATGTATATTCCAATTTTTCTTTTTGCCAAAGAAACTGAAACAAGGGGTGATGACAAAAAAATGTGTTTTAATACCAGTAAGATGATGACATGACATGATTTCATTATCTGCTGTTTGTTTCCAAAATATGTAAGCAGGCCAGATACTGTTTGTACCTAATCTTCCTAATCGTTTGCGTGTGTGTGTGCGTGTGTGTGTCCTTGTGTGTGTATCTTGGTAGGGAACAAGATGTTTTGTGAAGTGTAAGAGTCATGCTAACATGTTTGTGTAGTGTGGCGTTAGTGTCTTCTACCTGCTTCCAGTGTTTTCTGTCAACGGGAACGTTTTGAAAGCATCCACGCAGTCGGTCGGAACACACACACATACACACACAGACCCACCCAGACATACACTCCCATTGGTTCTTCATGTTGAAAAAACTTTTACTATTAATACTGAAAATCTTAAAATTTGAGGGGAATGAAAGAAAGAAAGAAAGTGAAACATACATAAGCTCTTGAGAAACACACCGTTCCTGGTGTTCCCAATCAAAATGTGATTGA
The DNA here is from genome assembly GCA_016785305.1 of Colistium nudipinnis. Taxonomy (NCBI): domain Eukaryota; kingdom Metazoa; phylum Chordata; class Actinopteri; order Pleuronectiformes; family Rhombosoleidae; genus Colistium; species Colistium nudipinnis. The sequence continues at coordinate 4,390,788 of JAFBJU010001075.1, forward strand.
AAGCACATGTGCACTCACTGCAACCATATGCAAAAATATCAAGGCGGTCCAAGATGTATAAACAGGGGCTGAGCTCTGGGTGAAAAGTGAGAGGTTGAGGAGCACCTCCGACCCTTCTCTCTAGCTCTCTTTCATTCTGCTATCCATGTTTATTCAGGTCATGTTTATGTGAACGATTACATTGTGCTTATCATATGTCCTGGACTCTCCCAGTCTTTGCAAGGTCTTTTTGCCAATTTTCGTGATGCCAACATGTTCTCTGTTATCATACCAGACTGCAAAACGCCTATGTATGTCAAATGAACTTTCAGTGCTGATTCACTGCACTTGTTGCCTGTTCCTTCCAAGTCCATTCATCATCTTAACACACCCTCCTCAATGCACGAGGCAGCATAATTCAAAATACAAGCGTAGAAAGGTTAAGGATAAAAAAGGATAAGGTTGAGGGTGAGCTCAGATTTGAGCAAGTCTGCTTTTCCACATGAAATGTTCAATTCACCTGAAACATCCGGATCACAGTGCATGACACTGTTAAACTACAGAAAGCTAAAAGTAAAGTTTTTTTTGGCCGCACTGAATATCATATGTTTATTGTTAACATTTATTTTTATGTTTTTATTCCCATAACTCATCATTTTTACTACTTATACTTGCCTTGTTTTTTCTGTTACAATCAACATTTTTCATTCGCCTTTATAATGAATAGTTTACTAACTACCTCCTGAAGCAAACAACAATAAATATTTTGATGTCATATTTAGGAATCATATAGTAATTTTAAAGAATCAAAAAAAGTCTCTCACTCTCTCTCTGTCTGTTTCTCTTGCAGATGTTCAGACTAAATGGACGATTTAGTCTGATTAAGTCAGCTGCAAAGGATTCAAACTCATCATCATCATTGCTGTGTTTTACTGTGAGCATCCCTGAGAAGTTGTGTCTGTCATCAGGACCATGAGACAGACCATCACACAATGATGTTCAGACACTTCCTCTGATACAAGACCTGGCCTTGACCTTGAATCTCTAAAAGATTGATGAGGGTCCCTTTCAGGCAAAGGCGGCCTGGCATAGCATTGATAAGGCAGCTTTTATTTGAGCACTATTTATTTATTTATCCCTGTTTTCTTTTTGTCTTCATGGTTTTTTGGACATGGCAGATGTCCCTGGGCAATAAGGACAGTCTTTTAAGAAACATAGACAATGAAATGCTTCAGAAGTAACAGTTTTTTTGTGTCACTTAGACACGACTGACAATTGTGTGATAACCAAGCAGGGCGCCATAGTCGGCATGTCACCGTCAAACTGCTGCATCTGGAAGATAGTCAAACTACAGAGAGACACTCAAAGCTGAGAGCGGCTCACAGATCACACACCTGCACACAGACACACAATCACAGTCTTCCACTCAGTACCATGTGCAACATCTCGTTCTGTGATGTGGACAGTAAGGTGGACCAGTTCTTCCAGCCCACACTCTACATCATAGTGATAGTTCTGGGGCTGCCCACTAACTGCATGGCCCTGTGGGCTGCCTACATGCAGGTGAGGAGGACACACCCTCATAGACACACTGATACACACGCGTACACACACACACACACACACACCCAAAGCCGTGATGTGATGCATCAAAATTTTTTTCAATTATGGAATTTCACCAAACTTGGTCTGGTTTGGTGAGGATTATTATTAATTATAAATGGTCAAAAATAAAAAATTTCAAGATATTCCCGAAACATATTAAATAGATAAAATATTTAAAGCCTATATTAATCAGAAATGTGTTGTACATCATGCCATATTCTTATGGAAAAGTTCAAATGTGTTCAGAAAATCTATGTCATGCATTCAAAACGCATTTAAAAAATGCAAGTTTACATTCTATTGGACTATAGACATGACCTAAATCTTATATAGAAAAAATAAATGTTAAAAACATTGTAGGATGATATTGAAATGGAATTAATATAATATAATATAATATAATATAATATAATATAATATAATATAATATAATATAATATAATATAATATAATATATCATTGATCGTTACATATGAAGAACATCTTCAATTTGTTGGCTGGCTATTCATGACGTGTAAATGTTGTGTAATTAATTATGTGCAGTTGCCTTAAAGTAATACATTAGATGATGCAATTAACTTTTTAATGTAACATGTCCGGCACTGTCTGCTCTATAGGTCAACAGACCACTTTCCCATACAGCACAAAGCATTTGACCAGTGTTTCCCACAGACGGTCGGTTTGCTTTGGCAGCTGGAGGGACTGCTATTGACTTTTCATTCAAACAATGATTTTTTTTTCGTTTTTCATTAGAATGAGTGACATATTAGATTATTGTTAGGCCTCTGTATCAGCGCAATGTTTTAAATTGTCAACATTCATGAAATACATCACCACTCACAGAGGCAAAAGTGCTTAGTATCACAGGTGCATTCAAGTTAACGTAGTTATCAAACCCTCTTCATTGCATGGTAGTATGACATGTAAATACTGATATCTTCACTGATGACAATACCTGACAAAACAGGAATATAATGACCCCACTGGTTATTTAGAAAGTGGTTATTCCTAAAAAGGAAGAGTATAATATCAATACTGCATGGAAAACTGTGCCATCTCCTGGTGGTTGGAATTAAAAATCTAAAATAAAATCCAAGACCTTACAAATCATCAGAATAGCTTAACAGAAGCCATAACGTGGACATGTACATCAAATTCCATCAAAATGAGACATAGTCAAACATAACACTTTTTACATACTGTTTGACTTGTATGTGAAAAGCACAGGAGAAAACCATACAGAAAGTTGAACTTTAAATCTGCATCTAACATCTTTCATGCTCAGAGGCAAAAGTGCTTAGTATCACAGGTGCATTCAAGTTAACGTAGTTATCAAACCCTCTTCATTGCATGGTAGTATGACATGTAAATACTGATATCTTCACTGATGACAATACCTGACAAAACATGAATATAATGACCCCACTGGTTATTTAGAAAGTGGTTATTCCTAAAAAGGAAGACTATAATATCAATACTGCATGGAAAACTGTGCCATCTCCTGGTGGTTGGAATTAAAATCTAAAATAAAATCCAAGACCTTACAAATCATCAGAATAGCTTAACAGAAGCCATAACGTGGACATGTACATCAAATTGCATCAAAATGAGACATAGTCAAACATAACACTTTTTACATACTGTTTGACTTGTATGTGAAAAGCACAGGAGAAAACCATACAGAAAGTTGAACTTTAAATCTGCATCTAACATCTTTCATGCTCGCTTCCTCTCCTTTCCTACTGTCCTTCTTTCCCCCAATTCTTTAACCCCCCCAACATTTTCCTCTATCCAGGTGCGCCAACGCAATGAGCTGGGCATCTACCTGATCAACCTATCGGTGGCTGACCTCCTCTACATCACCACTCTTCCTTTGTGGATAGACTACTTCCTGCAGCATGATGACTGGATCCACGGTCAGGAGAGCTGCAAGCTGTTTGGATTCATCTTCTACACTAATATCTATGTCAGCATTGCCTTCCTCTGCTGTATATCACTGGACAGGTACCTGGCTGTGGCATACCCACTGCGCTTTGCCAAAGTGCGACGAATCAAAACAGGTATGGAAGGAAATCCACTTAGATAACTTAGTATGATCAATATGATATCAAAAGAATGTTTTTACAGACAACTCTGATCCCAACAATAAGAATAATGCACAAAATAAACCCCAATTAATGAGACCATAAAATCAGTCAAAGCCAGTATTAAAAAAAGATCTTATATTTCCATCTCTTTGTTCCACTCCTCTCTTCATACAGCAGTCCTTGTCAGCACGCTGGTGTGGGTCATCGAGATTGTAGCCAACTCTGCTCCTCTCTTCCACGATGAGCTCTTCCAGGACCGCTTCAACCACACATTCTGCTTTGAGAAGTATCCCATGCAGGACTGGGTAGCGGGGATGAACCTCTACAGGACATTCTTTGGTTTCCTCGCTCCCTGGACAGCCATGCTTGTGGCATACCGTGGGATCCTGGCAGCAGTCCGCTGCAACGTTTCAACTGAACGTGAGGAAAAGGCCAAAATTCAGCGGTTGGCTTTGAGTTTGATCCTGATTGTTCTGCTCTGCTTCGGACCATACCACATCTTCCTTCTCGTGCGGAGCGTTATGTTCCTCAGGAAGCCATGTGACTGCGGCTCCGAGGAGAGCCTGTTTGCAGCTTACCATGTATCGTTGGCACTGACCAGCCTTAACTGTGTGGCAGACCCCATTTTGTACTGTTTTGTCAACGAGGGGGCAAGGCATGATGTTGGCAAAGCCCTCTCAGCGTTGTTGTGTGTGGCGTGCCACAAGGCCTCCTCCTCCTCACCTTTGCATGCCAACATACTTAACGCTGGTTCGGTTACCATTGAAACGCCGCTATCGGCTAAGAAGCAGCCTTGCGTGTACACTGACGGAGGCAAGACAAGTAGCTACAAGACAGAGCTGGTGGCTCTGAAGGAGGAGTGTCTTCAAATGACCATCCTAAGTGTCAGAAAGTGACCGGTGGCAACATCAGATTTCTTCTGGTCTGAAAGGCAGAAATCCGATGCACTCATGGCAGCCTAAGTGGACCATGAATGTATTACATATTAGATGCCAATCTATGCAGTAGATGTTGAACTAGTTAAGTACTGGCACAACTTAGATATTTGGACTATTTATCACTGTGCCAGAAGTCATACAGGCCCGGGGGGGCATCAAGTGGATTTATTTAAACAGAGAAAACCTGCATGGGAGAGTATACTAAGACACATATAAATTCAGATTGCTTGGATTGTTTGTTTGTTTCATAGTGGACAAAGGGTACATGTAAAAGATTGGGGTTTGACAGCCAAATATGCCACTTTGGAATATGAAAGCATAGTAGAAAGTTAATAAAATATTGTACTTTAGTGGTCAAAAACATTTGTAATGCTTGTTGAAAATGTGTTTACCTTTATATTAGTTTTTGATGGAAACACTGATGCTGTATGAAGCACATCAGCTTATAAACTGTGACACAAAGGAGCCTATAGGAGAAGTTTATTTCTTAATGTTTTTTTTTTTTTTTTCTAACTATGGCCGATAAAGAAAGCTGTCAATAATAATTCAAGTTAAAGGATTTCCATGCCGGTTTTTGTATCAAATTCCAAGATTAGAACATTCCCACTGGCTTTAAGCGTAAATCTCCGTAGAGTCGGAGGAATAGATAAATGCACTCAACCAGCATCTCTGAAAGTTTTTTTTTTTTCATTTTTTGACTGAGATTCGCCAAAGAAAATCAAGTACAAACATTGATTTCACAGACTTAAACGTTCCCTACACAATAAATCCCAGCTGTGACCCCTTCACCTTACTCTAATAGCAAGGGACACTTGCTTCTGAACACAGAATGTTTATGCTGCTCCCTGATAAAAAAAAAATCTTCACGGTACCTGTTAAGAAAGAAAAAAAAACACATTTAGAAATGTTTAGAACCTGCTGTTGCTCGGAATGTTTCTGTTATAATGTTATGATTGTGGCTCTGGACTATGAGGCTAACAAAGTAGATAAAACGTAAATGCCCTGGGTGGCAAATAACTTTGATTTTATATTTGATTTTATTACATTAATTAATGTTTAAGTTGAGATTTACAAGAAACACGTGTTGCGGCTCCAGATACATTTTATTTGGTGGCAAAGTGGCTCTTTTGATAGTCAAGGTTGCAGGACCCTGAACTTGACAAACAGCTATTTTGCTATATTCAACAATTCAATTCAGGTTCAGGTTCAGGTTCAGGTTCAGGTTCAGGTTCAGGTTCAGGTTCAGGTTCAGGTTCAGGTTCAGTCTTTAGTGGCATCTAGCAGTGAAGTTGCATTATGCCAGCAACTCAATACAACTCACCCATTCCAAGTTCTATGGTGGCATTTAGTGTCTGTGTTTCGTTTGTCCATTCTGGGCTTCTGTAGAAACATGTTGGCGCAACATAGTGGACTCCAGCTATTGAACGCTGCAGGTTTGGCTACATCAGAGAATACAGCTCTTGGTCTTCCTCTCCTTCCTCTTCTGTCTCCACTAACCTGTCGTCTATAATCAATTTTTCCAAAAAGAACAATCATCTAAACTGCCCTCAGCTGGGTTTGGAATTTGACATTTGTTTCCATCAGTTTATCTTTGTTGCATTTTTAATGTATTAAACAAAGAATGTTAGCTTTTGAAAAAAACGTGTTGCAAGATTTGTTTTGCTGACTGTGTGAAGAGTTTTGACGATGTGACTTCAGTTTTGACCAATGCTTGTTAAAAACATATAATGGTTTCAGGTTTTCATATTGGAGTTCCACCAAATATGGCATCTGATGGATGGGGATGTCTTGAAAAGTGTTTTGAGTGATAACACTAATATTTCTTTAATATTGTCTTGGCATGGATACGTTACCGTGTTCAGGGAACGCTGCTCTGTGTACTGCTACATTTGTTGTGCATCTGCATGTCTGTCTCAAAGAGAAGGTACCTGGCTTCATAATGTGTATTAGTTGATCGAAAGTTTGAGTGAGAAATAAATGATGACAAAAATGATAAAGATGTTTGTTTAGGATCTCATATCTCCAAGCTTCCTTCACACTAACTGTTAGATACACTTTGACAAGTTAAATCTTTTAAATCATTTACAAATCCACATACGTTGGGCAGCATGTTGTAACTAGCATTCTGCTATTCCTGCAGACAGACTTGTGTGTGTGTGTGTGTGGGTCAGCACATCAGAAGGAAACCTATATTTTTAAGACCCATTGTCATGGGGAGGACACATTTCACACTTTGTTATATGAGATAGAATGTTCAGATGTGAGAGAATCAGAGCTTGCAAAACAGTGTGCGTAACACGTGAGAATGAGATGTATTCTTTAGATGTGTGTATTTGTGTTCGCTTTACTGTTTTAGTTCCCGTGTGTAGAGAGAAAAGAGAGCACAAGACTTTATGTTCTCGAGAGAAGGGAAAGGGCATAACTCTCTCTCTGGGGAACATTGCCTGTCGTCCTCTGTGCTTCACTGGTCACCTCATTTTATGGATCTATACATAGATGCTCACCAAAGGACACACTGTCATTACCAGAAGCTCACCTGATTATAAAAGGGATTTATTACAAGGTAAGGCTGGCGAGAGACCTGAGTAGGTTAAAGATGATGGTGCTATAATTTTTACATTTCTGCCCTGAGGAAAGTTCAGCAACATAGATACTATTTGGGTGTACAGTTACTCTCAAACTTCCATTCAACCATTCATTATCCACCAATCCTGAAGCTCATCCCAAGAATAGGATTGGGATTTAGATTAATCAGAATAGGACTAGGATTAGCACTGAGATTGGTTTAGTCTTGGAATTTCAGGTGTGAAATTCAAGGAATAAGAACTGGGGTTTTAAACATGGACTGTTTACTGGATTTAAATCCTGTGGATGTAACTAAATAAATGATTAATGTTAACTGATGTGTCAAACGTAAAGTAACATTAACATTATTAATATTGATTGTGACAAGTATTTGGTCTGCTGAACCCAAGTATGTTATTAAATAAAAATAGAATACAAAATAAGGCAGCCTAAGGAGAATAATGATCAAATATGTGGTGAAGGTGCCATGTTGAATAATACTGCCACTGTAAACACGATTATTATTGCATTGAAATATGACAGAGGCATAAAATGTTATACTGACTAATGGATATATTGAAGGATTATTTTAAAGACATATTTATTGTCTGTGGAAAAAGTCACAACTCCTGCATTAATTTGAATCAAGGCATCATACAATACCATTCGATGTTTGGAAATGTATGTTAGATAAGCAAAACATTAAATCCATGAAATGGCCCAATTGTTTTAACTTAAATTCTAAGCAGACATATGAGGTTTTTTTACCCTGAGCTGCGATCTTTGTTCAAGAGCTGAAGGTTGACCAGGAATGTCCTCAGACTGGAACATTGTAGTCTAGTAGGCACAGAGGAGAATGTCCTAAATAAGCAGCATAAGCTCAAGTAAACAAACAACCTCGATCATCTGCAAGCGACATGGACCAAAAATTCATCCCATACGCTGTTTACAAAGACTACTTCCCTTTTTCTATTGCTATTCCTGGTTTCATCTTCTTGCTGATCAGTGGTCCTGCTTTGGTTTATTTACTATTAAGAATTATCTTATCACTAAACCAATAACCAGGCTTATTTTTAGCAATTGTTATAATTATATTGATTGACCTGTCTCTGTTCGTTTTCAATTTTCAGATTTGTTGATCAAAAGGTTCTCCCATGCTATGAAATATTGCAGATACAATTTTTCTAAAAGTTTATTCTATATAAACACGTTATGTATGTCATATATATGAATTCGGAAGTAGCAAGAGAAGAGGAAAATTAAGGAATGCATCAGAAAAGTTTTAATTGCGAAATATTTGAGAGTGGAGCTTCATCCTGAACCTCATTCTTTATGAATAATACATTTTATAATAATTTATGAATATTAGTATGCAGGACATACATCAAAGTATGACTTCAATATCATGTAGAATGCCCTGTGAATGGAGACAGGAGACTTAGTTTGATGGGACAATTGTGTTTTTTTATGGTGAACCAGTAAGAGGGAACTTTCTCACGGTTCCCAGACTGAAACAATATTGAACAAACAAACTTGTGTCGTAAATAAATATCATGTACGTGAACATTATGTTTACCTTCCCTCCTAAGATGGCTAAAAGGGCATTATAGGTTGTAATCTGTATTCAGATTACACATATGATGGGACAGTTACTCTCCATTGTGTGATGGAGTAAGTTTGCAAATTTCTTTTTAATCAAGTAATAAATAAAAAATTCAAAATAAAAAACGTTGTTTTTTCCCTAAAAAACTACATTTTAAATTCCTGAAACAGTGTAATCACAAGGGCTATAATTATGAATATGATTATACTTTGGAACAGAGTGGTTGCAAGACTTGTGTGTGTAAAAATAGAAAATACTACTAGCTATCAAGAAGCGGACACTGTACGATAACTCAGTGGTAAAACTTTAGACAAGAGCACCATCCAGTGTAGGAACAGAATAATACCACTTATCGTTCACTTGACCCTTTATTTCATGCTCAATTTTTTTTAGCTTTAGCTTAGTTTCACTTAGAGCTCAGAGGAGTGCCTGCTTTCATTCTGTAAAAACCTCTTTGACCTGAGTGGAAAGTGGGCAGGTGATAGTGGATCCAGACTGCTTTGTAATTATGTTGGCTATGTGACATTTCCACTAGTCTGTCCCAGGATGGGGTCACTTTCCCTCCATCATGGTAGTCATTCCTAAGCCTGAAAAGGGAAATCTTGCCCTAATGGATGCAAGAGGTTTGTTGGACAATGACATGCCTTGACATTTCAGCAGAAGATTGGTTATTGTCCAAAGACTTAAATTCAATATCAGAATCCAGATTTTTGTTTTCTAACATCGCTTGTGCAGTTTATAAGTTTGAAATGTAGAGCATTTGTTTGAAGCAAGTAAATAATAATGGAAATCAATTACACAGTTAGAGAAAACCAGCTTCATCAAACAAACTTAATGTTATCATGCCAACTGCTTTTTATTAATGAAAATTAAACATTAAACAGACCCTTATCTATTTGTCAGAGGGTATTTTACCCAAACAGTTTGATTTCTTTGTAGGAATACATGCAGGAAGGCCTCTTTAACCTGAATGTTTTCACTGGACTGTAGGGACTAACACTGACATAAAGGCAGGGGGAGACAAGAAGAAAGAAGGGCTTGGATTACAACACACTCAGTGACCTCTCTGCTCAAGAATCATTACTCCACCATGTCTTCACATAGGGAAAAAATCGTATTTGCCGGTAACAAAACCAGCTCTTTCGACCCTATCAATCACTGTTTTCATCAGCACTTGCAACTTGTGTTTATTTTAGGTGCCTCCTTTTCAAACTTCGTTTGACTGTGTCCGTAGGAAACTCTTTAATTGGATAAATTCATGAACTTGAAAACAACGATCGTAATTTAATCCTGAAATTATTATCCCTCATTGCGTCAGACTTAATGTTGGTTCTGAAAAAAGGGAATGAGGGGAACTTGTGACCAGATGTACCACTGTCTGTGCACATCTGCTGCAGTACGAATGACTGTGATGGCAGCTGGCCAGACACATGTGCTCCCCATCTTCATCAGTTGCTCTCAGGAGGGGAAATGGAAAAGTTTCCTATTCTCTCCAGTATCATTCGGGAATATTGGCTGTTTTCACGCACCTTGTGGCTTCAATCTATGAGGTGATTCAACCCAAATCCTTGCTTGACACAGTTCATTTCCCTTTCTATGTTTATTCATAACTGGTAATCACAAAGTCAAACCAAAAATAATGTACTATAAGGTAGGAGGCCCAAGTAAGGGTAGGGTAAGGGTATTGAGTTATGGTTAGGGGATAGGGTTAGGGGATTGGGTTTGGGGATTGGGTTTGGGGATTGGGTTTGGGGATTGGGTTAGGGTTAGGGTTAGGGTTAGGGTTAGGGTTAGGGTTAGGGTTAGGGTTAGGGGATAGAGTTAGGGTTCCACTTTGTAAGGTAATAAACATGGAATTAGCGTTAGGTTAAGGTTAGGGGATTGGTGATTTGGTTACGGTTAGGGAATTGGGTTAGGGGAGTGTGTAAGGGGGTTGGTTTATGGGATTGGGTTAGGGGGGTGGGTTAGGTGTTGGGTTATGGAATTGGGTTTGGGGGTTGGGTTTGGGATTTGGTTTGGGGATATGGTTAGGGTTAGGGCATGGGGTTAGGGGATTGGGTTAGGGGATTGAGTTAGGGGATTGAGTTAGGGTTAGGGGATGGGTTATGGTTAGGGGATAGGGTTAGGGTTAGGGGATGGGTTAGGGTTAGGGTTAGGGTTAGAGGATTGGGTTAGGGTTTTGGGATTGGGTATGAGGTTAGGGTGTAGTTCCTCAAAGTATGGACTCTTGTGCGGATCCGGACTAAACCACAACTGTCCCCGGACCCAGAGCAAATATATACTTTTCATATGTAATATTTGTTGTATCTGTGAGACATGGCTGCAACGCAACAAGACCAAATGATCTGTTTTCTACTCGGCAAGCGGCACTCACACAATCACATTTAGCACCCTCCCATATCCATGACAACAGAGGTTTTTTAAAAAACTTTATGTACACAATCGTACATACAGTTGACAGTGAAGATTGACTGGAGACAGCGCAGCTTCTTCTGCAGGTAGCTAGGTAGTAGTCAATTTAAGAACGTGAATCAACAAAGAGACATCATTGATTAAAAGTTCTCTGCTTTCTCCACTGCAAGCAAAGGAGTTAAAAAAAAACTTGCACTGAAAAAGGCTGAGTGTGACGCTCCGACCTTGTGGACAAAGATGGTTACTGCAGCTAATTTCCCTCTCCTGCATAAGGTGACACTTCACATTCTCACAATGTTTGGCTCAAGCTACAGCTGTGATTCTGCATTCTCAACATTGAACATAGTGAAGAACAAGTACTGCATCAGTGTCTCCAAATGGCTATCGCACCTTTTGTGCCAAAGTTTAAAGTCCTGGCAACGCATTAAGGGCTGAAGGGATGTGGAAATAGGGATTTGTAATTCCATAATATAATTGTTACCTTGAAAGACTTTATTAAATGGACATTTGTCATAATGACAAAAAAAAATGGTGGACCTTTATGAGTTGTATTTGAGTACCCCTGAGTTAGGGTATTGGGTAACGGGATTTAGTTAGGGCATTGGGGTAGGGGATAATGTTAGGGGTTGTGTTAGGGTTAGGGGATAGGGTTAAGCCCTAACCCTTGGTTGGGGTTAGGAGATATGAACCCTTCCAGGACAACACCTTTTTGGAGTAACTTTTGATAGGAAGGTCTTAGAGACCTTGAAGAAAAACAAGTTACCGTCAGAGCCCAGAGACAAAATCATAACATTATAACAGTAAGTTTAAATGTCTATATCTGTTTTCTTTTCTTCTCTGAGCAGGTACCAGCAGAAAGTTGTTTTTCTTTTATCAGGTAGCAGCATAAACAGTCACAAAGAAAGTGTCACTGTTAGAGTAAGGTGAAGTGCTCAGTGTGGGACTTTTTAGTCAGTGAAGTCCATGTTTGTACTAGATTTCATTTGGAGGATCAAAAGAAAGAAAAAAATCATCTTTCAGTGATGCAGGTTGAGTAGTTACATCATGACAAAATTACCTATATTTAGCCATTCCTCCGCCTTTACAGAGAGAAAGGTCTTCTTTCTGCTCTGGCTGCAGCTGGGACTGCTACAGGACGCCACTTTCAGACAAGATATAGGGATAAAGTTTGCATCACTGCTTCCTCCTGTTCATGTTAGCGCCGCATTAGTCTTAGGTCCCGCCCTCAAAATGCTCTCATTAGATGAGAGGCATAATGACGTCCATCCCAAGCCAATACTGATCAACATCCCGCCCCTCCTGTGACTCATGCTTTGTCTGTATGTCTATTCAGAGCCAGTGAGAGATGAACTTTCAAAATAATAATGATAAAAACTGTTAATGTGTGATAAAATTATTACCGGCTTTAGTTAATGCATGTGCTAACGCCATGATCACGTATTATTATTACATTTCTGATCCTGTGTGAGAATGTGGCTACAAAGGATATGAGTCATGTCTGATCCGGTGGGTTCTGGTGTGAATGATATGTCCTGGGGGGTCTGTGGTAAGCGTGCATGGATGGGTCACCATGCTCCAATGTGTGAGGGTAAATTGAGGTTAGTGTAGTGGAGGGGATTGGGTAAGGGCATTATGTTAGGCTTAAGGTTAGGGGATATGGTTAGGGGATAGGGTTAGGAGATTGCGTTAGGGTTGGGGTTAGGGGATTGGGTTAAGGGATAGGGTTAGGGGATGGAAGTCTCCCAAGTCTCTCACTTAGAGGATTTGGTTAGAGTTAGGGTTGGGGTAAGGGGATTGGGATAGGGGATAGGGGATAGGGGATAGGGGATAGGGGATAGGGGATAGGGGGATTGGGTTAGGGCAGTGAAGATTATCAGGTGTGCCTTGGGAAATGATCCAATTTCACTTATAATATAACACAATATCAAAAATAATAATTAGCAAGAGCAAATCATTTGTAAACGGGCCCAGATTTCACACTGAGTATAAACAAGTTGAGAGACCAAATTGTCATTATATATAGTGTATTAAGCCAAAATGTGTAATTTTGTAAATTTTTGGTTGGTGGTGTTCCCCAGGATTTTTTTAATATAAAAAATGTAATGTGCTTCATAAAAGGTTGAAAACACTAGAGTACTCCTGTTCCTCTTCCAAATAATCTACTGGAGATTCACCCTCAATACTTTCGTCCAATGTTAAGGCGTCTTCCTTGATCGACAACATTGACAGAAGTTCAGTGAGCATATCACAGTCTGGTTCATCTTCGTTAACCTCCGCCTCGATACAAGAAAACAGCCTTGGTATCCCACTGCATGCAGGTCCTCGCCTCTGTCTCCTCCATTCTAAGTCCTCGGACATCTTTGCGATAGCTTCCAACTTCATAGTATTCTAAAGCTCCTGGGTTTCGGCACCATAAATTGTAGTGACGGTCAGACCTAGTCAGTTGCTATCCGGTTGAAACAGTTTATTGGCTCTGCTACATGCTACAGTTCAATTCATGCAAGAAGTCAATCCTAGTCCAATGTTCAATATACCACAAGGTTTTTAATTCTAGTTCTATGTGAGATCAAAGCATGACGTGTCGTTTAATATCATATTCAAGAACAAAGTTCCTTAAGCTTAAAGCAATGATCAAGGCATTTAATCACTTACATCATAGATTGTCATTGTACACGGCATCATCTCATCTAGGACTGTTTCTATCTACTTATGTTATCTGATTAAAGACAAATGTTTCACACCATCGACCAATGCTTTTTAGCAATTGAAGGAAACTGTAATTACTAGCCATATAAATAAGTCTGAAACTTCAGATACTCCTACAGCGATATCAGTTAGGTAGGATTCACACAGTGGATTTCAGAATTTACCTTTACAGTAAGAGTTTTGAAGTTTCAATATTGACCAATGCTTGTAAGCAATTGAAAAGATGATAGCCAATGAATGTACATAAAGTAACATCCACCATTACGATAAGAAGAAAACCATCAGCCGAGTACATTTTTACAGACTGCTGGCTACCAGCAGGTGACAGCAAAGGCCCAACATTTGCTAGCAACACAGCTAACATCCATTTTACAGCAGTCAGGCTGGACCCTGTGTTGGAGAAACAGCCAGGGAACTGTATGTACAGGGCTAAACTCTGCAAAGAAAACAGGTGCAAGTGTCTCATTCTTGATGAGGAGGACTTCGCTCTGAAATAAATGTCATGCCACAGGCTTCATTTTGAGTTTCTAAATTATTGGATGATGAAATCCTACCAAATGCTTTTCTAATTATAATACTGCTGATGGAATTGCAAAATAAAAATGTTCACGTTTTTCTCCGACTGCTCATTTTTCTAAATCTAAGAATCAATTATTGTTTCGTTTTTTCCCTTCTGTTTTGGAGTCACGACCAAACATTTCTATGGATCTCTGAAAAACATTTGGAAAATGTTTACTGCATCCCTTCAGGTTAACTTGAGGCTACCGCTTGAAACCACTTAAAGTGTTGAGCAGAAGTTTGCAGACGCAGATCACTTAAAACCATCTCACTAACATCTGCTCATAGGCCCAGCCTAATAAAAACTCAAGAATGCTGCTAGTCTGTGTTTTACTGCTTATGGGGCCACTTCACTTTTTCCATATGCTTCTGCAGTGTGGACGGTCTGGCCGTGGGGGCCCCTAACCGTTGTGCCTCCAAAAGATTTGTATCCCTGGTCCAAATGTATAAAAGAGTGTGCCTCCACCTGAAACTGAACAAACCACATCGAGTGGCTCCTAAAATGAGGTGCCGTTGTGCAAACCGTTGGCTCTCCTGAGCAGGGCCTGCTATTTGTGGTGCAGAATCTGTTTTAGACCACAGCCCAGGATACATCTTGATAAGCCACACATTTCCAGGGGAGAAAGACTGGCTTCACCAGTGCGTTTCTCATGCCGATGTGAAATAGCGTGAGATAGCTGCTCTGTGCAACTGCGTGTGAGTATACAGTATATATGTGTGCATGCGGCACAATGTCACCTTGACTACAATCTACAAGAGGCACCGAGGGTGCACTGCATCTGCACGGCACTGGACAGAGGAGGAGAGAGGGAGCAGAAGGTATTTGCGCGTCTCTCGCGAGTGTGTGTGTGAGAAAATGCCAAATGTGTGAGTGCATGTGTGTGTGAGAGGGAGAGCGAGGAAGAACTGAGGCGGGTATACGGCTCTCTCAGACAGCACTGTTGTGGAGGATCCCTCTTCAGATCCAGGCAGAGCGACGCAGAGATGTCCGGCGCAGCACACACAGGTGGGTCAGAAAGCAGCCGGGGTGACAGGTGAGACAGCAGGCCGGGTGCTAAAATGTCATTATTCCTCATATGGTTTTCAGTGTGTATAATCACCTTTTTTGATTCCGGGCAGATTGATGGTAGAGGCCTTCAGTCTGACCTAGGGTTCATTGCGGTAGGTCAGGCGCTTTGAAAACCAAAACACAAAGGGTTCACAATGAGGCACACCACCACACATGTAAACACAAGTATTACCATTTTTTTCTTTTTGAAGAAAAGGACAGACAACAGTTCTTTAAACTCTGGTTATCTTAATTCACTTGCTGGTTGAAAACTTGTGAAGTGTAGTTGCTGATCTCCAGGTGTGTTTGAGGCTACCTTTGGACCACTGACAAGCAGTGCCTCAACCTCCAAGGACTCGCAGTGGGACCTTCACCCTCCTCATATTTAGCGGACCACAAACCCACCGCCGCCACCATGTGCAATATACCCGTGTTCTTCTCATTCTGCAAGAGAAACGCGTCCTTGGCCAATCGCCGCCCGACAAAAGCTTCTCTCTTGCCTCCTCGGTTTTTCGCTTTCTCTCTCGCAACAGCTTCACGGGTCGTCGGAACTAAGATTATCTTGGGAATTTGAGTGCCCCCCCCCCCCACACACACACACAATCGCAGACATACACAGCCTGAAGTGGAGCAAGGTTTGTTTGTTTCACTTTAGCTCACAGTTTCCAGCATCAGTCTGATAACACTCCATGTGTCGCACCTAATTGTATGTGTTTGGATTCTCAATGTATTATTTCTTGAGGATTTTGGGACATGTGATTGTTGAAGATCGGTGATGCAATATAGCGTGAGTTTGTTATTTTCTTCCTGTTCCGCCCATCGATAGAGATGGCTGGTTGTTTGTATTTCACTTAATAAAGACGACTGAAACACACGGACCGAGTCGCAATTCACCACGAACGCAGGGGAAAATCCCAGTTTTGGGGGTGCCTGCGAAGGCATCGCTAGGCCCTGTGACGTCAGCCGCTCCCCTGCGCTCCCTACAGCAGCCAGTCGGAGAAGGGATGCTCTGAACGCGACTGCAGCATCTTCACCCAGAGAGAACGAGCAGGAGGAAGGAAAAAAACAAGCTCTCTTTCTCTGCGTGTTCCTGCAGCTCCGTGAATCTCCTCACCCACCCCGCCACCCCCGGGTGTCTTTATCATCGGACCCAGGACAGGATAAGAAGAAGAAAGAAATTATAGCCAGCCATTAACGCATCGGATCTTTTTTTATTATTGTTGCTTCGCCGACATTTTCCTTTTCGAGCTTCTTTCCACTGTTTGATTCAAGCACCTTTGTCCTTCGGTTGGGTTTTTTGTTTGTTTGTTTTATTTGTTGTCTGGTTCCGCTGCTGTTGCGGAGGAGCGCCACCATCCTTCATTGCCTGACATGAGTACGCTCTTTTATCCGGTTGCAGCGGAATGACACTCATACCCTAGCCCACATTGCCGAGGGTTGATGGAAGATTGAAACTGCATTTGCACCTTTTTAGTAGCCTACAAGATATACAAGCTGCACAGGTTTCGATTTCTTTTCTCCCGACTCTGAGCCGATCATCCGCCGCTTTCCGTCCCTGCGCAGCATCTCTCCGTACGCACGGCTCGCCATAGAGAAACGCGCTGCCAACCTCCCCGTACGAAACAGGCGTATTTTTCAATTCTTAAATCGCTTTCCAAGGAATCATCCGCACGGCTACGCTGCGTAAAAACGGAGGAAAAAGAAACGGGGGATTTAAACGCAAACGCAGCCCAGGCAAGCAATCCAAGAGCAAGCTCGAAAATGATGGCCGGCGGAGCAGTACAGCAAAACGGGATTTTTTCAAATCCTCACCATCACAATCAACAGCCACACATGGAGTCCGATCCCCCGGATTCGCGTAAAAGACCTCTGGAGACTCCGACGGAGGCCAGCAGCACCAAACGCACAAATACGGGAGGTAAGAGCAGCGATAGGGATGCGGGTCGCTGGTTGGGTTTTGTTGGTTATTGCTTCTAAGGAATGCACGGAGAAAGGAGAGCAGGTTGATCTGATTCTTGACGTACGCGGTGTGGCAAGCCCCGCATCTACAGAATTGTACTTCATAACGCGCTGATATGAGTAGAGTGGGCGCGATGTTTATTTTAGCCGCATTCTATTGTGTGACTCATTTCCCATTAAAATTGAAATAATTTTGGAGGATTTGGAAGGAAGCCGTTCTGGTCGCCTCGCGCACACCATGCTTCTTATAGATCGGCGAAAATGATGGTGTTGAATTTTTATTTATTTATTTCACTAAAAGAGCGTTTTCACACGCATCCAGGGCGGCCATGCTGAAGCCAAAAATAAGGATTGTAAACAAGTGAAAGCCAGATCAGGCTGGTGCGCGGTCGCAGCCTCTCATCCCGGCGACGGGTGACCTTGTGATAATCTCACACATCAGCCACCGTCGCCGTCTTGTGAACAATTGGCCCACACGGGCGGATAAACAAGCGGACTCGAATTAACAGCAGGCCTGTGGCGAGTCCGAAGAGGAGTCCAGAGCCACTCACAATGATGCGACAGTGGTTATTGCAGTATGTCGCTGCCTGTATATTTGTTATCACGATTTGTTGTCCTGATATAACCTGATGAGAGAGTTGTTTTTTTTCCAAACTCTCAATTGTCCAATCATATGTGTTCCTTTTTCTCCGGTTGGATGAAATAGATGTGTCTCCATGGCAATCACCATATTTAATTTTTGTTTACATGCTGTCATGCGCCAAGCATTCCCATCACCTGGCATTACAACCAGCCTACTCTGGCCATGCACTCATCATCGACATTTAGACCTACAATACGCCTTGAAATGTGTTACACCAAATGTATTAACTGAAGGGGTGAATAATAACAATGTCCCTTTTTTGTTAAATATTACCGTTCCAATATTAAGATGATATGGGCAATTAAAACTTGAAGTGGCATGCAGAAATCCTCAGTATGCCAAGACAAAAAATGTTTGCTCCCCAAAATGTTTTTCCTATGAGGAAACCATAGCTTCTAAAATATTACATTCTTATATATTTAAAGCTTTCCCCTGACACACAGATTGATGAAATATGTTGTCATGTCAAATTACCAGTTATTGTGTAATTGTAAGTCAAAGCTGAGATACGTCCAATAAGTTATATAGACAAATTCAGTTGGAGTTCAATGTAAGATTGTCTGCAGGGTTGATCAGAGGGGAGCCTCTATCATTAGAGGCTTCCCTCACAGAGTTGTTAAAAGAAAGAAAGACACGTTTTTAGTTTGACTATGTAGGGCCAGCAGGACCAATAGGTTTTTATCTTTTGTAGATATTTATTTTTGGTGACTTGGCTCTTTTTCAAGCAATGAGAAACAAAGAAAACAGGACAGTCAATTTTAACATTTCCTTCAGCCCCAGCATCAAACACGACAGATCTCCTCAAGAGTAATAATGAGACGGGGACAGTGTCCAGCTGAGGAAGGGGTAAGCTGCAGGTTAGCCAGCATTGTAAAACGGCAGATCAATGCAGAGCGTGGAGCACCAAAGGCTCCTCCTCACTGAATTTAAAAACCATGGCCCCCAACCCCCTGCCTGTGTAACAATCAGGCAGCTCGTCCATTTAGACAAATGAAAAGGTTGTGAGGATGATGATGATGATGAGCATGGCAGCGCTGGCTTTTACCCAGACAGAGGATGACTGTACCTCCTCCAGGTCATCGGCCCCTGAGCCAGCAGGATCAGGCTGATGGTCACATGACATTCGATTGAAAAGTAAAACATGCGCGCATGCACACGCAAAGAAACTTGACTCAGGCCTGTTAAGATTAACAAAGAAAGATGAGTCACTACCTGGTTTGCAGGACTTTGATGACAAGGACAGATCATTACTTTTTTTGTTTTACTAAATGTCTCTTTGTTCCAGTTATGCGATCGAAACGATTTGTTCCTGATGATATACAGTATGACAGATATTGACAGCCTGAATTAATCAGATGACACATGAGATTATTTTACTTACTTACTTAATAAGATGCAGAAACTGGTTGCAGAGAAAAACATGGGTCTGATTTTTACCCTAAATGCAATACAACAGAAGCTGTACATATTTTCATTGATAATATGTCTTTGTATTTATATTTTGTTAATCTACACTCAGACTGCAGTTTAAAATTATATAAGTCAAAGTACTGCTAAGAAATCATGACAATGGTTGTTTCTCTGAATGATTAGTTTACGCCACACACTCCCCACCCCTGTGCTTCCTCTCTCTGTAGTGGCCTTCCTGCAGCCCCTATTTGAAACTGAAGGCATTGTATTCCCTCACCACGAAACTGAGACTCATGGTAAGAGAGACTTTGATTTTGATCTTCTACTTTTTTTTTTATAATCTCTAATCTTCTTCGATGCAGGTCTGAATCAGCAGTGAAAACACATACATGTTGTGTTCTTTTAAGGCTAAAACGAAATATCAGGGCATTTCATTCAGGTTGTCTGACTCCTGCAGGGCCAGGAAACTAAAATAGGATTTTAAGTGTAACACCTTCATATTCTACACATGACACAGGATAATGCATGCTGATATCGTTTATATTGTATGTTTTCAGTTCCATATCATCCATCCACTCATGCTTTTTATACACATTCACTGTTTTTTTTGTCATGGTACACAACTGCAGTACAATTGCTGCGTGCTAGCCATATCATCAAAACATCTGCTGATCTATTGTTGAAATGTTTACTAATTGTGTATTCAATTTTATTTTATGTGTGATGGCTACCATGCAGTAGTTTTAATGTTGTATCTTTTTTACAGGTAGATTGAAACATAAATATTTGTGTGCTCTAAAACAGAAAAAAACAGTTTTAAACAATCAATCAATGAATTTTTGCACAACAGCTGCAGCTTAGAAATATATCCCGATGTAAGGGATAATGTGTGGGCCAAGTGTTTTCCAGTCATGTTGTTCGAATGTCCTGTGTGAATTAGAAGTCAAAGTAAATGTTTAATTCAAAGAAGACAAGAAAAGATGGATTTTTCCGCTGAGCTTCCGGTTGGTTTGTGTCCACTGTCTATCCAAATGTGTGTGTGTGTGCAAACCACACTACTACATTAGAGCAAAGAGCTGGTCAGCTGTCAGATGGTAGACGTGGAACGACATGGGAGCGCTGTAACCCTGCAGGTCATAAATCACATCTAGCTCTAATAAAAAGCTGACGGTCTTAAAGAGAAAAAAGATCAATGAATAGCTGCTGTTCACAGCCCCCCACCCACTCTTACACAATCCCATTCTTATCTCTGCGTCCTAACCCCTACCCAGGAGGGCTCTCCCCAGCATTAAAGGAATTCAGATTCCCTTCTAATCGTGTACATATGATCGGAGACATTTAATAAGCAATCTTTTTATATTTCCGATGTTTAAACGCTAAGCCAGACGCGAACCTTTCAAAAAGAGAAAAAAGAAATCTTGCGGTAATTTCATAAAGTCTGGATCTGCTGGTATTGGTCAATCCAGATTTAGTGTTTAAACCACATAGATTTTGTCAATTAAACAAAGAAAGAATGATTAGCAAAATGACTTGAAGAATCTGTTCATTTTCATCAAATTAGAATATTTCACAACAAAGTAAGCTTATTGACAGCATAATTATTCAGGAGAATTTACAGCAACAACTCCGGTTTTGAGTTAATGCATCTGAAGAATCAAGTGACTCAAATGATTCATGGTATGGTATAATAATCTATACAAAGCTACTGAACACCAGCATGAGACAAGACATTGAATCACACTTAATAGTCCACTCAATCACAGCAATTGCCATGAAGGATACATAAAAAAACTACCCTAGTGTCTTCACTGCAGAAATGTATCATAAGTTAACAGTTACCAGTGAAATTATTCATAACAAATGAATGAAAAAGTCTTTGTGGTAGAAAAAATTATAAACGTATTTTTTAATAGTGTCTCACCCTCAAAACGATGACAATAAAGCTAGACTTATTACTACATAAGGAAATCTTTGAATACCACATAGGTTGCCAGACTTACCAACTAATACCCTCAGATTTGAACCAAGTTATAGGGAAAACAAATAGTTGTATAAGTCATTAAAATAAATGGGTTGTCTTGTTTTTTTAATTTAAATGCAAGTGGTCAGAAAATTGTGAGTGGGTTTGACTCTGTGTTTAACGGGCAGGAAAAAAGTTCAGACATCCCGGTCCTTTTACTCACTTCATGGTATATATTACAGTGTGGACAAGACAGTGTAGGCTCCTCCTTTCCTGCCAGCAAGATATAATGCATTCATTTAGTAAATGGATTGACTGGCAAGTCAGAGTGGGGAAGATGGAGTGGGGCCTTGAAATGTCCTTGCCAAGTGACAGTAGGGAAACCAGCAGTAGTTTGTGCGTGTGTGTGTGCGTGTGGGCGTGTGCGTGTGTGTGTGCGTATGTCTCACAGTTGCTAGTTGCAAAGCAACCACCACACACACTTCTACAATTCTAGCTGTTGACATGGCCTTTGACATCAGACTTTTTTGTTAATCCTGGAGTTGAGTGGAGCATCGTTTTTTTTGGGGATGTCCATACAAAGGAAAGCTGCCTGCCTCACATTGAGGCCCTTGCTGGCCCCCTGTCCCATCAACAGCCCGATGTTGCGTTCACACTGCTCATGTTTCTACACCTGCCCCCTATCAATTAGTAAAATCAGATAGTGGTCAGCTGTCCGGCTGAGGGGGAAGAAACCCTACATTTAGCTGTGAACGTTCGGACATAGATGACGAGACAAACAAAACCGCACGACGGCGTGAGGCAATAGATATAAAAACGTTTTACCCTAACCCTTTTCACGCAGATTATACAGTTGTATTGTTTGTGCATAGAATGCTGAAAGTCAATTTTTGTTTAATGCAAAATAAGGGGCCCCTTCTGCTGCTCGTCCTTGAGCCTCACTATCTATCAGAACACGGCGTTCTCCTCTGCAACACGACCGGCTTCTTTTCTCATGAGCCCGAGCATTTCTTGGCTGTGCCCTCTCCTCTCTCTCCCTCTTTCATACTCTCCTCTTGTTTATCCTCACCCATACTAATCGTGCTCTACTTCAGAACATTATGGCTTCACCCCCCCTTCTCTCATCCTCCTTCACTGTCGTCCTCCCATCGCTCCGTCTTCCACCCGCCCCCGCCATCGGTCGCCAGTCATTGACCAGGCTTGCTCGATGGTCGCTTTTCCTAGCCTGCCTATTGATTTCGCGGCCGTCGGCGTTGGGACTCTGCCAACAGTAGCTGCGACTCTTGTTCCTCCACCTCCACCCTCGTCTGTACCTCCTTTTTTTTTGAGCCACTGCGTCAAAGTGGAAAAATAAGCTATTGTCAGGGTGGGGTGAAGCACGGAGAGGTGGGGATATTCCCACAAAGGGAAGTGTGGGATTGGTGGAATGAGATGGCAGTCACAGCTAGCTGGTCACTGATAGGCGAGAAGAGCAGGGCGTCGATGAATATGGATGAGAGAGCGATCAAAGGGCCGATGCAGCGAGGACGAGTGGAAGCCCCCCCCCCCCCAAATAGCCTTGGCCCATGAACAATACACACCGGTTTTCACACAAATACACCCACCCGTGCAGAAGGGAGAGAAAGGAGATGGCTGCTTCGGTTATCATTGGTAGTGTAGCCGCCATGTCTGCTTTGATTTCTACACACGCAGGTTGATGATAGGGATCGCTTCTGTTTGGAGGCATTCCATTGGCTCTCCTTAAACTCTGTTCAAACTTTATAGTATTTCATATTATATGTATTAGTGTTTTAACTTATTTCAATGTCCATTTTCCGTTTCTGATAAAGACAATGGGTCAATTCCTTCTCTGTTATTTACCATTCTTCCTTTTTAGCTATCAATTCAAAATGTATTTAAATTATTCTTTTATGAGAATTGGTTGTAATTTTTGAAAAAATTTACGGTTTAAGAAAATGATTTCTGGCATTGGGGGATGCCTATCAAAAACAAAGCATAGCATTAAATGTTGATTGTATTGTGAGTCACTACGCTTGCTTCAAACTGTGATTTAGTAATACTGATTACATAATATAGATGAGAAAGACCTTTTTCAACGATGATAAGTTACCTCTAGTAATAACATTAGTTATTACTTCCCACATATTTGATTATTTTTATGACCGTAGAATAGTTTTTTTAAGCAGCATCTAAATCTAGTAATCAAGAAATATGAGAAACCTGCTCTCCACACTGAAAGTCATCAGCTAAAACATCTTGAGTGTGAAACATTCACATGCCTGAGAAGTAACATAAAATGATGAAGAGAGTGAGGCTTCTTCTGCCAGCTCTTTGTTTATGATTGACAACAACCATCTTTCAGACTAAAGACAGCTGGTCAGAGACCCCGTGTGTGTGTGTGCTTGTGGGTGTGTGTGTGTAAGAGTGAATGAGTGAGTGAATACCAGCCTTCAACAAAAGAGCAGAGGATTGGAGGGGGTGCATTAGACAAAGCCTAACCCCCCCTTAACTCTCCCTGCTTAGGGGAGATGAATATTTTCCAAGGTCCCAGAGCTCCATACCGAACCTCAGCCCCCTCAACAGCCGAAGTTGTGTTCACACTGATCCCGTTCTTTTCTCATGTTGGGTCTTAAATCATGACCGGTTAGGGTCACCCTTCTACATATGCCCCATATTATTGAGTAAAATCTGGAACAGATTTCAGGTATTTGTCAGTATACTGTAGGTTTTCATTTTTTTTTCTCTGAGATGTTTGGTTTTGAGGTTCTCTAAAATACAGATTATCTGAGATAAATTACAATGCAAAAGTTCATACATAAAAACAAAGCGATTTGGACTTATTCCCCAGGTTTATGACAGTGTGTGTGTTGTGTACTTTGAAGGAGTACAATTACACTCATTATAGAGAGTGTAGTAGAGGACAAAATAGTTGGAAATAGAAGCGGAACACAAAAGAATGGGTCCAGAATCCATTGATAGTTTAAGAAAACTATAGCTCTTTAACCTTCAGCGAAGCAGTGCATGTTGTATGTGTGTGTCAGCCAAAAGTAACAGAACACTGGAGGGGATTTGTGAACTTCAGCCCCCCTGACCCGCCCAACCAACCCAAGCCCATGGACACCAGATCTCAGGATTTGAGCCTCCAATCCCTCAGCATGGAGAGCCTATTCTGGTCCTGGCTGGTCCACAGGGGCCTTAGCAACAGATTGGACTGTTTACTCATCCAGTTATGCTGTGGAGGACGATATATTATTTATTATGAACAACCTCTATGTCTCCAGCAACAACCAACCCACACAGACTTAGACATTAATATAAGCAGTGTGATTAAAATGAATATATTATTTGATGTTTCGTAACATACACACACTCACAAACACAGAAGGGTTGCTGCTTGTCTTGCTTGCACCCTTTGGATTGGCCACAATGTATTTAACACAAACACACACACACATGCTTGTACACACACACACCTTTCTCAAATCAGAGAGAGCAGAGAAGACAGACTAAAAGGAAATACTGTATGTGCACTTCCTCTATAGTTTGTAACTTCAGGGATTTATCTGCGAGTCTGTTGCTTAGACTGAAAACAAAGACCCTCATCACAGCAACCAGTAGGGAGCCCTGTACTTACTCAGCTGTAGACACACACAAACACACACTTCTCATCCTTCACTCACAATATTATTATCTTTCTTTCACTTCCCCCAAACTGAAACTATACTTGCCACATTTGCCTCTCATGCTCTTTTTCCAGGTAACCGAGTTCTGAATATCACATCTTGACTGGTCTGCTTAAACACCAAGAAAAAAGTCAGCGCTTATGAGCTATAACACAGAAGCAGAACAGCCAAAGATGCTCACGATTACCTTATCTATGAAACAGGGCAACTTTGAAAGTCAAAATCAAGTAGCTAGTGTCAAACTAAGACAAAGTCAAAGGCACAATTACCTGCGCTGTACTTTAATGGCCAGGGTTTTAAATGTATAATCCCCTTTTATTTCCAGACCAGAATGTCTTTATTTTTAACTGCCTCAGTGTAAGCTTGCCAGTTTACATCAACTGGGAAAATGTAGGTGATGAAAGTGGTCGTCACAGCACATAAACACACAATAATCAACTGGATTAGAGTAAACATGGCATTAAAAATGTATTTTCGGCCCCTCGTAGCTTTGGTGTGGATGAATGTGAATCAGAGTGGTTCGAAAGAGATCATAGCCTGGCTTACATGTTGAAATAAATCAGGTTATACTGTAGTCTTATATCACATACTATTCATGGTATGTACATATGCATGTTGTTGTCTGGGGGCAAGTAGCAGGGTGTGATTGTGGGTCTGATAGTTTTACTTGAACTGGACCTTTTGTGGTCAGCATGGTAACATTTGATTCAGTTTCAAATTGTTTATACTTCTAAGGAGCACTAAGCGGAGTTTATTTTCCAATCGTAAAATGGTCATAGGATCTAGATCAGCTGAAAGTCCAAATTTGTCAGGCTCAACTGCTCAGTGCCATCCATGACTAAAGGAGGACTTGTGCAGCATTTTCCACCAGCTAAAAGTTCGAGTGGAATATCAGCCCTGACCAAATCGTTGAGACAGATCTTTTATCCAGTGCAACATTCAGGCAGAGATTGACAGAAAAGTCCAACGTTTTTCTGTAATTCACACCTGGCCAGTGGCAGCATTACTTGGCTGTTTGACTGAGTGATTGAGGTGACAATACAACACACAGTCATATCTAATACTCTCTGTGAAATTAAGACACTTGCTATAACCTGAAGTGTCATGCATCCTTTGAGTAGCCCCTCAAAATCGTCCTTACTTTCAGTAAGAACTTATCAGCAGCAGCTACCACATCTATATTATGATGTTTTTCTTTTGGACTGCAAATTTAGATGTTCATTATGTTCTCAGCATGAATGGGGCGCAGCGAACAGGGGGACACTGGATCATTGATGATTGCTGCATATCAACAAGTGCAAAAAAAAGAGCAGAGTCCCACGTTTTGCCAAAACATCAGGTTCTCTCGGCACATTTCCACTAACCAACAGTTTAACAGCCATTAACCTCAGCAAATCTTGCTATGGTTTGATTGCTGGGATGACATGTCATACTCTTCCTTGTGAAAACACATTTTATCTGGTCATCTTTCTATCAAAAGAATACATTATTTATATAAGTCATAAGTCCCCTTAAAGACATGTTGCTCAAACACCTTCAAGTGCAGAACAGGTTTAACCATAACCTTTACAGTGTTGTCGATTTTCAAGAGGACAGTATAGCAAGAATTATTAGAGACAAGATTGACGCTATAAAACCTGAGGAATTTTTTCTGTAAGTCTCATTGAAATATGGACAGGAGGACAGAGAAGAGGAAGGTGGGGAAGACCAAGAGCTGTGGTCTCTGAAGAGATAAGAGCAACAGTTATTGACCATGTGGTGAATCCTGGACTCTCTTTGAGAGGGGCCACTTTGAGGCTGCAGCCCAACCTGCAGAGTTCAATAATAATAATAATAATAATAATAATAATAATAATAATAATAATAATAATAATAATAATAATAATAATAATAATAATAATAATAATAATCATAATAATAATAATAATAATAATAATAGTAATAATACTAATAACATAGTATTCATATAGTGCTTTTCTTGGACTCAAAGGCGCTTAACAAAGAACACGGACAGACAGAAACGTAAGACAAATGCGAATGGGAGGGGAGTGTACTATTTTACATCTACAAGCCTTTTTTAAACATATTGATTGTTTAGTGTTTCATATTACTGTATGAAAGATTGTATGTAGAATGGAGGGGCTCATTTTTTAGGTGCTCAGAGAGAGAAATTAAGGATGAAGCAGTTGTACACATTACTAGTTGATGTAATGCTCTCTTTTTTAGTATGTTGTATTTCAGTGTGTTAAGAGTGACAGTGTTTCTTCCTGTGTGAAACTTGTTGCCATTGTTGTGAAGGAATGAGCTTACTTTGAGAACTGTATGAGGTGTTTTGTTGATGAGAAAGACTTTTGAGGCGAGATGAACTGTTTAATTGAGATACATGTTGATGCAGGAGGGGCACTGGATATATGCTGCTCCATTTATACATTTATACATTCTATATAAATGGAGGTTTTAATGCTTATCATGGAAAGCCCTTGAAGTGTTAACATGCCACAGATAAAAGTGATTATTCACTCATCATATCCTTTCATGTACATGACGAGTCATGTTGCTAAGGTGTGTTTATTAGATGTCAGGAAAGGCCTGTTTGTGGAGGAGGTGTTTGTGAGTGTGTGTCTGTTTTGTGTTTGTGTTCGCATATGCCTGTGTGTGTGTGTGTGTCGTATTTACCAATTCCCCAGCCTTATTACTATGGGATGGTTATAATTAGCTAGCCTCTATCGAAATCAGGTCAGTCCAAAGCTTCATACTTTAAGTGGGTCACTGCAGCACAGAGAGGAAAGGAGGCGAGGAGGAGACAAGGATACGAAAAGAAAGTGTGGAGGAAAGATGGAAAAAAAGTGAGTAATAGTTCGCGACCATGAGAGAATTTCTTATGCTCAAAAAGATTGTGCATATAATAGGTCTTATAATCAGAGGCACAAACAACTACATTATTGCTTTACTAATACTAACAAAAATAGTAAAAGACAGCCTGGGGTTGTCAAGTTAAAGTAGATGTTACTGAAATTAAAATCTAAAGATGGACAAGAGAAGGTTTCTTGGCATGTTTGAGAATACCTTCTGAGATGAAGGTAAAGTTTTCTCTTTAGAAATTATACATTTTAATCATGTGCTACAGTGCGAATCATCAACGCCACTGCTTTACTGCTAGAAATAACTCAATAAACAGAAGGTGTGGGAAACTAATATTAGGAGGTTTATTTAGTGTACTTGGTTAGATTTAGCTAGTCTGTTGATTCTCAGGCATCATAACTTGATTTATGATGCTGTTAAGAAATTAATTATTCTGACGAAAAAGTTGGGGATTTTGAGGCATTCATTTGGTCAAATACATCAATTCCCGTTGAGTTTTAAAAGTGCTTTAGAGGCTATAGTGTGTTCACAGCCTTGTCCATCTTTGTGATTCAAACCCGGCTTCTCTCTGCCAGAAGATTGTTTCATTTGAGCACACTCCTTAATTACAAGAATAGCTAAAAACACCTGTGTGGGTGGACAGGGCCTCACTAATAAATGTTTTTATAGTGAGGTGTTACAAACACTTCCATTCCTCAATTGTTTTGTTGCAAGGACAGTGTAAAAATGATGAAATGGTAGCGCTATAGCTTTTAAAAGGCATTTATTATAACTAGTGCTGGGTAACCAGCATTGTTATGCTCAAATTTCAATAATACATTTGAAAATAGTGTATGGCACACTTTCATTTTAAAAGTGCTTCTATATGAACAATAGTGCAATACAACTTAAACAAATTAGTTACTTTATACAGAAGTTTTAAGTTTTAAACAATTCTTGTTAATCTCAACTTTAATGCAATCAAATAAAACCAGAACTTACTGAGCATTAACATTTAAGTATGTATATATTTTTTCAGCATAAACAGTCTGTGTTTAGTAGCAGGTTGAGACATGTGTTTACCTGATGCTAGATATTCATTAATGCAACAGATACGATGGAGGTGATTGAAATAGCTTTGCTGAAAAGCATAATTTCTAAAGTAGGTCAAATTTGCGTTCGTTCATTATTTTTCACATAAAACTGACCCTGTCTTCTCTCAACACTTTAGGGTTAGTGACATTTAATGTTTAACAAATTAAATAAGTCAGCAAACCTGTAACCTGTTTGTTTTAAATAATAAATGTTTTCACATTATCATTAGACGATATGCTTTTGTAGATTTGGTGACATCTGGATTCATCAACTCTACATTGTTGGATAGTTCAGAGAAATGTCTTTACAAGTTCTTAATGATCATCAGAAAAGTAAACTTCGAAGGTGCAGTGAACTGCAAGTGAAAGAAAATGTTTCTACAAGTTGCGTTGATGATTCAAAGTCTGTCCATGTGCCTTAATGCTTACATCTCTGTACTTGTTATTTGTAATACATTTGACTAAAAATAAGTGACACAGAACCAATGCAAGAACACCACCATTTTTATTTTACTATTGCTTCTGCAAATTGTATAAGCTGTATAAGCTGTCAAGACAAGTGGAAACATGAGAGTTCAAGCATCCGTCTAAAAGAGGTGAACATGATACATTCCTGGCTCTTAAACTTTTATTTGGACAAAAGGAGGAAAATATATGCAGGTTTGGAAGAGTTGCTTGTCATTGCTTTGTTTCAAAGCTTGCCCGTCTTCCTCCTTCATGCTAATAGGACACATCTATTTTCCCATAAAAATCTAAATTCATCATGGCAGTCAGCTGAACTCATACTCAGGACCACATGAAATCGACATTTCAAAATTTCCAGACTATACGTGTTTGTCACCAGTGCAGGTGTAGTTCCATGTTAGCAGGATAAAATATGTGTGTGTGTGTGCGCAAACACATTGTTCCCTAGCTCCCTACCTTCGCGTCAAGGCAATGACAAGGACCAGATTCCTCAGGCCCGATGTTGAAATTAGATCAGACCAATCTGGAGAGAGTGTTTACAGGACCGCGTAAAAGGGACATGCAGGGAAAAAAGAGCGATAAGACTGAAATGAAATCAACAGATCATGGAAATAATTAGTTCTCATTGATATCAGTGATTTGATCTGAGTGGGTGGATTTATGCAGCTTCAGGAAGCCTTGGATGGTTGGTTGGGTGTTAGATAGGGTGTGTGATGGGTGGGATAGGCAAATTATTGTGATTTGGCATAGTTTTGCTCTACCAGCTCACATCTACGGTGGCCCAGACAGCTCAGCAAAAGCCACAACACAAATGCAACACTTTTGCATTTTTGTTCTGGCTTTCACATTTTTTCGTGTTGTTGAGTTTGCATTTGTACTGAGCCTTCTGAGCCACTTTACACATCTGTTCTGTCAGACTGTGAAGTACCTTGCTTCCACTTCACTTTTTGTAAAAATGTTAACACATTGTAAAAATATAAAAGCAAAAGGCAGGCATGAGGGCAAAGGGCAACACATACATCATTTAAATACATCATTTATTTTCAAGCTTCCCTTGTAATTAAAACCAACTAAGCTGCAGTATCACTCTCTGACTCCCTGTTTCCTTTTTCCTGCTGCAGAGGAAGGCGAGTATTTCCTGAAGGTTTTGATTCCCAGCTATGCAGCGGGGTCAATCATTGGGAAGGGTGGCCAGACCATCGTCCAGCTGCAGAAAGAGACTGGAGCCACCATCAAACTGTCCAAATCCAAAGACTTCTACCCCGGTAAGACTCTCTCACTACTGCTGGATGGATGGATGTGTAGATGGATAATAATGTGGTGAAAAGAAAATCTCTTGATACTTTTGAACAGTATAGTTACTGTCTTACGTTTTTTTCATGGCTCAATACAATCTGCGTGACACAATACTTAAACAAGAAATAAAATAATCAGAATGTATACATTCTAATTTATAATTTTAAAATGTACTTTTTACTGTCATGTTAAAAAATATCTGCATGTCAAATGTCTACATTTGACAGTTTGAATTAACATAACCAAATTTAAGTGTTTACTAGAAATGCAGGATCAACAGTATTTTGTTAAAATAAGTTTAACTTTGTCAGGATGGATTGATGGATGGATGGGTTGGTGTATAGAACAGCTGCCTCTATTCATTCATCCTCACCAATGAAATAAATTATGGAGGGAGTGTATCAGGATGAACAGATGGAACAGTGCAAAGTGTTTCAACCCATTAAAGAGGCATTTCATTATCTCAGTCTTCATCCATCAAATTTTCATAATGTTAAAACACCCACCCACATTCAATACAAACACACACACAAACAAACACACAAGTTGTAAATATACATTAAGTGAAAACTTGATGGTGTGTGGTATTTGATTGAGTTCTTCTCAGCTGACCTGCTGCTTGCTGTTATGCGATAACATTGTCGATAGGGTAGGCTAAGCTGTCCTTATGCATGTGTTCATGTGTGCCTCCGTGCGTGCATGGCCTTAGATTGTGAATTTTTTTAGTCTCCACCAACAGAGTGGCCTTGGATGGGTTCCCGTTGCACAACACACACACACACACCCACAAACTCACAGTCCACCAGAGATCAGGATTTCGAGATCAGAGGTGAAATTATATATGTCTAAACTCTTAATTCTGCCGTGATGTGACATGTGACTGGAGCAGAGAGGAGAGGGAGGCTTTGCTCCGTGTGTTTTCCGGGTCAGCCTGCTGTGATTCCAGCACTTGGGTTGTTTGTGAGTTGTGGAAGAGATGAAATTGAGAGCAGCTTGCATCTGGTCTCAAACATGTGAAACCGCCACAAATGTCATCCTCTCTGCTTTGAGCAACATGTTTGCATCAATCCCTATGAATTGAAGTAATGGAGGGAAGGCACTGACTCTGCTGACTCTCTGGGGTAAGCATTGTGCGAGCCACTTTACCCTCCATAATTACTATTGTGATGCCGATATTCTTCATCATTACTGCTGGTAATGGTTATCTTATACCTGTGTATTATATTGTTAGTCCGACTGAGCTTGATCTCTACTTCGCCTTCCATGTCTCGCTCTATCTCATAAATGCTGTAAAAAAATGTTTGTTTTTATTTGCTCTACGCATGCAGCTTCTATTGCACTTCTGTCCATCCTGGGAGAGCGATCCCTCACTTGACTCCAGATTTAAGTTTTTGCGTTTTTTTCTTCATGTTAAAACTTTTTTTTTGTAGTTTTTCTGTCTATGCAAATGCGATTTTATTAAATCTTGTTTAAAGTTTAACCAACCAGTTGAATTGTTAGCACTCAGTGGCTTATATATGTATTTACATATATCTGACCTAAATCTATTCCTACGGTGAAACGTTTTCGCCATGAAAAAGTATTCACAACCTTTGAAGATTCCTCTGGGACGCACAATAACCCCTGGAGTTAAGGTCACAGTAATATGCTGACACTGAAACAAACAATCAGCAAAACACTAAACAACCCCACCTCCAGTTAAACTCCCGCAACTTCCCAGGGTTTTCTTGGTACCTGTGGAGTCTGATGTAATCACTGCTCCCAAACCCAACAGCGTGAAGTTTCACCAGCACTCGAGAGATTTGTCGGACACACAGTGCGCCTCTCTAAAATATGTTTAAGAGCTTAAGCCTGGATTTTATGTCAGAGATGTCTGACCGTAAAGGACACCAAGCTTCTCAAGCACAAAACAATAATTTTTATGTAAAAGGAAAATAAGGGTATGAAGAGTATGAAATGACACATTTCTAAAACAAATAAACTCAGTCAACTTGCCCAAAATATGTTGACTTCTGTACAACAGTTTCGGACATATAAAACATTTTAAGAACCTTGTCCTGTCTTAAGGATTGACTTAAGACTTTGTGAATGTGTTCTTCAATTCATCGTGTGTCTGCAAACAAGCCAGCGTTGTTAGACATCGGCACACCAGACTTCTGAAACCTCTGCCAGCTACAACAGATGCAAGGTGCAATAGCCTCCAAATCACATTTGCACACCCGCACATAGACACACATGCCCCCAGAAACATTCAATGTGACCTAAGCTAAAACAATCCACAATCTCCTGAATTGATTTTCTCAAAATCACAGCAAATAAATGAAGAACTAAGAAGAGAGTGATGCCAGTAGGGAAGACAAGTGAAAGCAAGTAAGGAGAAAAGAAAGAAAGTAAGGGTTGTATGGGCCCCAGTCTGAAGGGGAGGACTGAAGGGGCTGTGTGTCTGTATATGTGTGTATGTGTGTGTGCACTCTTCCTCTTCACTGAAGGGGGCATCTGTATGCAAATGAGACACAGTTCTTCCTGGGTGACAAATCAAAAGACCCACCTGCTGCAAGGGAGTGTGTGTGTGAATGCGGGTGTGGGCGTGAAAAGAATATAGATTCTCACATGTTTTGATTCATACATATTTGCAGTTGTAGTAGAGATGGCAAAAACGAAAGAATCAGGCCTCTGTTTTCAAACATATGACCTCTTTCCATTTTTTTTTCTTCAGCCTGCATTCCTCCACTCATCTCACAGTATTCTTCCTCCATCCTTCTTCTCTCCTGTCTTCTCCTCTCCCTCTATCGTAGACCTTATTTATTCATGGATCTTTAATCCAGCTTCATCGATCGTTTCTCCCTACTTTGCATTATTTCCTTATCTCCCCTTTCCCTCTCTCCCTCCTTCCCTCAGCCTCCATCCCATCTATCTGGAGAATAGTGCAGCAGCAGCACTTAAGCCAAGGACCAATTAGCAAGGAGCAGCAGTACTGGAAAACAAGACAGGCCACTATTCATTTTCACACACACACGCAGGCACATGTACATGCACAACACGCAATACTATCTAACTCACCATTTATCATTGTGGAACAACATATTTATGACGTGCACATACAGTACACGGCAGTGCCAAATATAGCTCCTCTCTGTCTTGCTTTCTCTCTCTCTACCTATCTCCCCTAAAAACAAAGCAGCAATATATAGTTTTAGCAAGGGTAATGGGTTTCCTCCCCTCTTTCTTTCTAGTCCTCTCTCTCTATTGCATTGATTACATAGATGTTGACCGATTCCTTTAGTTAGACTATTCCATTAACTATTAAAAAGTCAAAGTTCGATATGGTTACCTTTATCTGACCCCCATGCCCCTGCTGTCTAAAGGCTCAAACATATACACCACTTCTCTGTGGGTGCTTTCATAACATAGTTTTAATGTGAAAATTATTTTCAGTGTTCATTCTGATTGCATTAAATTGTTCTCAAATATTATTTTATTTAAAATTATTTTAAAATGTGTTAAAATGTGTCAATGTATTTGCAGCCAGCAACTTCTGTACACAGTGATTTTGTTTTTGCAATATCTGTATGGTTAACTATTCCACCTGCACTTTAGATCTCGTAACCACACATTTCTAGCAACCTGTAAGATAGTGTGAATTTTAATTCCATATATCACTCTCTTACACACAGCCCTTTTTTCCACTGCATTTACTCAGGTCACTGTACAGTATATATATTGCATCTTCAGTACTTTGCTTCCACTCGTGCACAGTCTCAGTTTTACTTTGTTCTAAACCTGCGTTTTTTATGTTTGTATACTTTTTACCTCTGTTGCTGCAGCACTGCAAATTTCCCCACTGTGGGACAATGAAGGATTATCTTATCTTATCTTATCTTGAAAGCAAAAAAGCAAAATCATACTCTGCTGCATCTAATATTTTATTTCCAGAGCAGTAACTTGATGAAACTTGTGGCTGCATCTATTTGCTCATTGTTTATGGTGCATAGAAAAAATACAGCCACACCCATTCTATATAAAATATTCATTTATGACACATGTTTTGTAATTACAATCGACCGGTTTCCCTCCTCTTCTTTTCGTCTCCACTGAGATATTGACATCCAGTCGGACACAGGGGCAAAGCCATGAAAACAAACTAAAGCTGGAAATGAATTAGTATTGATGCCGTCAAAGTTTCCCTCATCTGTCCTGTTGCAGTTTAATGGCTACAGTTGAGTTTAAGAGCCTCGGGTGTCCGACCAGACAGACGCTGAAACAATAATCTTAGTGTTGACTGGTCTTTTAAGAAGTTGTTACTGATCTTGGAGAGCAGGGACAGACTCACATTCTGCATTTGTTCTTAGTGTAGCCTCGATTTGTTATATCAATATTTTTCTTTATCTATATCATTTGAAAAGGAAAAACAGACCTGAGACATTTTTGCTTCAGAAAATATTCTGGACCAGCAACAACTACACGCCCTTATTGAGTTTCTCGTACTTTGAGTATCAAACTCATGATAGTTTTGTTATTTAGGGTTTTGTAAAAAAATAGTTAATTGAACTTGTTTTGATTATTATACAATACAGGACAATCTGAATTTTAAACATGCATGTAAAATTAGTTTTCTGCACTTCAGTCATGTGAGAATTTCTTTAAACTGGTTTATTTTTCCATGAAAATCTATAAAATATCATAATGCTAAAATGTTGTAATTTCAAAGAAAAGTGAAGTAAAAGACTAGGAGTTGTGATCTGACTCACATTCACACAACTGCAATATGGATGGAGCACTTTGGAAGAGGCTGCAGCTCCACTCAGTCTGATGTAACAATAATGGAACTAGATTATTTATGATTTATAGGCAAAATATGTGCTAAGTTACTACTATTATAATAAGGTTGTTTGGGTGGGTCCGTGATTGGCCAGGCCATTAAACCCCACCTTTGGATCTATACTGTTGGGAAAAACCAAGAAACAATATTAAGGCCAAAAACAGACCTTTTCAAATTATGGATTTTTATTTGAGTCAGCCATTTTCTTTTTCTCTTTTCCCTTATTTTACAGTCTGCGTCTGTTTTTTTCTGTATCCTCTGTCTATCCGCTGTCACTGTGCGCCACCATTTTAGAGCTTTGTTTTTAATCCCACGCCATGATTGCAGTTTTCAGTATTAAATATCCACACTACTAGCGCACATCTGTCCCAAGAGGCCACGTTAACTAACATATTAATGAACACCTGACTAACCCAAAACACACACAATCATACACACACACTCACACAGACACAATGTACACACTGTAACACACACACACACACTTCCCCCAACCTTTATCAACATTACTGATTTCAGTGCTCTAAGCCTCTTATGCAGCCCTAAGCCCTCAGACTGACAAACGGAAAACTGCCATATTACATATCAAACACTCAGTTATACGCATGCACATTGACTCTGTTTGCTAGCGATTTACTCTCTTCATTTAGTAATTCATGCATTGCAAATGTCTGCTGCTAGTCACTTATAGCAAGCTTGTTTCCATTGTTGTTCCATGTCACAGCTGATCTGTGCATAGTCAAAATTCAAACTTGTCGCTGTATCCCTAGGATGGTAATATCAACAATTTTTGAGAAAATAGATTTCATACAGATTAATGGTTTATTGTTTATTTACATTATTAGTCATAAGTCAGTGTTTGTCTGACTTATATACATACTGTAGAGATACATTTTAATACTACACTCTGTCTGTGTTATCGTTTCCTAAATCTTGCTTAATTAAATGATCCAGATATAAAGGTGCCAGATAAATGTTCCAAAATTCTAATTATTGGAAAGATCACTCATTTCAGAAATTGCAGAGACACATCTTCATACGTGTATAAGTCTTGATTGGATGATAACGTCATATTGTTTTTCCAACAGAGTATGCTCTCTAACATGTAATGTTGCATAGAATATAATTTTATTTGCTCATGTGAGCACCATAATCAAATAATGGTTTATTAAGAATAAGGTTAGTTAGTTATTGGGACAAGAACTGTACTGTTTTGTACATTGAAACTATTGACCACATATTTGCGTGCGTGATGTCAGCATGGAAACATGCTGAGTAATGCCCCTGTACCAGTCAGTGTCATGCAGGCTGTCAGACAGAATCTGATATTCTTGCAGTACATGAGAGAGTCAGAGAGCAGCTACAGAACCTCCCTCCCTCGCCCTCTGAGGCTTCTACAGCAGAAACAGATATGTTATTTAGAATTCTAGAGATGCAGCTTTTTAAGAGGAGGCTTCACCGTTTATCTACAATGAAATGCTGTTGTTAATGATGGCAGCAGTTTAGAGAAGTTTAAACCAATCAGTTGCATGAGAAAACCAATAAGATATAGCTAATAGATAGTCATTTGACTCGCTGATGTTGTCAGGTGCAATGAGCTGAGAATGTACACTGTTTTCTGTGATACGCTCATTCATTTTATAAAATAAAGGAAGTTTAAGAAAAGAATTAGACTTTCATTTATTCAACACTTAAAGAATGAGAAATGCTACAGTCAAAACTGCACATGCCATGTTTGCTGTAGGTATTACATATTTATATCCTTTTTATATCCCTTATGGGACTATTTGATATATTTTAGAATTATTGCATGAGCCTTCAGATGATGGATTCTTTGTTTTCCCCTTGAAGTATGGATAAGGCTAAAGGAGCTCTGTATGGAATCAGATCGGGTCAAAATTTGCAAAATTCATAACTCACGCTCGCAAACTCACTACCTGCTTGCGTAATCTAGTCATCCTTGCGAGCTATTGTCTAACTTACATAAAGTGGACAGTGAATACAAATACATAGTATCTCATCTAGCAATTATATTATTCTTGCTGGGTCAAATGTACGTCCAGCTCTAACCTGGCCAGTCCGGGCTTCCTGAGAGCTGTCAATCAAAGTCCAGTGGCTCCGCACCCCACAGGTCAAAAATATTTCACCCGGTCGCAAATGGCGTTCCACTCGCTCGTGAGGTATACTACTAAACGCGCGTATATTGAGTTTGTCAGCATGAAGCCGTGTCTTTGTGAGCCCGAGTTGTGAGTTTGCTACCGTGCGAATTTTTCGAGTGCAAATTTTGACCCCAATCCATACTCTTCCTTTGAAAAGGTCACATTAAAGGTGGCGGAAGCGTGATGCTTCCGTCTGACTTAGTTTAGTTTTAGTTTTCTGAGTGTGTTCCTGTGTTCAGAGGCTCCGGAGGGAGATAAACCTTGAACCCTCAGGCATGGTCCCTGATGTTCACCAACAGGAAGTCATGCAGAATGAAACCCCTCCACCTGAGCAACTTTTGTTCCGAACTGACATACTACTCAAATCCACCTTAAAGTCAGACTCAAGCCAGCAAGACTTGATGCAGAAGTAGGCCAGTGATATTATGTCTATGATTGTAGGTGTGTTGTTAAATGTTCCATTACATTATATTACATTTCATTTTGCTGTCAATTTTTTTCCAAAGCGACTTACAAGACTCCATGAAAGATATGCATACATTATATGACAATACTTGACATCGTACTTGACATGAACATAGGCCTCCATGTAATTTTTCCATAAGATTTAATCTAAATAATGGCAGAACAGTTTTTAGTCTGCGACGGAAGATGTATAGACTATCTGGATCGTGAGCTCAATGGAAAGCTTGTTCCACCATTTTAGGAGCCATAACAGTAAACAGCATAGTTTAAAGACTGTTTTTTATTTTTATTTTTATTTTTTATTTTTTTATTTATCTATCTGTCTGATTGTCTATCCGTCTTTCTGCCTTTTCATTTCATCCAAAAACAATATTCCTTGAGATGTTTTTACTTTCAGTTTAGATCCTTTACATGTGACCTGGTAACACACCAGTGTTGGACACGAGTGTTGTCTTGTTATAGTCAGATAGAAAACATTTCTCAGAGAGGTCCCGACCTCCCTCCTCCTCCACACAGTGACTCCCCTCCGCTGCAGCTTTCAGGCCACGTCAGTCAGCCCCCTGCTGTCTTTGGACAGGCATGGCTAATCAATCAGTGTGCCACAACTGCCACACGGAGGGCTGCGAAAGCATCAGGATACACCCACCTGCTTCACTG
Organism: Colistium nudipinnis; assembly: GCA_016785305.1. Lineage (NCBI taxonomy): Eukaryota > Metazoa > Chordata > Actinopteri > Pleuronectiformes > Rhombosoleidae > Colistium > Colistium nudipinnis. The sequence goes on from JAFBJU010001075.1 coordinate 4,429,740, forward strand.
CAGCCTGACTTTCTCTGATTTTCCCCTACCCTGTCTGGAGTTCTCTCTCTGTCTGCATAATCGCACATAAATGATCATTAGTAATGAGGAAGCTGCTGATCAATATTGGTTTTCCTTCACCTCTGTGACCTTTTTCTCCATTTGCTGCCTTTGTGTTTAGACTTTTAATAAAAGAGCGTTGAGGGTCCCAGCGAGGCCAACTGTAAATAGCACAGCAGGATTATGCTTCCTGCCCACAAATCAATGCTGCAGCTTGCGTTTGTATGTGTGTGTGCATGTGTGTGGGTGTGGATGTGTGTACATGCAGGCAAGACTATCAACTCTTACTTGCCTGTCTAAAGGTGTGTGAGTGACTGTTAATATTCAGATTTCTAGCTTACGTTCTCAGTGTGTGTGTGAGTGTGTGTGTGTGCGTGTGTTTGAGAAAGTGTGTGTCCTTGGGAAGTGGTGGGATAATGCAATCTGCCAGTGAAATGCGTCTATCGTGAACCACTCAAACACTTTCACTGCCTCTCATCTGAAAGTGCACACTCTCACAAATGCAAACAAGCCTCCATGACTTAAGAGGACATTACTTTGACTTACATTAATTTCCTGGAGACATATTCCAAAAGACCTTATCCTTACCCTTATCCAAAACCAAGCATAGCCCTAACCTTAAAGCATGTCTACACTTAAAAAAATGATGATTTCCATAATGAGACTCCTTTTTGTTGAGTCCCCATAATGCTCCGGTTTTGGGTAACCATAACATGGATATTTCGTGTACCACGCACACACACAGACACAGAGTCAGGTCTGTTGCCTTGATTAATGGTGATTGTCCCTAGTGTGTACGTGTTAAACAACCCCTAGAAACCCCTACATCTCCTTTGTGGTGTGTGGTCATTTTGACAAAGACCATGTTGACAGTGGTAGAAATGAAAATCCTTTTTTTATCAAGGTGATATAAATATCCTGTAACACTGTATTGACTAACGTCATGAAAACAAAATAACTTTTTCTTTCATAAGCTGATTCTTGAGAACAAAACCCTGCGAAACAAACAAACAATAAAGCCTAAAATACAATGATGTGGACTGAAGTGGATCCTGTCTCAACTGTTTAACATGGATGTGTGTTTTGTTGTTGACTCTGTGAAAAGAGAATATATTTTGCTAAGGTAAGATATAAGAGGCGTAAAGTAATGTAATGTTCTCCTTGTGCAGCAGTAAGAGAGAGAGAGTTCAAGAGATTCCACCTGCTGCTCACAGCATCACAGCGCCCTGCCGATTACTTAGACTGCAGCGTCACTGTAAAGCAGGGGTGAGGAACCTCTTTCCAATAGCGACCATTTCAAGTTTAGAAAATACTACGAGGGCCGAACAAAATAATTTTACCCCTGAACCCCTCTTAAACACATTTTATGACACAGCCTTTCTTTAATCCGATTAAAATAAAAAAGTAGCATTATCTGTGTAACTTTTTTTTATCTATCTGTTTTATCTTACCGTTTGCTTTTTAAATAGTCTCCACCTCTTATTGTTTGAATGAGCTCTGGTTTGAATGAACGAATGTGCTTTAATCCAAGTTTACTAATACTAATTTACCATACAAATTTCCCCAAGAGTCCCCACACACTAAACACTCTGACTTGCCTTTTACTTCCAAAAAAAAGTAATAATTTGTCAATTTTTCATGTCTACGGCATGCCCAGCTGAGGTAGGTCTCTCTGTTTGAGGGAGCCACTGCTGTTCCACTGAGGCCTACAGACAATGCTACCTATCCCTAAAACTCTGATTTGCCTTATCCACATACAGAAAAAACTCAGTTTTAATTTCAGAACATCAGATTTGAGTTAGTTCAATCAAATCTGATTAGGTTCACTCTGAGGTCCAGGGCAAGTGCCATAACTTTAAAAAGTCAACATCAATGGAGCAACGATACTATGATTCCCCATGGCGACAGTAGAAACAGAGAGTTCTGTTTAGTTTCCCCCCCTCAAATTAATAATCCTCATGCGGACATATGGAGAGTATGAACACATTCATAGAGAAAAAAAAGTAACCGGATTGAAGAGGCAAAGGAGAGAAAATCGGTTTGAACGTGGTCTATTCGTTCTCATTTAATTATGCTTATAACATTATTTCTAATTTATCAGGTGAAAACTGATGAAATGTTATTGCACTTAAGATTATTTTTTATTAAGATACAATCCTGTGAAACTCCTTTTTGATGGCTCTCATGGGTTAGTGCCCAGGAAACAGGAAACAAGTGTTGCAGATTGAGGCAAACTTGCACACAGTGGTCTTACTAATGTCTTTGGTATAGCTGATGTTGTACAGAAAACTTTCCAAAGACACCGCAAGTAATCTGCTCACATGTAAGATGTAATATCTGTGATGTGAAGTGGGATGAGCTTATGGAAGTATTGAATAGACTTTAAAGAAAAAGGTAGCCCTCAAATAGGTATTTATCTGGAAATCAAAATACATCTATCGGGACCTCAAAATAATTCCTCTCCTTTTATTTAACACCCTGGGGATTAATGCAGCCTCCTCATCCACAGGAAATCACACATCCTTGAGAAAAAAACATGCCATGTTAAATAATAAATTGCTTCTCGCTGTGTAAGAGGGGAGAAGAGACAAGGTTTATCAAAGAAAACCGGCTCCCAGGTTAGGTTCACAGTATAGCCCTATGCTTTCTGAAACGGGTCCCTCCTGATAACTTAGATATCATATTACAACACGAGTTATTGTAGCGCATGTCTGCATGAACCTAGTTAGGTCTTCTTTTTCTTCTTCTTTCGGGTGTTCTGGGAGAAGTCATCCTTAAAGTTGCATCACCGCCACCTTCTGGTCCCACCCTCCACCCCCATTCCCCACTTGACCCAGTCCAGCTTTATGTGTGTGTGTGTGTGTGCCTCAGCACACACAAAGGGTGGAGGAGGGGGTAGGAAGGTTGGACGCAGTGAGCAAAAGAGAGAGTGAAATAAAGGGGAGAAAGGAGAGGGGCGGCAGGAGGAGTAGGAGCAGCTGAATGTGCAGAGGTTCATCTGAGCTCCGAGGGTTTCCAACTGTCACAGACAATAGGCGACGGCAAGGCGCTCTGTATGACAATAGGCTCTTTGACCCCGGTCAAGCTAGCAGGAGGGGAGGACCGGGGGGAGGAGGGGGACAGAGGGTGTCCCCATCTGCCTCAGAAGAGAGGGGTGGAGAGTGAGATTGTGGGACTGTGATTGTTAAACCTGTACATGTTTTTATGCGGCACATGTTTTTTGAAACACGCACCCCCTTAAAAATGTAGTAACAACAGGCTTATTCACTAAAACACCCTCGGTGGCACAACCTTTACACATGATGTCTCCGTTTTTCTTTCCCAGTGTAGATGAAAGTCACAGTAAGGGATGCCTTCACTTTCCTGCATGTATCATTAGGAGACAACAACACTTGTCACACAGTTAATATTGTGACCCATTCACAACCCCATTAAAACAACTTGCATGACCCAGACGTTGTGAAACACCTCGGGCTGAGTCTAAGTCAGCAGACTGATGGATCTCTCTCTCTCTCTCTCTCTCTGTAGCGCTCTCCTGTCATCTAGCTACTTGTATCTGTCAGTTCTTATGACAAAGCCACTCTCTGTGAGGAGCCTGGAGCTTGACTAAACAACGTTGCCCGGGCATCTCCATAAAACATCTATGCATGTGCACACACACGCACAAACACACAATGCAACTTCAGCTATTTTGGCTGCAAAATATTGCCTGCTTTCTATTTTCCCCAAAAAAGACCGACATAGCTCGATTTGTCACTATATCACCATAGCGATTGACTGCTTCCACAACCTGCTATGATGGTAGCACAAGGCCTTGATGGATGTGTGTGTGTTGTACCTCTTGTGCTGCACCTCTACAAACCTTAATCTGTTTCTCTCTCTCGCTCACACTCTCTCTCTCTCTTTTACACATACACACACACACACACAAACACACACACACTCACTCTGTCGGACAAAGCAGAGAATTGTGGGACTGCACACCCGTTGCCTTGGTGATGAGAGTCAAAGTGACAGCCCTCCTAGAAGAGAAGTTCCCCCTCCCCCATCTCCTCCCTTCCCTTCTCTTCCCCTCCCTAGCAGGTGTAAGAAAGCGAGTGAGCGAGACAGAAAGATGTCTTTCTTCCTGTCTTGGTCAGCTTCCAGATCCTCTCGCCTTCTGTCCTTGAGAGTCGCTGAAACTAGCAGTGCTGGTAGGAAGTTGAGGCTGTTATTTGTGTGTCAGCTTTCAATGCCATCATAAATCCTGTTTAGCATGGAATACTGAGAAAAGCTTTTCTGGAGGAGCTGATGAATGGACATGACAACAAATGATATACATCAAACTACAAGACTACAAAAGAACATTAAACACCTAAAAGTAAAATTGTTATTTATGTATGTTTTAAGTTTTTTATTTAGATGTTAATCTGTTTATAAACAACTTGAAATCAAATCAAATGCAGTGCTGATTAAACATGCACACACAGCGACATATGTGCTTCAACCTGATTGGCCCTCCACAACAATGACCCTTAGCGTTGGTGGTAGCCATGGCAACATCTCTCTGTCTTCACAAAAGGGTCAGATCTTGAAAGGTCTAAATCTGCTAATGTCTAGGGAGATTAACTCTCTCCTATACACAAGCATGCACACACAGAAAGCGTGCACGCGCATGCTCTTAAAGGAGCAGGTTCCTTCACAATAGAATCCTGCTTTATGTAAGAGTGGCATTCCCTTTAAGTAGGAAGAAGGCAAGAGCAGCAAACAAAGAGCTTCATTGATAAGAGAAAGAGAGAGAGACATTAAAGACACACACAGAGCAAGAGAGATAGAGTAAAACAGTAGTAGTCCTATGGGATCCATTAACCCTTCTGTCTATCTCTCTTACTCTCTCTCTCACATACACACACCCCTACATCACAAAAGAGCTGGTTCCACAGCTGCCCCAAGTCTCCCTTCCCTCCCCAATTCCATTATATTTAATGCCCCCAGTGAAAGCTCCCCCTTCCCAACACCCCTATAGAGAACCCCCCCCCCCCCCCGCCCTCACGCCTTTAACACATATGCAACCACCCCAAACAAAACCACCACCCCCTTCCTCCCCCAATGATCCATGAGAAATCCCTCCTCTCCCATTCGGAGGTCCCACAAAGCCGTCAGCTGTTGAATCGTCTCTCTGACACAAGGGCTGGACTCTCATTTTAATTATAAAACTCTGAGCCTGATTAAGCAGTTTGTGTATGTCTCTGTGTGTGTCTCTGTGTGTCTTTGCATACTTTAATGCGATTGATTGATGACATGATGACATGTTTATAGCATTCAGTGCTGGTCATGTGGCTGACGTAGTTCTACCAAGAAAAGTGCTGAGTTTTTGTTAATAGTTACCCTGTCTGCCATCTAAAAGGCCTCTTGTATTCTTCCTTTTTATATGCTATTTTCAATCCTTGTTCCTTTCCAAATCGTTTTGGGGTCTTGTTACTTTCCAACTTCTGATGTTTCAGCTTATTTCCTTTTTTTACAACATTTCCTTTGGGCTTGGTAAGTAGTAGACAACATCTCTGTCTCATGCCCTTTTTTAAAACAGTTTTCACCTGAATCAATCTTCTCTAATCTGCTAAGAGAGAGTGCTTTCCATCAATCATCAATCTTTCATGTGTGTAAACTCATCAATAAACTTTAGTCCTGTTCTCTAAAACAGTGCTTTCATCTTCACCCTTCCTGTAGCCCTCTGTTGTGTTCTGCACCGTGCTCTAAATCGTACAATCATGTTCCATATGGTTGTCATTAATACAGATGAGGTTACACTTCCAGTCAGACCCCACCCTCTACGCTCACATGCACATGAACAGGCAGCAAAATACAGATGCATGGTGCACACATGCAAATGCAGATACACACTCAAACTCTCCTGGCACTTTGTGGAAAGCGAGGCATATAATAGAGAGGGAGCTAATTAGTGTTTTAGCTGATTGCTAATTGCCACTTTCTTCCACCTACTTAAACACAACAGAGAGAGAGAGAGACAGCGAGAGAGAAAGAAAGAGAGCAGTAGACAGCAGCAGATCCATGGTCTACTTTTTTATTATTATTTGTCATTCATTCATAATCATGTGCATGTCCAACATGTACACACACTCACGTCACATAACCTCATTCCCTGTCTCTTCCAACTGCAGAGAAACTTTGTGGAGCCATTTTGAGGCAAAGCATTCATAGCTAAGATATGGATCAGATGCTAACTCAGCAGAGAGTGAACAACTTAATTTCATTCTCACAGAGGATACTGGTGCACTATGAGTCTGTATATTACAGTGTGCATGTGCTTCTCAGAAGCTGAGTCTGCTGCTTTTGTTTGGAACATAAAATATAACCTTTGCAGCTTTGAGACTAGTTTTTCAAATGATCAACAAGAATCAAAGCTTAATTGTCACTTATGGAGTGAGAATCTTAGTTTTAATATTCATACAACTTGGCAGCAATTAATTAATTAAATTCACTGGATGTCAGTTTGGAGTTTTGGTTTATATATGTGTAATGATTTTTTTCTAGCCCTTCTCTGGTTCTAGTGTATAATGTGTCTGATATATTAAACCCTGTGTGATATAATATACATAATGAAAAATATATATTTGTAAAATAACATCATGAGGAGATACTAGCCAAAGTTAAAAAGGTGAAAAAATATTTTAGTATAATGGCGGCCTGCTATAGACTTAGCTTGTATTGACTATAGATGATCAATTAACTGACATACATATATCTGTTCCTAAAAACCTTTTATTAACTGATCTGGATACATTTTAAGTGAAACTGAAACTGAATCTAGTTTAATTTAACAGGGACTTTCAAATGGCCATAATCACTTCCATTTTGCTCTTGCTAATTAAAAGCTATTGTTGGTGATTGGGAACATCATTGGAAAGATGAAATCAAACTACTTGTGTTGGCCAGTAGTCTTTCTGTCAGTCCACAGCTTTGCTCAGATGCTCCCATTCGCTCAGAATGAAAGAAATTCATCCAACTAATGGTCTCTTGTTGACAATGTTTCTCACAGTATAAATGTTTGGGTTAGACATACAGTACAAGTCCTCTCCATCAGCCAGAAAGTTGTTTTCCATCATAGATTTATGTCATGTTGGAACAGCGGTGTGTTTTAGAGAGTCAAAATCTCAGGCGGTTTTTACAAGAAGTGCAAGAAGCAGCAAGGGGGCGGAGTTCAAGTGTAGTTGAGGATGTTTTGGTGTGTGAGACTGTGCACATTTTTTAGTTTCTCAGGCTACGTGTCCTCTATATGGAGCCAAGTCCCAGCTCACACACACACAGACACGCTCACACGCGCTCGTACACGCTCTCACACACCACAAAAATACGCACACACAGGGATTTACATGATCTCACATGAACAAAGACACACACACAAACACACACTCACATACACTGTGCAGTTCCAGCTGTAACAAATGGGGACCAGATTGTGTATGATGATCATGATGTAAAAGACCAGGCATGCTGGTCTCCATGGATGACAAGCTTTGTTGAGTAAATTTTGAGTCTCTGTGTGTGGGTGTGTGTATGTGTGTGTGTGTGTGTGTGTGTGTAAAGAGGGGTCAAACCCTGATCCACGTGGCATGAGCTATGAAACCTTTTTCTTTAGTTCCCAATGGAGAATGTGTCTTAACGGTGCTGCAGCCAATCAAAAACAGGCATGTTGAGGGTGAAATTATATGTTTCTTTCACTGTACTTACTTTTCACTCCTCTGTTTGCAAGCTTGTTTTTATTTTATGTTTCAAAAAGATGAATACAAAATGCACAAGGGAGAAGAAATCACTTTTTGATCTTTGAATTTTTTGCATGTTTAATTTGAAATATTTTGAATTTAGTATACTCAAATGTTTATGGTCAAAAAGATTTGTTTCCAGATTTAATATAGTATTTGTAACGTGGGACTAACACAGGAAATGTACAGAATGTGCCTTTACCTCCAAAGTTTTATTTTATGGATGTGGAGTGTTTAGAAATTAGAGGCAGTAATCCTTTTGCGTCCTTTGGGGAAACCACCATTTCTTTTTCTCATTATGTGGCCCAGCATAACTCAATGGGCAGAGAGGACACATCTGATGTTACAACACGGTGGTGGGTGTAAAGGGAGAAATGATGATTTGGGGGTCTGGTTGAAGCAGCCTGTGCTCTGTAAAGTCGTGTGTACTATTGTGTGTAGTATCCTCATAAAGTTGCTCAGCTCGATTGCACAGACACAGATGTCTACATTCAGTGTGTGTGTATTTCTGCGTAGCATGAGTCAGAGGACAAAGGGTGTGTTCAGCTGAGAGAGTGGAAGGAAATGGGAGGAAGTATGAGGAGTGATAGATAGAGAAAAACTGACAGATGGAAAAAGAGAGGGAGATGTGACAGTGTCGTCTTGAATGCAAAAAAAAGTTGAAAAGCTTTAGGAGATTTAGTGCAATATGTTTAGTAAGTTACATTACTAGTTACAGTATTTATATTACCTAACCATGTATAATACCTTTAGTGCCTATTTAATTATAGAACCCCACCATATGCAGTACTTTTAGTACCTATCTATATAGTATCTAATTATAGGAATATTATAGTTATGGAGTACCAAACTATCTACAGTACCTATTGTACTGTACCTAAGTTGCTGTTTAGAGTAGCAACAGTGACTAAGTAGATGCATATGTCTATTACCAAACTTTATATAGTACTTATGTTACCATATAAACAGCGCCTCCTGATACAGAGAGGTTTAAAAGTAAGGATATCTCACACCTTACAACAATACTGTTGACAATGCTTATTCTATCATTGTTCTAACTTTTATTAAATGCAACACATGTCAAAGCTCACTAAGGTTGACTTCATTTTGTCATTATATACATTACAACTGGTATTGGTATGCACTTTGGTTGAGATCTGGATCTGAGACTGAAAATTCAGTCTGTAAACAATCTTCTCCCTCAGATGAAGGAAAGAGAGGGCAGGATGGAGAGAGGGAGAGAGAGAGAATGGCCCCAGAGGGACAGAGACATGATGAATGAAATAAAGGTGTGTGTGTGTGTGTGTATGAGAGTGAGAGAGAGGGGGAGAGAGAGAGAGACAGACTGACAGCAGTGTTGGGGCAGCTGACAGGGTAAAGGGGCAGTTGTGATGGATTTGGGGGGATTTGAGGCTGAAAGAGGGTGGGGATGAGGAGGCTTAGGCCAGCTGACAGTGTCCACATCTCACACAAGCCAAAGATAGGCAGACATACACACACAAACACACACTGATTGCTGACAAAAAACAGGAAGACAGGTGGGGTTCAATCGAGGCAGTAGTGCAACACCAAATACGAATGGGAGCAAAACACTGAATGAGTTTAAGACAGAGAGCATTAGAGGGGGAGTGTGTATGTCTGTGTGTGTTTGTGTGTCAGAGCTGTGCACAAGGTCAGTGCGTTATATAGTGTGCAGTGGCCTCAATCTAATCATCTAACACAGCTGTCATCCTCCACGCATTAACATACATTCAAAGAGAGCTGCTGATTAAAAGAAATTAGCCTGGACAATGGACAAACAGCACCAAAGTGACTTTGGTCAGTAGTTTGTCTCAAACAAATCTTGGTGTGTGTCTGTGTGTTGTGTGTGTGAGTAAAATCAGAACAGTGACGGACTCACTTAAGTTGACCAAGAATTCACACGGGGTCCAGTTGCTACGCAAGTCCCTAGAGGACACGAATGAGCTGTGTGTGTGCATGTGAGCACACAGAAGACAGATGAGCATTAGGGTGATAAGGTGAATATATATAGCAGTCTGTGGTTACATAGTGAAATGTGCGACTTTCTAGTGAGCCTAAGGATTGCTAAGCTTAGAGCGTGTGTGTGTGTCAGTGTGCGTATTGTGGTTTGTTAAGGAGGTCCTGTTATGTCGCCATTCAATGACATCAGACAAGAATATGCGTGTTTGTGTCTGTGTGTGTTTAGTCCGTGGGGAAGACCCAATGGAACATGCTATTAAAGCTGTCTGTTCTTTTCATTACACTCACTCATATTCACCTGCATCTGGACTTGGACTACTCACATTCTGTGGACAGACAGCTAAATTATGTGGCCCACTTTCCATTTGGAGGAAGTTTAAGGCTAAAAACTTGGTTTGGGGTTTTGGTTTAAGTGGGGATTATGTATGAACATGATTCTCATGATCCCCTCCTCATCCAGAAGCCTGTTGGATGTAATTCACATGCTCAGCTTCTATTATCTAGTATATTCTTATGTCTTCACTGTACCAGTACACACTGAAGTTATTTTTAATGTAATTATTGAAGTTATAAGCAGTCTCACTTTGTGTAGAATGCAACAGTTTATTGAAAGAGTCAAAACTAGCACAATCAAAGTCTGAACATTTTAGGATCAAATTATTATTTTATCTTTATTAGTAAAAGAACATAAACTCCCATATATTCTTTGAACTCAAAGCAAAATGTTTTACATAGTCATTTTTCTTAATCACATTACATCATTGAATGTGTTACTTGTTGGGTTTTGCTTTGATGTGAAATAATTGTATTAATGATCATTACAATGTTATTGTTAATCATTTTAGTTCAGTAATCTTACAACAGACAAAAACAAAACAATAATAGTAATGGAGTGTCTGAACCCACTGGCACCAATACCTTTTATATTTAGTTTTGTTCTTTGTTGTTTTCCTTTTTATTTTTTGCTTCCTAAGGAATTGTAAAAAAAATAGAGAGGTGAAGGGTGACTGACAAAAAGTAGATCAGGTCAAAAAGAGAAAAAGAAAAATGGGAAGCAAAGGGGTAACAATGAAAAAAGTTCTGTTAAGGAGAGGAGAGGAGAGGCAGTCATGGCTTCTTTTCAGCTGTTTGCGCAGCATGGGTTGGGTCACTCGGGCAACACCAGTCCTGCTGCCAAAGTAAGACAAGAAATGGGTAGATGAGAGGAACGGGGAGAGGCGGGGGAAGGATGATGGGAAAAAGGGGAAGAAAAAAGCCAGGTTCTTTCTCATGGAAATGACCACCTCCTCCCTTATTTCTTAAATGGCTGAAAGAATCTTGCAATGCACAGAGTCCGATTTTTTTCTGTCTAACATTTAAAGACATGAAAACTATAAGAAAATCAAAGGCTTCATAGATAAAGATTGTCCTGGTGAGAACAATTCTGGTGAGGACAGGAAAATTTGTTTGGACTTCAGTTAATGTCTGAAAGCAGCTGTCTAAAAGGAATAGACATTTTCACCAAAGCATAGAACAGTTGTCAGACACATGGTTACACATAAAAAGATGAAATATTTTTCACAGATTCTGTAGAGATAGAAGAAAGTTAAACGTGCTGATAATGGAAGAAGGGTAAGGCAAAAGGTCAAAGACTCATATTCTTGCAGGCTCCTGTTACACAGCACAAAAAGTTACACTGATTAAAGGATTTATCTACATGCTTTATTTATTCATTCATTCAAAAAAGGGATTTGTTTCCATATTTTCACCATTTTACTAAAAAGGACCGATTTGAGCTTTGTTTCATTCCTTAATACATAAGATAAAGCAACAAAAAAACTTAACAGTTAATCAGAGAAGGGACTCATGGAGGCTGAGACTGGATGGAGGGCAGCAGGCCTCTCCAAGTGAAAGGAGTTACATCAGAGCAGAGGAATTCCTGCCTTTTCTTCCACTTTCTTTTGTTATTCTTTAGAGAAGGTTGTTTTATTCTTCTCACGGAGTGGTCTGTCACTGCTGGAACCCAGAACGGATAAAGGAGGACGGGTGCATGTGTGGGGTGAGGTGGCGGTGTGGGGGATGGTTCGGGTGAGGAGGAGACAAGGGAAGAGTTAGTGTGCAGGAACACTGGGGGGGAGAGAGAGAGAGAGAGGACGAGGGGCTGTAAAACCATGTTTTAACTGTTCCTCGAGCTGCCTTTAAAAAAGACGGGGAGGTAGAACAACCGAGGTGGCGTATATATATGTATATACTTCACCCCAGGCCTGATGACCACAGCACCTCTAGGATTAAGTAGGTTTTTCCTAATTGATTTTGTCTGGTGTAAATGGGTGTGAGAGTGTGCATTACAAGCCTGGAAGGGACACAGGCTCAACTCTCTGCCAGCATGTTATAAAACAACCACCACATTTTCATCATCATAAGCTGCAGCATTGGGCCGAGCTCTTGATCCTTCTTTCCTTCCTTTTTTCCTGATTATTTTCTTCACTCGAAGTTGTCCCTTTTATTTATTCCTTTCCACTTAGATTTGAGCTTTTTTCTTTCATTCATCTACCATGCACGCCTTCATTTTTTCTACTTCCTTTCCCATCCTTTCCTACCTCTTTCGGTCCTCTTCCCTCTAATGAAAACTTGCTTGGCTGCAGCAGAGAACAGCTCCAAGTTTCCTTACTGCTGTTGATTACATCAGCACATGCAGACATGGTCTCTCTCTCTCACTCTCTCTTTCTCTTACGCTCTTTCTCCTTTTGGAACAACAAGTTATGACATCACCAACAGCTGCCCAGCTGCATGAAAGAGTGTCAGATTTGGGATGGACAAGGGGGGGGGGGGGACTGTCAGTGGCAAGACTTTTTTTAAACTATCTGTCTGTCTGTCTGTTTCGTCTTTCCTTCTATCATCTATCTATTTTATTGTAATCAATTAGTGGCATTACAGTCTCTGACCACTGTGCCTCACTTTTCTCTCCCTCCCTCCATCTATCCCTCTGTCTTTACGTTCGGTAGGCTCTTGCTTTGTCGCCACAGCTGGCGTTTAAGTCATAAAATGTCCAACTGGATATTGAGGTCTGTGCGGTCGCTTCCATCGGCTTCTTGTTGTGTCATTCAATGAATACATCACTCTCACACTCAGTCTCAGAGAGCGATTGATCGGTGTCGGCCCTTTTTTCCTACATTAAGGAAACTATTACGGGGAAGCTGTGGCAGTTTCAATGCAAAATGAGAGCTGGATGAAAACAACGTTTTATTATGTGAATGAAAGTAGTGGTCATAATGTGTGGATGAAGCACTTAAACAATCCATAAATCATTAGCTCAGTTGTTTAACACATTAGTATACTTTCACAAGACCACAGAGGAGGGAACTGTCAGACTCTGTGCCACATAATATCCTCCTATTATGTATACCTGTTCTGTTGCTTTACAGCACAAACAACAGGAACCGATTTGTTTTTTTCAAATTAAAATAACCATGTGTAATATGATAGTTATATTTCCAATTGCACAAGATTCTATAATAGGTGATGAAGTTGGCCTACTTGTTGGAAAAAAAAATGTATCCCTGAAAATTGCCATTTCATTGTTAAAGAAAGATCATATTGATTGAAGTAATTCAGATAAAATAAATAATGAAGAGATCAAGTCTCCTAACATTACTGCTTTTGAATAAGACATATATTCAGTTGAGTTACAAGGAACCATTGATTGCAGAGGGCAGGGTAATAGGACAGATACAACCTTCGAGCTGAGGGAAGCTCTTTTAGCTGTTTTTTTTATTTAACCCTTAATCCTTTTATGGGGGAAAAAATGAAATGCAACTTGTTACGCATTTTTTTTGCATGCTGGTGGAAACTTTGAGACTGTAATGCATCGGACACATGATTCTGGGACAAGAGGATCTGCAGCTGACCTTCAATTATTGACCTCTTTTTTTGTTGGTCTGTTTGCTCTCTGGTTTTGGTTCATAAGCCTATTTTATATAGTCTTTAACCCTCCGTTCCAACAAGCTGTTGAGCTGCACCTCTAATGATCGACTAATCCAACAGATCTGATCAAAGGTAGCCAGTTAACCTGAGCTTATCCACAGCCTAAGGAGATCTGTTTAATGAGCTTACTTTAAACCAACCATCACATCTCACTATGCTTCCAGTCAGCTCCACTGGAGTCAAGGTGTTTTGTTTTCATTCACTATATGCCATATATACCCCTCTCTCTCTCTCTCTCTCTCTCTCTCTCTCTCTCTCTCTCTCTCTCTCTCTCTCTCTCTCTCTCTATGTGGTTGTCTGTCTGTGTCTCTCTGTAAGGGTAACCTTTTCATTAACACAATGTCTTCTGTTTCCACCTCTATTTCTGTCTTTTCCTCACAGTCATTTGTTCTGAAGCAGTTCCTGTCTCACTTTCAGACAAAAAAATCCAATAGTAACCTGAGTTAGATTTTCTGACATTGTATGAAACCTTGAATCATACATTTATATTTTATACATTATACATATATTTATATTTACGTATATAAATGTCGTTATTATCCAACTTGAGAAGATGTACATTAAAAAAAGACGTCTACAAACATGCTTCTTTTTTCTTTGCTACATATAATATATGAACCTTTATTCTGTAGGCATATTGCTGGGTCCCTGTTTCCTCCTGTTGTTTCTGGCATTATTTTGTTGTGACCGTTTCACTCTCTGAAGCCCACTCTGGCTGTCACTGATCGTCTCCCCCTTTTTCGGTTGTCACTCCATTGTGACGTAATTATCCTGACTCTGTGCCAATCTTTCTGTCCCTTTTAGTGTTTCTGTCCATTTTTCTGTCTACACCCTCTCCCTTTGCAATGCTGGTTGTGTTTTGGATGTGACAGATGACGTGTGAACTTCTTTATCTCGGTATCAGCTGTCTTTCTCTCCACTCTTTTTTTTTTTTTTTTACAGGGGATGAACATCATGTCCCTGCGAGCACCAGTCATCTGGCGATACTGTCACATGTCTTCTTTTTGGTGCAGATATGTCTTTAAAGTCAAAAAAAAGTTTAAGAAACACACATAGACTTTACAGGAAACTTACAAGACTCTCAGGGGATTTTTTTTGTAATAATTAATAAACCACGAGGGAATAAATATTTCTCAGGTCATAGAAGCTTACTGACTTTTTTGAGGATTGTTTTTACACCATGGTCTAAATATATTGTGATTTGTGCATTGTTTTTTTTGCTCAGTTTTATGCATTCCTTTTTTAAGGTTTAAGGAATTAGGTTGTTAAGCCTTATGAGGCAAGTTGATTTGTGAATATGAGCAATAAGATAATTGAATTTCTTATTGACATTTTTACCACTCTGAATTTATTCAGCACATAACGATAAACAAAGGCTAATGATACACATTATGAGTATAAGCATCTGTATAGTTAAAAGAGCACTGTAGTATTTGGTGTTACAGTTGAAAGAAGCTGCAATAGACTTCAAGATATCCTTGACCTTTTTGCCATATCCTAACTCATGGTCCTGAAATGCTGCACTCTCCATCTTAAGTAAAGCAACTAAATAGACCCAGACTTTATCTGACTGATAATTGACTTCATATTTCTTACCCAAGCTGAGATAGTCATGATGAAATCCGAAATAATTAATTTTTCTTAGAACCAAAATTATACAACTGATCTCAGAGGCTGAGTTGTAAACTAACTTAATGTGTGTATAGTATAACATCTACAGCCCAGCATTCGTTTGACCTTTACAGCAATGCACGCTAAACTGACTTTTGTGAGCTGTGTAATCTGCACTCATTGTCAGCTATGGTCGCCCCAAACAGCCAAGTCCCTTCATCCTCAACTGGAAGAGGCTGGAGGGAATGAATCATGGCTGCTGGCTACAGATTAATCATTCTTCTGCAATTAAGAGGCTGAGCGTGGAGACGTATCTTTTATAGTGGGGAGCCTGTGTAACTACATGCCTGCTGCGGTCTGTGTGAGGTTGCACCGATACACTGCTCTCCTTTATTACACTCTTCCTATTGAGAACCTACTCAACCGGTGACTTCTCTTCCCTTCCTATCTGACTATTTTCATACTGCGTATGGATATGCACCCTCCCACTGCAGAACAGAGTTGCTGTGATTTCTCACGTTCCCACATGTGTCTCTCTGTGGTCACGTTTTAACACCTGGGACCACACCATTATTGCACATTCCCAGAGTTTATCTGGTAGAATCGATATGCATCAGCATAGGTAGAATGTATTATGTTTCTGTGAGTTAGTTTGAGTCAGAAATCAGAATTTTTTTCTGCTCGCCTCTTCACCATAGAGAGGAGGAGGAGAGCAGTAGAGGAAGGAGTGAGTCATGTTAGCTAGACTATAATAAAAACAACTGCTAGGACCCACAGCTTGAATGATGATGACGATGATTTCGATGATGATGATGATGATGATGTCTCTTAAACTTTGTTAAGCAAACACAACAAGGAAGAGACATTGCTTCAGCAGATGCAGTATGTCAAGTTCAGAAACAGCTTCTATCATTAAAGTGTTCAATTATGTTAAGTTTACAGGAGAAAATACAAACATTAAAAACATATCTTGGCAGGCATTCGTTTGTGCACACAAACCGACCGACACACACTGGTGTCTTGCACCAATTGGACCAGTGCAAGCTGCCAACAGAGCTCCCTCTCTTATTTTGCCTTTATCTGTTTGTGAATTCCTGCAGGGTAAATACAACACTGAGACATCAGCATGCAAAACTTGGAAAGCATGGTAATGACAAGCTGCCCTGAGTAATGAAATTTAACAGGTCTGTGCTGAAGTGGCACAGCTGTGCTGCAACTTCAGTATGATCCCCATTGACAGTGGCCTTTCCATCTATTGTTACACTCTACATACACACATTGGCTCTCACACGCACATGCAAACAAACACACACTCATACCAAGACAATGGTTTAATAATCCTGGCTGCTGATTGGATGGGTTAGGATTACCCAGAGGGCACCAGCTGTCAGGGAGAGGCAAGGCCTAGTTCTCGCTCTCATATACACACACACACAAGCACACACACACACAGGTAAACTCCACTGGACATGTCTGTACATTAATGCTTAATGAAATGCAAAATGATGCTGAATTGTTTATCCTCAAAAAGTTAACAAAAGGCCACACCCGAAATATCACAATCTAGTTTGTGTAATTCCTTTACTCCTTGTTGTCTATAGCATCGGAAATCATGCTGACATCAGTAACCGGTTCTCACTGCTCTCAACAGACTATAAATAGGAGTGGAATCACTATCACTGTAATGCTAACTGACATTAGAATAGACCAGGTAGCCAAAATACCTGAATGTGCTGTGTTTTATTTTTAGTCACTGTTGTTTCAGCGCATCCACTGCTCAAATTCCACTTTACATTTTAAGCTTTAAAACCAATCATTCCTTTTTTGAATTTGGCTGGAAATGTAGTCCCTGACATTATGATGAACTTGTAGTCCCAAACCCATTTCCAACACAGCTTCCATCCCTCAGTTAAGCCACAGAGGGATGTGCTGGGTCAAACAATGGATGGATGGCAACCGCTGACATGCTGCAGGGCTGAGATAACAGCCAATCCCTCTAAATACAGGGGTCAGGGAATAGAGAGGAGAGATGGAAGAGGGACAGAAAGAGCAGGAAGAGGATAAAAAGGGGGGAAACACAAAGGAGATACTAGGCAGTTAGATGGTGGGCAGAAAAAAGGAATGGAAGGAAGTAAGGAAGGAAACATGGAAATACACAAATGCCAACATTTTGAAAGAGAGATTTATTTTGTGTTGTTGACATAACGTCAGATTGAGAGGCTTTGCTTTGGCCTATATTCTCCACTGATCCACCCTGCGCCTGTGTGTCTCTCTCTCTTTGTGTGTGTGTGTTTGTGTGTGTGTGACAGCATGTGCGTGTGTGTCCCTGTCTCCTCTAGCATTAACTTGCAACATGATCATGTCAAGTATTGGGACGGTGATGCATTTGTCATCGTTTTCACCGACTCGGAGGTTAAAGTGCTGATATCCGGCAGTTAAAGATCACATAAATCTAATACACTGTACTTCACATCACAGCTAATGGTTTTGCAAACTTTTGTGTTTAAGGAATGCGACTTTAATTTCTGCTCCAGGCATTTATTGCAGGTTTCACAGTTAAGCAACAATTGTTGTTACGAATAAATACTTTTATAAGATTATTACACTATTTGAAGAGGAACTGCTGCCTTTTTTTAACCTTGACCCTATGTTCATAGATGTGGGTTTGTAAATGACTAACACTTTGGTATCAGTCTAGTAGATTGCCTATGCAGGCAGCCACTACACAGCAGGATTATACTCAACCCAGTCTCACAAATATTTGTGTGACTGTTATGAAAATGAATCTATTGATGCGTTGCCACCATAACAATCTGGGCTCAAAAAATGTGGTCCCGGTTATGTTTTAAAACCAATGTATTTCAATGGGAAGGGTTAATCATTTTATTATTCCTATTCCTTATTCCAGACTGCGCCCATTTATTTGTTGTTTTTTACATTATTTCGGACAATATTCATCTGCAATTGATCTGACTTCATGTCGGTTTCATATCTAAGCTTCTTAGCATATTATACAGTGAAAGGATGTTGCTTTTGTTGTGTTTATGTTTATGAGCTTGGATAAAATAAAATCCGGTCCACATGACAAATGAGAATCGTGACCAATGAAACAGACCGGACTCCCCATTGAAATATATTGGTTTTTAAAACGTGGTGATCATCATGTAATAACAGAGTTTATCCTGGCCACAAATCAATAGAATAAATTGCGTTACCTTTTTAGTAGTTGCAGTGTCCATATATCCAAAAACCAGTGTTGTCACCCAGGTAACGCGCCGTCGTTCTTGTTTACTGAGCATTAATATACTGTACATGGTGCTGAGAAGCTTAGACAAGTCGGATTCATTGCAGATGAATATTGTCCGAAATAAAAATAAGGACAATGTAGAAAATAATGAATTAAACAACGCACTCTGTGTGCGTGCAAATTCTCGAATAACGTGTGGAGAACTATTAACCCTCCCCATTGTAATACATTGTATTTTAATAATGATTTGATCTGATCATTTAATAATGAGTCCAGATTGTTTTGGTGGCAAATAATCAAAACATTGCATTTCGTAACAGTCCCACAAATATTTGTGAGATTGGGTTGTTATAGTGTAATCGAACAGGGCATTTGCAAAAACACAATTCACTGAAAAGACCTTTTTCCACCATGTAGAGCCTGACACTGTTATTCAGTGTATTTGCTAATGTGTTGCTGTCCATGCAGACAAACAGGCACGCCTCTTAGTTTCAGCTGCACATGTACCCCCCACTATACCACAACAGATTGAAAAGCATCTGTGGGAGAACCATGAGCATTTTGGATCATACTGGGGGAAACTACTATGGTGGAATCTTTTTCTGATACGGGAAATGTTGAGCATTTGACTTGATGGTTGTTCATAATTGTTTGTAAAAAAAAAAAGAGGGTTTTGGGTACTCACACAAGTCTCTAAACCTTTTGGTGATACATTCAGAGGGACAGATGTCCACAAGTGCATAAACTGTGATTGGCAGTGTGTAGGCACACTGCATGGTACAGTATGTTGTGTAGGCATATACACTATATGCACATGTTCACATACCCACTCCCTTTCTTATTAAATTATCCTGCACATTTTCTGCTGTATTTTAGTTTCTTCATGAACATAAATTCCTGTTCTTCATTCTTGCTGAGATTGTGAATTGTAATGTGGTTTGTGGAATACACCTTATTCAGAAGATATGAAGACATCAATCTTAATTCAGCAGCTTTCAGTGTTTATGCACATGTTCTGTGCAAATTGTTACGTAGGTTTAGAAATTATTGCAGCATGATTTATATTTTTCATGTGTGCAGGGAGTTATTTTCAGCATCCTGGAAACAGACCTATACTTAATGTGTTTGATTCCAGGTGTTTTCTTAATGTTGTGTTCTGCATATTAGGGCCAGAATATTTTCTTTTGTCTTTTTCATTTATATTCCAAACATTTAGCACAGAACTGATTTTGCGCTGTCAAACTTTATTTGTTTCATTTTCCTTGTTTCTCTCTTATCAAGTCCTTTTGTGGCCATCTCAACCCAATTCAGTTTAGCCTCAAGATAAGACTAAGCTAATGTCTATTCCATAATTATGTATGTGGCAGCAGCAAGTACAATTTTCTTTCATTAGTTTACTTAGCTTACAATTAATTTTTCTCAATTTTTTCTTACATTTGCGGGTTGAATTTATTTTCATTCAACTGTCTTCAAGTTAAGACCGCATATCATGCACAACGCCCTTTAGCCTTTAGCTCTCTGTTAGTACCACCCAACTGTGGAAAAGACAACATAAGAATGAAGGAAACTAACTGCTATTTCAAAAAGCAATTTGCTAAAAACAAAAAAGTTTTAAGTGAATGGTGACCTGGAATTACTTTGTCATGATTTATGGCTCCCATTGCTGATACGATGTAAGTGAATTTCTGCCAGCTTCCATTAAATGTGTGCACACAGGAAACACATTCTGTAATCAAAGCAACATAACTTGGAAACCAATAAAACCATATCACAAAACACTTAACACTCATTAGAATGTTTGTATTTAAGCAGCAGATGAAAATGTCCTCATTGTTTTTTTTTCTATGCGTGTGTGCAGGGACAACAGAGCGAGTGTGTCTGATCCAGGGGACGGTGGAAGCACTGAATGGGGTCCACGACTTCATTGCTGAGAAGGTGAGGGAGATGCCTCAGAGCACCCAGAAGACAGAGCCGGTCAGCATCCTGCAGCCACAGACCACTGTCAACCCAGACCGTGTCAAACAGGTCAGTGTGACTGTCTCTTCAATTCATTATGTTCTGTTCCCGGAAAACTGAGAACAGCAGGTGTGTGTGTAGGTGTGTGTGTGTGTGTGTGTGTGTAGGTGTGTGTGTGTGTGTGTGTGTGTGTGTGTGTGTGTGGTTTTTGCTTTTGGAAAAGCAAAGATGGAATAAAATATTCAAAAGTATAAACAACTAACTGGATCGTCGATAGAAAAGTCCATAGCACAAAAGATAGTGGAAGTATGAGATACAGTAAAACCTGTGCCCCTTGAATTTTCTAAATCCATTTTTGAAAATATTCTTATTAATTATTAGTATTTTGGCTCTCTTGGTGTTGTCATCTGATCTGATCCAATAAATAGTAGACATTGATCTGTCTGCTACATTGATGTATCCCAAAAAGTGATAACAAATAGATCCGCATTCTGACGTAGAAGTGTGAGTGTAGCTGCCAATCAGAAAAGGATGCACAGAAGGCTGTATAATGTAATAATGCACATAATTATTTTTATTAGCTTTAATAAATCACTTTTTTTTTTGTAATTTGACTAGTTCACTTGAAGCTTATTATGCTGCTGATTGTGTAACTACATTTGAGTGCCAGTAACAGCTGTGTGACGGAGGACAATTAGTGCAAACATTGATTGTGTTCCCAATCTGTTTAAGTGATTATCATCATTCTCTCTCAGTGATTGCTCTCTATTGATTAGGCAGGTCTGGCATTGTATCCATGTATTGACTGCTCAGGCCTGCCAGACATTGCATTTTACTATACACACATGCACACACACACACACAATGGCACACATTTTCCCCAGATTTCAATTTATCATCATCATTCATAAACAAAATTTCGAAGTGAAGGAAGGATCTGATTTTTTATAATTATACATTATAAAATATAATATTATTAGAACATATATGCATACATGCACTTACTTACTTACTTACTCAGCCACAATTGCCCACACGTGTAAGGTAATGTACAAACCACAATTCCAATGAAGTTTAGACATTGTTTAAGACATAAATGAAAACATAATACAATTATTTGCAAATAATATCAACCTATATTCAATTGAATGCACTAAAAAGACAATATATTTAATTTTCTTTTTTTTGTGCAAATATATACCTAATTTAAAAGTCATGCCTGCAACATGTTCCAAGCCTGGGAAAGTTGAGGAATGCTCCAAAAAAAACGTTTTGGAACATTCAACGGGTGAACAGGGTCATTGGAAACAGTGAGTGTCATGATTGGGTATAAAAGTCATTCATAAGCAAGGATGGGGGCAAGGCTCACCACCTTATGAACAACTGCGCGAGCCAAAAGTTTTCTCAGTGTACAATTGCAAGGAATTTAGGAATTTCATCAACTATAGTCCATCAACAGATTCAGAGAGTCTGAGAGAATCTCTCCACCTTAAGCGGAAAGGCCGAAATCCAACATTGAATGCCCTTGACCTTTGATCCCTCAGGCTGCACTACATTAAAAAGCCACATCATTCTGTAAAGGAAATTACCACATGGGCTCAGGAACACTTTAGAAAACCATTGTCAGTAAACACTAGGGGTGTAACGGTTTATGTATTTGTACCAACCGTCACGGTATGGACATCACAGGTCGGTGCATGCGATGAATATGACAATAAAAAAAAGTTGGTAACTCATAACATCACACTGCGCGCCCCTCCGTTTACACATGCGGGAGCTATGGCCCCCGTCTACACTTGGGTGCATCTCCGCTCCCCCAGACAACACCTGGGAGTATCGCTGCGCGCGCAAACCCCTCCCCCCCAAAAACCAAGGTACGAACCGAACCGTGACTCATCTGAGATGGAGTGACACAAAGTGGAAAAGTGTTCTGTGGTCAGATAAGTCCACATTTGAAATTGTTTTTGCAAATCATGATAATCATGGGAAATCTGGGCTGAAGAGGGAAAGGACCATCCAGATTATCTGTGATGGTATGGGGGTGTGGGACCATGGCAAGGGTAACTTGCACATCTGTGAAGGCACCAATAATGCTGAAAGGTAACATTTTTGTCGCAACATATGCTGCCAACCAGTAGAAGTCTTTTTCAGGGACGTCCCTGCTTATTTCAGCGAGACAATGTCAAGCAACATTCTGCTTGTGTTACAACAGCGTGGCTTTGTGGTAAAAGAGAGCAGGTAGTAAGCTGGCCTGCCTGCAGTCCAGACCTGACTCCCATTGACAATGGATGGCACATTATGAAGCGGATTTACAAAGCGTCAACTATTAGTGTCCTCAGCTCCCAAGTGCTTATTGAGTGTTAAAAGGAAAGGTGATGTAAAACAGTGGTAAATATATCCCTGTCCCAACTTTTTTGGAACGTGTTGCAAGCATCTAATTTAACATAAGCTAAGCTAAAAAATCTAGATAATAAGATAATCAGTTTGAACATTAAATATATTTTTCTTTGTAGTGTATTCAATAGAATATAGGTTGAAAATAATTTGCAGATCATTGTATCCTGTTATTATTTACTTTTTGCACAATGTCCCAAGTTCTATGGAATTGGGGTATGTAGATTGCAGTATTGTTCACATGTGCTTTTATCTAATTCCTGCTAAGTTGTTTTTTTTTATTTTTGTTCAGATAAAGGTATGTTGTTATCTTTGCAGATTCAGACATAGTATTTTTTCCTAATTCATGTCTCTGTGCTATACTAATCTAAACTATTTTGTTACCAAAATGTAACAATTGGTAATCTTTATTTCAGTTTGAATCTTGTGTACGATGAGCATCTTGGCCTGAAGCTGAATGACAGATGCTGTTTTAGGCAAGATAAGCAGCTATGGTGGAACATGCAGACTGATAGCTGCTGATATTTAGACAATTATAATATGAGGGGTAAATGAGGTTATTTATACCATGTCAGGTGACTAAATGGGTTTTTGCTGCTTTTGGCGACACACCACACACACACAAACACACAGAGGAAGAGAAAGAGAGAGCGGGAGAGAGAGAGAGAAGCCCTTGTGAAATTAACCTTTTGAACCCAACCAGAGATACATAGACTTCCACACTTTGAAAACAGTATGCACAATTGATGCAAATACACTATATATGCTGTATATATATGTATATAGTGTATATATATATAAAAAAAGCTTTTGAGCGTATTATAAAACCTGCTTTATTTGAAGTAACTATAGTTAAATTTCAATTAAACGTTGTTTATCCCAGTACTTTTATTTCATGGTGCTAGCAACAGCATACTAGGATTTATTGGCCTAGTGTGTTGCTACTGGCTTAAAGAAATCACAGTAAGTCAATAGTATCAGGGTTTTTTATGGCATGTCTGTCTTTGGGTCAGTGTGCTTATGAAAGATAAATCTGTGTCCGAGGGGTGCAGCCGCTGAATGCGTACTATTTAAGGTTCTGGATAAAATGTCCTCATCTTGTCAAGAGCACGGCTGTTGAAGCATGTGGTGTCATGTCATCAGCGGTCAACCCCTGAGACCGGGTGTGAGAGAAAGACCTTTAAAGAGAGTTTGAGTATTCTAAGAAAGAGGCAGAAATTGGGAAAGAAAGACAAAAAGGAAGAAGGGGAATCCGACAAGCTTGGGATTGGATGACATAATGATAGCTCCAAAGAGAGGGGGGTACAAACAGAGCAAAGAAGAAAAGTGAGGCCAGCTGTGTGGGACTGAGAACTTGAAGCATATCTGAACTCTTGTTAACCGACAGCTGCAGGGTGACAAAGAACTTTGTTGCAAGAAGTAACAGCTGATAAAAGTTGAAAAAAAAAAACACATAGCAGCGACGATACAGACAAGCGACAGGTCACGCTTCAAGGCCACTTGAAAACCTCCAGTGAAGAATATAATATAGGAGCTGGATTTATATACCTAAAGCAGCCTGACATGACAAGAGTGAAGAGAATTTGTTGAGGGATTTTTTGACGTTGAATATTCAGCATTTGCTTTTGTTTCTGCCTCTGAAGCATATTCATAGTTTCTAGTCCATCCTCGAAGATGGTTCCCTCGCTTGTTGCTCTCGATGAGGTTTCTCAATTTTTTTCCTCACATTTTTTTCTAGTATTTTCTCCCCTTCCTGAGGGTTAAGAGGGAAGAGGATGTGACACCCTGTGGAGATTGATTAGCTCTATGATGCAAATTGTGATATATGAATATGGCCTATACGAATATTGATTCATTTGGAACAATAGAATTTCCCAATTCACGCCACATACTGTACATCATGAAAGCTAATTTGTGGTGTATGTCTCCAAATTCTGAAGCCAATCTGGAAACACCAGACAAAGTTCCTGTAACACTTCCATGTTCTCTTCAGTTTTAGACTGTTACTTGTTGTTGTTACATCCAATAAAACTCTCCAAGCAGTACATTAACATCAGTGATTCTTACATAAAAGCCAAAGCACTCTGGAGACCTCTTGTACTATGTTTATGTGTAATGTAGTGAAACATGACCTACTCTCTGAATCAATATTTTATTCATATTGACATTAAAACATGCCCTCTTGGCTGTTATTGTTGCATTATGGTGTTAATGGAAGTGAACTGCAGAAGTGGAGTTTTGTTTGAATTCAGCCGAAATGGCCTTTGGTTTTGTTGTGGTTTTATTTTTGGGCTATTTTTGGCCTTGCACTTGCATAGACTGAAAACTGCAGCAGCACTTTGAAGAGAATAACGGACACACACGCTCGCACACACACACATTGCACAAGCTTTTAGACAAATCCACTCTAGTCTTTTTGTTTTCCTGACCGCCCCCTCCCACCATTTCCTGTATGGGAGAGAGAAGCCATTTCCTGTGACCTTTCAACTCCAGCCTGAACACCTGTTTCCTTCTTCCTGTTATTGACTACCGTCACAGGAAGTTCTCCGTAAAAGTCAGGAGAATGAGTGTGGCTCACCAGTGGAAAGAAGTAATTCAGCTTCAACCAGAAAGTTAGTCAAACAGTGAAGTTCGTTCTGAGTTGTTGCTGATAGATGTATAGGAACGAAAAAAGATGACCTGAATCCTCTGAAACCATTAACTTATCAAAATAATTGATGGTAAAATTTAATAAAAGTTTATATTTGACCACCGTGACAAATGTGAAACACAGCTGATAGGAGTATCGGGGGAATAACAATTCTACGCTTCCTGAAAAAGGTTTGTTACATTGTGTTCCTTTCTTACCCTTCTTATGAAACATTTCTCGTGTGATCTTTGGTCTGTACCTCACTGCTGAGTCAGGGCAGTGAGGACAGAGAAGAGGTATGGGAGGTAAACACAAAGAGAGACATAGATGAGATACTACATCATAAATATTGTTTTTGTCTACTTTACAGACATCATTGTATGTGTTTTTCCTTCTTTAGGATTTATAGCAGGGGCCAAAACTTTTTGGCATTGTTAATTACCTGGCGAGCCAGATTAAACTGTACAGCGGGTTGCAGATGGCCCGCGACCGTAGTTTGGACTCCCATGCTTTAGATGCTTTAGTTTTCCGGCTATAGCCAGACAAAAACTATAACTATACCTTCAGTTTTCACACAGCGATCACAACTAAAAAGCGAATGGTAGTAGAGACAAGTTTGCAGAAATGTTTAATATTGAAATTCAGCCGGACATTTAGTTAAGTATATTTGGAAACTTTGGTGGAACAAATATTCAACAGCATGAGTGGAATGTGTGAGCCAGAAGAGGCTTTTACTGGTCAAAAAAACAAACAATCCCGGAAAAAATGGGACATAATTCTGTTTTCATGTGCCTAGACTGTTCATGCACATGCACGTGATGACAAGTTCAATGCCTTCAGGAGAAAATCTAGTTAATAGATGAATATGATTTTGATCTACATTACCAGACAAAAATCAACCAAGACATATCAAATCAACAAATCTAGCCCTGATTCTACCCATATGACTCTCTGTGTATGCAGTACTATTTTAGTGTGTTTGCATGTGTATTGCTCTCACAGCAAGTATAAAATGCCCTAGAAATCCTGATCGAGTGAGAAACAGCTGTGAAAGCTGTCAAAGGTCGGTATACAAGCTGAACTTGTGGAATTAGCACTACATATACATAGTCTATAAATGGATATATTTGTGGGCGTGTATGTATATTGTTTTACGTGCCCAAGTTAACATCACGTTCCTTCGTTGTCAGTCAGCTGAGCTCCTCTGTCCTGCACTTATTTTTAGCCTACAGGGGGATTTCTGTGCTCCCAGATGAGCCAGAGAATGGAAGTTGAAAGACAGCAGGAGAGATGGAGAAAGAGGGAGGACACAGACAAATGGAGATGGGCAGGACGATGAGGGAGCGAGCATTGTAGGGGCAATGCGTCTGTGAGAGAGAGGGGGGGAGAGAAAGAGAGAGGGAGAGAGAAATAGAGGTGACTAAGCCTATGGATCAGGAGGAGGAAGATTAAGCTGAAGTCCCCTGCTTAAGTCTTCAAAGTTCAAACTCCAGTAGCCTCAACAGTTGTCTGCTGATCTCAACTTGCACAGCGTGCGTACGTGTGTTTGCGAGTGTGTACACATCTCCAAGAACATTTGTATTGTTTTCTGTAGTCATCAGTATAACTGTATGTATTCGCTATTATATCGCATCATTCAAAAACTCTGTGTGTGTGTGCGTGCGTGCGTGCTTGTGTGAATGTGGGTTTGTTTGTGCGTGCGTGTGTGTTGCCTGACTGTTCGGGTGACTCTGACAGCAGTGAGTATGACCTGGATGGAATGCTACACAAAGTCTGGACACGAAGAAAACTCTTCATCACCCCCATGACAGCTCTGACATAGTGACAGACAGAGGAAGAAAGGGAGGGAGAAATGCAGAGATTGAGGGATGAAGGACAAATGAGGAAAGAGTGAGAACAGCAGGGGGTTAGGTTGAGTTTCATACTCATATCTTGTTTGTTCTCCACAACAGTTTAACCTGTCCTGATTTACTGATTAAAAGCAGGTGACATTTACCAAATGATGTCATAGTTTGTTTGTGTTGCTTTTAATCGATAGGAAGAGATGATGCAAAAGCAAGTCTCCAATGAAAACATTATTAAACACTTTATTTAACTCTATTCCCCTGAGTTCTCTGTTTTTGTCACTTAATGGTGGTTGTGTTTTAAACTGACGTTAGCGTGAATAAGAAGCTCCCACATCTCAGAAGGTCTGAGTGATTAGCAGTAAAAACTAAATCATGCAGAGCCTGTGCCAATTAATTATTGTCCAAATACATTGTTATAGACTTTTATGACATAACAGTTCAAGAAAGGAAAAATGTTCTGCTTTTGTGTGAATGAAAAAATGTTTGTCAGTGTTTCACCGAATGGTGCTGTTGTTTTTCTGCTCAAATTCTGAAACACACAGAGGGTCACAGAAGTGGCTGGAAGGATTTTTCTGTTAAAGAAATTGGGATTTTAAAGATTGTTGGCTCCGAATATTAGCTTTTAACAATATTTCAATGTGTCTTCATATAAAGTCAGATAAAGAAAAATGACAATATGGAAAAAGAAATATAAGGAGAGAAAGCAGAGCAGGCGAAGGAGGAGTGGAGGGGAACCGAGAACCTCATTAGCAGAGAATCCGTTGGCTATAAAGACGGTGATGTCTAGAAGAAGAAGATGTGATCATTAGCGCCGGGAGGGATCAGACAATGCCGTGCATCACTGTTTATCCTCCCACCTCTGCACCAATACTCTTTGCATGTGTGTGTGTGTGTGTGTTTGTGCGTGTGTGTTTGTAAAGAGGGAGAATTTTTCAGTTTTGAAAGGGTTCATGAGTAAAATGTTTTCAGCTCCCTCCTGCACTCCCTTGCTGCCTGTCACTTATTTCTTCTAAGCCTTGTCTCCATTTTTACCTCCTGCGACATGCTCATCCTTACCAAAAATAAATGTTTTGAAAATGTCGTCATGAGAGCAAAAACTAGCTGGAACATTTTCACAATGTAAAACTGTACATGAAATTTAAGGCAGTGTTTAACACTCAGGTGTTAAAATGTTTGTTTGCAGTACTGCAGTAATCCCAGAAGGGACATGTATTTTGTATGTATCACATGTTTCCATATGTTGTCCAAACTACACCTATCATTTGCACATTTTACATTTTTTTGTGAATATTGTTCATTCATTCAGAGGAAGATAATTCTAAATAATATGATTTCATCAAGTCACCACCATTTTTTAGGTAGTCTTCCCATCAACTCAATGTATAGTGCGGTGTACTATATCTTGATCACTTTATAATTTAAAAACAAACTAACATTATACTCAATGCTGGAAAGGGAAGAGTGGTGATTTGATCATTTTACTTAGTTGCCTGGAGTGCTTTCTAGCATCAAAGTATATTGAGAACAAAAATTTAATTAGAGTTGCTCCGCAGCAGCGATGTTCACACTTTGTTAGCACTTTGTTACACAGGGCGGCAGATTGGAGCTGAGCTTCTGATAGCAGAGCCTCTGATAGCATAGGGAGCTAAACAGACATACTGAAGTTGCCTCGCTGTGCACGTGGCTCACAGTAACAACCCACCCAATCGGTGGAAATTTACCCCCCCCCCCCCCCCCCCCC